>JAPKLW010000464.1:336108-394761 GCA_026898455.1 Plectranthus barbatus
CAGGATAAGCCCACTTATGAACTGATGTGCCGCAGCTTAAACCGACAGCCTATCCAGGGACCGTCTCAGCTGTGATACTGTTTATATCTTGCTAGGTCAAACGAGCCATATGATCCTGCTGTGGTTACACCACATGGCCATCCCTATCGGCGAGATAATAGGATATTATAGTTCGTCGTATGATTGTTCTATCAAACAGCGAGCATTGTTGCGGATACATACATGAATACCAGTGTACGAAACACTTAATCATATATGCTTTCAGTATACAATCCCAACAAATAGAGTTTAGTTCCTTATACCTTCAATTGTGTACAATACAATAGAGAAAATGATAGAATCCATTACAAATTGATAGGTCAAATGATGATCCTCCTTAATTGTCTTCCTTGTACTCAATCTACCTCTTGATCTTCCTTGATCTTCACCAAATTTAGAGGAATGTGGCCTAGATCACCTTGGATGTGGATGGGGAGTGTTTGGAAGATAGATTGGGAGAGAATTCTCGTGACGGTTATTTTGAATCTGACCAAAAGTTCTTTTATAATCGAAGATCCCCCTTTTATAAATGAGCTAACAGGGCTTCGGATCGCTTGGTCGAAGTATGGCTCGCCCGATCGAAGCTGGAAACCACCAAACCGCTGGAAAAAATGATCTGGCTCGCCCGATCAAAAATGGCTCGACCGAGCCTGCTCTCTGTTGGCAGGGCTCAGTCGAGCAGGATCAGCTCGGCCGGTCAGAGCCTCTGTTCGGTTTGGCTCGACCGGTCATGCTCCGCTCGGCCGGTCGAGCTCTCTGACCGGCTTGGCTCGGCCGGTCCTACTCCGATCGGCCGGTCGACGCCTCCAAACTCCAAACTTGTGCGATTTGCCTCCAAAACTCCACCAAAAATGTTAGTTTATGCTCAAAACACGTCCTACAACATTGAAAATGCAAAAACACAACAAAAGAACAACAAAAACATATGATATGAGGGTAAAATGGCACGCTCACACATCGAAAATTAGGTCATTTTACACACATATCACTGGTCTCTAGGACTGTATTACTTGTAAATTGCGTATACTTGCGCATAGTTCTGTAGATACCCTGCAGCACACTACACTTGTCTTGAAGCCATTACACTTTTCTTAGCCTATGTTGCACATTTCAACTTCACAGTTTTTCAGATGGATGTGAAGAGTGCATTTCTAAATGGGGAGCTCAAATAAGAAGTATATGTTGAACAGCCTCGAGGCTTTGAAGACGGAAACAAAGTTTTCAAGTTGAGAAAGACTCTTTATGGGTTGAAGTAGGCACCCTGAGCTTGGTATGAGACTCTGTCTCAGTTTCTTCTCAAAAATGTTTTCTAAAAGAGAAAGATTGACACAACCTTGTTCATAATCAAGGATGGAACTGGCATTCTGTTAATTCAAATCTATGTCGATGATATCATTTTCGGTTGCTAGAACTTGAAGCTATGCGAGAGGTTTCCCGAACTTATGCAGAGCAGTTTTCAGATGAGCATGATGGGTAAAGTAACTTATTTCCTATGTCTTCAAATCACTCAGTCTGAAGGTGGAATCTTCAACAATCAGAAGATGTATAACAAGGACTTGATAAATAAGTTTTGCACAGAGAAGACCAAGCCCTTGAGGATTCCGATGAGCCCTAGGGCTCAGATCAACCTTGATGAAGTTACAGAGGAGTCATGGGATCTTTATTATATCTGACCGCAAGAAGACTAGATATCTCCTACTTAGTTCGTGTTTGTGCAAGATTTCAAGAAAATCCAAAGAAGTCGCACATGGATGCTGCAAAGAAGACATGAAGTACCTGAAAGGAACAGAGACCTTAGGTATTTTGTACCCCAAAACTGACGAACTGACTCACAACGCATATTCATATTTAAATTTGGAGGATGCAGGATTGATTGAAAAAGCACAAGTGGAACTTGTCAGTTCCTAGGTCACAAGTTGATTAGTTGGTTTAGCAAGAAGCAGCATTCTATAGCTACATCAACAATCGAGGCTGAGTATGTAACCGCTGCTAGTTGTTGTGCTCAAGTCCTATGGATCAAACAACAATTGCTTGATTATGAAGTTTAAACTGTATGTGTGCCTATTTATTGTAACAATAGCAGTGCTATGTGTTGATACAAAGAAACCAGTACACCACTAAAGGAGGAAGTATATCGATATCCGACATCAATTCATCAGAGATCATGTCGAGAAGTAGGATATTTCGGTGGAGTATATAAGAATTGAAGATCAATTTGCATATATCTTCACCAAACCACTCCCAGAGACTCGATTCAAGGAGTTATTCATCAAACTTGGATTGTTAGTGTTTGATGAGATCTCAATCGATGAGGAGTAGTTGCAGAATAAAACTGAGTCCCAGCTCCCATTTTTCAGAATCTAGATTTCATATTCTTCATATTCCAAATGAAGTGGAGACGATGTGGATTAAAACTGAGTCCCAACTCTCAATTTTCAAGCCTGATGAATGACCTAAAGTCAATTGCCTCAAGATCAGCGAAATTCAATTTGAAGAGGAGTGGAAGCGGATTAAAACTGAGTTCTAACTCTTGGTTTTCAGTTTTTTTCATTTCTAAGTTTTTAGTTTCGTGGTCTCACACTTAGCCATTTTTATCAATAAGTGGTATGAGTCATATTGGCGAAAAAACTAAGAAATTATCTTTCAAAAACTAAGTTTTGGTTTTCGGCATTAGATTTCTTTGAAGGATGGTTACGGACTTAAACTGAGTTCAAACTCTTGGTTTAAAAACTTAAACCGACATGCAACTCGGTTTTCAGTTCAAGAGGCAGGAATTCAAAATTCAAATGTTGACTTATCTGGTACGTCGCATTGAATGAGGAGCAGTCGAGGCTCAATCCGAACGTGCCACATGGCGACCCCACTCCCCCACGTCAGATTACGTCTTACCAGTCCAACTGTCGCTTCATATAAACCATCGATCGAATCCTATTGACTCAATCCAGGTCATCCAAACTTAGTTTTGAATTCTATAAATGGCAAGTTATTCTTGGCAGTTATACTTTCGATCCTTTGCCATTTCTGTTCTATCTTCAATCTTCACCAACCCAGAAAGATTCCTTCGAGCATTCAAAGCTTTCGACAAACATTCTTCTCATTTATTCCCAATCATTAGCAATCAATATGTTGGAATGTACAAGTGCTCAAAACCCATAACAGACAACTTCAACCTCCGGTTGTGATGAAACTGAGAAAGTTGATCACTATATTAAATATGCTCAAGTGCTGAAACTATTCAAAGATGATCCAAAGAGGCTTACCCTGGAGAAGAAGAGGGCGACCCAAGTGCATAAAGCGAAGATCCTATATCTAGATCAATTAGTAAATGTATGTCCAGACTCGCGACTGGGTCAGAAACTAAGGACAGAGGAGTTGGTATATTTTCTTGTTGCTAAACCAAAGAGGTTCCATCCCTATTTGGTTGCAGAATTTTATGTTAATGCAGTGGCGGCTACCAATGCGAAGTCCTTAAACACTTTAATGGTGAGTACGACGATCAGGGTCAACCTAAAACCGCTCAGTCAAGTTTCTATCTTCACAACGATGGAGTTCAGATCTACACCTATCTGCAAGGTGGTGGTAACTGCTGGCTAGGAAACATATGAAAACCCACTGGACTAAGTGGAAAAAGGATTCTATAAAGAATGAGTGTAAGATGAACCACAGGACCAATGAACTTGATGTCTTTTACAAGTTCTTGGTCGACATCGCGATCAAAATGTTGCAATGCGATGTTGGATCATTTTCTGAAATTACCAGGAAGAAGTACTCCGTGCTGATGGCCCTGGATGATGAGGTGTATAGGAACTGGGCATAGTTTGTTTTTGAAAGATTGCTTGAGAATGTGCAGAGGAAGTTCACCATACCAGAGCAGGGCACCTTTGCCACTGGAGTGGGTTTTGGCCTAAAGGTGAGCTACCTGATTGCGAAGTTGGTGGAAGTGGTAGATGACAGGGAAGTTCTCATTCCAACTGATTTTATTCCTCCAAAGCATGACTTGAAAGATGAGAGCAGTGAGGAGGAAGATGATGAAGAAGGTGAGGATGAAGATGATGATGAGGAGACTGAAACTGACAAGGAGATGGAGGAAAGCTTCCCGAAGGCAATGGAGGATCTCCCTCATTTGACTAATCTTTGGAAAGATACAAGCAGGCCACATAAGAGGCTGCGAAAGAAGTATCAATCTGAGAAAAAGACGAGGTTTGAAGGAAAGAGTATCCATGTGATCGTGAAGAAGAAGAGGACTCCAACCACCAGGCCTGAGAAGAAATCTTTGAAGGAGGGAGAGAGGGTGGTTGTTGAGAGATGCAGCAAAAAACTGAGGGAGGAGGAGCGGAAAAGGAAGCAAGCTGAACTTGAGGCGTCTAATCACAAAACAAAGGGAAAGGACATGCCCTGGAGAGGAGGAAGAAGCAAAAGGGTCATGACTATGATCGATTCATGGATACATCTGTTAGGAAGAAGCTGACCTTCAAGGATCCAGTGGCAACCACTGTTCATCAGCCAGTCATCCCTCCCCTCTTTAATACACTAGTTGATCAAGCTTTTGCTAATCTATACAGGGAGACTCATGGTCTGAATCAGCATTTGAAAAGCAAATTGAGGAGCGAACTGTTGAAGTGATTGTTGAAGCTGATATTCTCTAAGGGGCAACCGACCCTGAAAAACCGGTGAATCTAGAAGCCTAAATAGCCAAAAACATTACTGAGTGCGTGCTGTATGAGTTGGAAAAGGAGCAGAAAGAAGAAGCTGAAAGGTTGCGGGCGACCAACCCGGTCAAACTGGCGGAGTCAGAAACTAAGAAATCTCAACCCCAAACTGAGTCAATACATGCTCAGTCTTCTCAAGGTGGACAAGGTGGTAATGCTAAAACTGAAATTCCTTTTGATGACTCACCTTATATTATAGAGATGGACATGGAGGATCCTATTATCCATGAAGAGTTCGATTTCTCTAAAGACAGAAATGGGGTGTCGCGATACCATCCATGGGATTCAAGTCAGAAAGATCAGATCTCCAAACCCTATCAATCTTATGCTTATCGAGTACCTCTCAGTGGGCTACTGCATCTAGAGAACTCTTTTGAACAATTGCATAGCTGGAGCCCACCGATTGGTTTGGTAGACGTTGGGGATGTGAAGTTGATCCTCTGGGCTGCGGATATTTCTGAAAGGGTAGAGCGGAGGGTCGCTGAAGAAATTAGGTTGCTCTACCCTGATATTTTGGATGTGGAGGAGAATGAGATGATAGAGGTCCTGAAGGAGGAGTTCAGGCGATGGAGAAGGTTTAACTTGGTGAAGCACGAGCTAAACGAAGAAGATCATCTGATCATACAGGCTCAGCTTGGGCTCACCTTCTGGAGGTCAAAGGAGGTCTGGGCAAATAAATAGAGAGCTCAGAAGGAGCCAAGGCAGATTTCTGATGGGGAGGTGAGGCAGAGACTACAAACCATCCAAGCTTACATCGAAACTAAGAATCCAATCCCTATGATCCCCATCTCCCAAGTCTCTGCTCAAGCTGAAACTAACATAATTCAAGTTCCAGCTCCAACTCCAGAAGACTATCAGAAATTCATTGCTGCAAGGATAGAGAAAGTAAGGAGACTTTTAGAGCAGCAGAGGAGTTTGGAGGTTAAGGTTGAAAGGGCGAAGCAGGAGCTCTCTCAAACAGAATTGGATAAGGAAGAACTAGAGCAGGCTCTCTCTCTCTCTCTTTCTATGGAACTGAATGTGAAAAACACTGCAGATATAGCAGTCGAGCTGATCTATCAGATTATCGACCCTGATTGTGAGAATCTTGTCAAATTCGCCAATCTGATAAGGGCGAAGAAGATTGCAAATCTGATCAAGCTCTAAGAGACAGAGAAAGACAAGAAGAGAAAGGAGGAAGAGCAAAGAAAGAAGGAGGCCGCAGAGAGATGGGCTAAGGAAGAGGAAGAAAGGCGAGTGACATATGGCATGGTACCTTTTAAGCCTACTGTCATCTATATTGAGATGTCCATGGTCCATCGTGCTGCAGTTCCATATCAAGTCACTACCTCAAGTTCTTCGCCAACCACCTTATTTGCCAAAATGTAGACCTATGTTCAAACTCATCTTGAGGCGATAAAGCAAGACAATCAGGAGATCAAGGACAGATTGGATGCCAAAGACAGGAAAAAAGATGAAACGCATGATCCATATCCTCCATCAAACAAGCAGTCTCGACCCTCTTTGATGTTGTCAAAAAGGGGGAAGTGGAGAGAAAAAAGGAAAAGAAGGAGAGGAAAAGGAAAGAGGAAGAGGAAACGAAATGAAGGGAGGCCGAAGAGGCGGAGAGAATTATAGGGATTTCGTTGTCATGAATTCAATCGTTTAATCCCAGCAAAACTCGGACCGTTCATGGATGTCAAAATAATTGCCATCGATAAAACCCCAGGCATGCTCCTATGAATTTAATGTGATGGACATTTGGATTACCTTAACTTCGTAAGGTCTAAAACAATCTTTCGCGTTGAATCCAAACTTGCGATTCCACCACGCCATTTGATTAAATTTGCAGAATAAGTAATTAGAATAAAATATAATTTCAAGATTTATCAAAACGAAATAGAAAATAAGAAGAATGGTTGTTCTCCAGATCAAATCTTCATATCTGTGTCCCAATGCGTTCAAACTAGCTACTGGTGAGGATTCCACAAGATTGTGCTGCAGAGACGGAGTCGAATCTCTTCCTCCCACTGCAATAGGTGCCACCCTGTCTCTCTCCTCTCTAGGGTTTCAATTATTGTGACTTATGAGATTTGAGGAGAGAATGGGCTATTTATAGACCTAGGGTAAAACCCTAATGGGCTCCTTCCAGCATATTATTTGGGTCTGACCTGGGACCTAATGCAAATAATAAAGTGGTCCTATGAATTAATTAATTCTCATGTACACAACTCAGGACACAATTAATTAATTAATTAATATTAATTATTTTTCACAACAGAATTAATACTGACCTACCCCTTTATTACCACGTTATGAGAACTGACTGCATTTACTTGAGAATCCCCATATTTGAGGTTGTTAGACATTCATTAATTAATTGGAGCTTCTGACAAGCTTCCACAATTAGTTAATTTCTTATTTTCCTGAGCAGTACTACTAAAATCTTACTCACTTGTACTTGAACTTAATCATCCTGTAGGATATTAGCACGATGAACATTATTGAGCTCCTCAGGGAATGTCCCCATCCTATTACTCTGATATGGTAACCTAACTCCATTCTCAGAGCGTATTACACGAACTGTTGTTACTTGAGATGCGGATATACGAGCACGTTACTCAGGCTCTCCACCATGGCAAGTCAAAGCAACAGTCAACCCGTGCATACCCCTGAACCTTCATTAGGGTTTGGATTCAATCAAGAACGAGATCTTGTATTCTCTAATGTCAGACAGAAGAATATATCTCATTGTGGTCCTATCAATACGCAACTGCACGTACCAGCATATTAAGTGATCAAGACAGATCACTTATATCCAACTATGTTGCAGCCTATACCGACAGACTTATCCAAAATGATGTCTCAACTGTGATAATATTTATATCTCACTAGGTCAGATGATCATATTGTCTTCTGCGATCTACAACAAGCCGTATGATCGTCCCTATCGGTGAGATAAGAGGATACCATTGTTACTTGCATGTAAATTTGTTTAGCTGATAGGAAATAAAGCTGAATGTATACTCATCGTAATAAATGCTTTCTGTATACCAAACCCAACAAGAATCAGGTGAAAGGAAGCAGGAGAGCAAAGGAGGGAGGCTCAGTTCAAATCGCTTATGGATTTTGTGGACAAACTCTCAGGACCCAAGCCATCCTCATCAGAGCAACCTCCTCCATAAGTCTCTGGTATTAAAGATTTTTGCTTATTTATTTTCAGTTTTCTGTTTTTGATCTATACTTTTAATTTGTTATCATCTAATGAAAAACTGAATTGAAGACAATCACTCGTTGCAGTCTCTCTCTCTCTCTTTCCCTTACTATTTTATTTAACTTGGTGTAACGCACGTTTTCTAGTGTGATTAGAAACTTTCATTTCGCTCTATTGGAGTGATCGAGTAATAGCTCTCCAATTCAGGGGGAAGATCAAATAGAGTAGGTCGGTTAAAGGGTTGATATTCTGAGTAGTGTCCTTTGTAAACTCAATTTATCATTTTTCCCCTTTTTAACCTGACTTTAGGTAAGTAGTTTTGACAACATCAAAAAAGGGGAAACTGTTAGAAACTGAGATTTAGTTTTCCCTTACTTTGATGTTTTGATATGTCAAAACTTACTTTAGTTTTAAGTTTCTAGTATGGTTCTTCATGTAATCCTTGTATAGGATTTATTAAGTTGTAACATACTAGAAACTGAAGATGAAGATCGAGCAGACAGAAATTCAATCTCAAAGTAGGAAATTGTTTGAAACCAAAACTCAAGAAGACAAGAATCAAGTTTCTGTACTTAGAGCGAAGATGCCATGAAACTTGAACTGATGAAAACTAAGTTTTGTGCTTGAGACTTATATTGTCCAGAAACTCAATTTCTGGAAACTGAGTTTTCCTAAAAAAGAGAGGAAACTTAAACTGCTTTTGAAAATGTCAGTTTTAATTTTTAGATTTCAAGAGCACGTGAAAAACAAGGAGATTCAAGGAATCCAAAATAAGACTCAAGATATCTCCATGTGGTGTCAAAAAGTCAATACGAGGAAACTTAAACTTAGATTTCTCGGACTAAAACTTAGTTTGAAAAGAGCAGGTAGAAAGTACACTGCCAAAAGTAAAAAGAAAACAGTAGAACAAAGCAGAGTAGAGCATAAGAATGGCTATGATTGGACGATCCAATCTTTTTCTCTAACGGCTGCATCTCAGAGTGTAACAGGAAGAATTCAAATTGTCGTACAACCCAGCCTATAAATAGCTCGACAATTTGATAGAATCGATATCAAGAATCTTGCGCAAAATTGAGCCAAAACTCTGCCAAATTTTTACTGAAAAGCTCTCTGAATTTTCGTATCTAAACACGAGACTTAAGTTTTCTGACTTAAGTTATTCCTTCCGTGCATCTGTCTAAGTGCACGAGGCTGAAGCTCTTAAGCTTAAGCTATCATACTTGGTGATTATTACTTTTCAAATAATAATCACAGCAGTCAGTTTCCTATTCTGGAACTTTGATTATCACGGGCATAGTCAACCCACTGAGATTATGGGAAGAACAAAAAACATCTATCATCCAGATTGAAGGTTGCGGGGTGCGTCCTCACTTCAACCTGAAGAAGAAACATGCTACAAGTAGTTTCTGGCAAGTGATGTTAGCAAACCGAAGGGCGGAGATTTCCGACGGGCTAACCATAGATCGTGAGAAGGCTTATAAATATATGACTCAGTGGATTCTCAATTATGTTCGGAAGAGTAGACGTAGGACTTTGATTCCGAACCACTATAATATCATGTGTTCTTTAATGCTTACTTAAGTTTCTACATATTAGATTTCTTGCTTATTTTAAAACCTTCAATACTTGATTATGTATTGAAGTGTACATCTGAAACTTACATAAAACTTACTTCGAGCCTAAACTAAGTTTTTCCAAAATTGAAAACTGAGTTCCAGAACAAGTGCACTTTCATTTATCTTCCGTTACATATACTTTGACTCTTTCGGGACCAACACTAAGGGGGTGTTTGGTTGATAGGTTTCGGAATCAAGAAATAGAATGATTCCGAAACCCACCGTGGTTGATGGGAATCGGAACGGGAGAATGGGATAGACTCCCAAATATCCATTCCCTTCTATATTGGGGGGTTTCATTCCCATCCCCAAATTCAATTCCAAGATCATTATAATTATATTTTATTTTTATTTTAAATAATCCAATAATTTTCTATTATGATCATATTAATTACAAGTTATTATATTAAAGTTTTTATTAGCATATTATATATGGCTATAATTATATATTATTATAATATATTACTCCCTCCGTCCCGGCTGAATTGTCCCGGGTTGACCGGGCACAATAACCAAGGAGTGTGAGTGTAAAGTAAGTTGAGTGGAATTAATATTTTATTGTTGAGTGTGAAAAAGTTGCCTTTTTAAGTAATGGGACAATTGAGGTGGGACGGACGAAAAAGGAAAGTGGGACAATTGAGGTGGGAAGGAGGGAGTAATATTTAAAAATAATTTATTTAAATAAATTAAAATATATCTCAATAATATAATATTATATTACATTAATTAACTAAGAAATAATATTATTACAATATTAATATTTACAGTAATATAATTGTATTGTTAAATAATATTAAAATATTATTAATAATTATTTTTATTAAAATTTTATTATTAGTAGTACAAAATTATTTAATAATAATTTATAAGTAAAATATTATAATTATTTTATCATATTTTTTTTCATTTTATAATTATTTTGAATTTCTAAAATTAATTTTTATTTTAATTTTCAAAAAATATTTATTATTTAAAGTTATTTCTTATTGTCCGTATTTTCAATTTAAATGGATAAATTAATAATTATATTATTATATATATTTTTCAAGATATTTACTTTTCAATATATCAAAAATATTAAAATTTAGAATGATTCCCAAATCTAATTTAAAGACCAAACAGTTTGATTGGAATTACTAAACTTATATTAATTTTCTCTATTTTCAAACTTATAACCATAGTGATTTTTGGCAGTTTACCAACACCCTCTAAGTTATTATATAAAAAATATAAGCAATATAAGCAGTTGCAAGTTTTTCTCTGGTTTTAAGCTGAATCTCTTTTAATTTTTTAATATTTTCTTCTCCATCTCTCTCTTTTTCCTTATATTATTGTCAAGAAATACTTTATCAATTCCTTAAATACTTTACTTCTCGAATGACGTATTTCATTCTTTTAGGTAAAAATACTAATTGTGTTTTGTCACGAAATGTATCATTTGTGTTAAATAAATACAATAATTCTCAAATTATCTAATTTATCTTTTTGAGTAAAAATATTGTTTTGGCCCATAAATGCATCACTCATAAGGTTGGCATACATTATTTACATTGCCTAACTACATCATACTAGCTATGAGCCTATGAGGAGTGCTTTCATAACTACATGCATCATTGCCAACTCAAATACATGGCTACCAAAACTAACATAAATTAAAATGAAATATTTCCTCCGTCCCAGATTAATAGTCCCGTTTGTTTTTGACACAATAATTAAAGCATGTGAGTGTAGAATGAGTTGAGTGGAATTAATATTTTAATGTTAAGTGTGAAAAGATTATTTTTTTTTAGAAACAAAACTATTAAAGTGTGACAGACGAAAATGGAAAATAGAACTATTAAAATAGGACGGAGGGAGTATAATATAGAAAGAGTAGAAAATCATTCCAACTAACTCAATACATACATGACAAGTAAAACACTTGAGATATTTTGGTTCACTTCTCATAATACGCATCATATTTCACTATTAAAATTATTAAATTTTATTTTATAATTTTAATAATTTTATTCTGTTATAATCTAGACTTATTTATCAGTTCAACCATAATATTCACCCACCTAATTAAATCATATAATATTTACTTTTAAATTAAAATATGATTATTAAAATTATTTAATTCTTAACAATAATTTGCATTCTTATAAAATTTTGATTCATATCTTGAACATTATTATACTTATTTTTTGCTTTTATAATAATAATCATTAAAAGTAATAATCAGCAGAATTTCTTAAAAATCTTTTTCACAATAATTTAAATTTATGTAACCAAATATTCCGAAAAACTCGAATTCTTAATCTTTCAGTCATAGATAAAGTACATTCACCATTATATCATCATCATTGAGCAGAGTACCAAAACAATAGAATTTGATCTGCTTTAGTGGGGGCATGGCATTCAATAGGGTGTGAATGATAGTTTTTATTTTTTTTATAATTCCCAGAACAATCTGCAAGTAATCAAAAGGTCTTATCAGACTATCCTCATCAGTGACCCGTCAATTATTTAATAAAATATTAATTTTTCTTTCATTTATTTACATAATCTACAACCTGATAAAAGTTAACTAACATCAGTGACCTAACTCAACCTAACTTTTTAAATAACATATTAATTTTTCTCTTTGAATATAATATAAAAAATAAGAAATATTTAAAAACCTTACAATTGAAGTTTATAATTATATTAAGTAATACACAAAAAATTCATAATTTACTTAATAAATAAAAATGGCAAAAATTAATACAAATAAAAGATAAATTAATAAAACACATAAAATCTTATATTACGAATACATGAGTTGTTAATTACATACTTAATTACCAGTGCCAAGATTATAGCAATAAATATAAGGGTAAATAGGGGAAAATACTCTAAATTATTAAGGTTTTCGGAAAAATACCTCAATCTATTTCGGTAAGTTGAAAATACCTCAATTTTAACTTTCATTTATGAATTATACCCTGAATTTATTGATATTTTGGGAAAATACCCTAATATATTATTGTTAGTTAAAAATACTCTAATCTTTAATTTTGTTTATGAATTATACCAAAACGAGAAGTAATATTGGCTCACACAAATATGACACTCAAAACAACTATTTTCGTCCATGTTAAATTTAAAGTACTAAACTATCAATATTTGGTATATATTTTGAAAAGTATTTAAACATCACGTTCTGCTCCTTCTGCTTTTTGGTGGGCGAGAAGTCCAGCATTGACTTCCGTACTTTTATTGCACTAGATTGACATCACGGACTCCCTTAGAAGATTTTGCTCTCATTTTTTTTGTTTCCTTCGATTGATGTAACGTTCAATCCAAATGAGGGCGCATATATTTCAATACAAGATCACACGTCAAAATACGAATTGTATGAAAAAAAAAAAGAATTCAAGCAACCGAAGGAAACAAAAATGAGCATAACATGAAGTTTTAAATATTTTTCAGAAGATAAATGCATTTGAATATATAACAGGGGGAAATAGGGAAATATATCTCAATCTTTAACAAATTAGGAAATTTTATCCCACTTTTTTACTTTTAGGGAATTATATCCCACACTTTAATTCTGTTAGGGAATTTTGTCCCATCTTGCTGATTAAGCCGTTAAGTGCCACGTGGCATTGATGTGGCGTTAAATCACTGCCACATATTTGCCACGTGGTATTTTTATTTTTTAAAATATTAATTTATTTTTTAAAAAAAATTTAATTTCATAATTAATATATTTTTTTTTATATTTCATTTTTCATAATATTTAATAATAATAATAAAATATATAAAAATAATAATACTTTAATTAAATATAAAAATATCATTGAAAAATAAAAAAATAAGCATTAATTATTTAATTATAATATATTAAAAAACATTATTCTCATTAAAAAACTGAAAAATTATTATCAATAAAAATATTTATAAAACTAATAAATAGATTTTAAGCAAGTGTTAGCCGTAGAGAAAATTATTGGTGATAAACTAATCAAAATTAGTTCTAGGCATTGAATGATTATTTTACTTTATTTTTTAATATATTATAATATAATATATAATGTGTTTATATTTATATAAGTTTGTCTTTTTAAATAATATTTTAATTTTACGAAAAATAATTATTATTTACATACGTGTGTATATATATATATATATATATATATTAAAATATTATTAAAACAACATCAGCTAAAAATATTTAAAAAATAAAATATATAAATAAAAAATACGTTAATTATAAAATAAATAATATTATTTAATAATTTAAATAATTAATATTTAAAAATTTAAAAATGACACGAGACAAATATATATGGCAGTGAGTCAGTCTCACATCAATGCCACGTGACACTTAACGGCTTAGTCAGCGACATGGGACAAAATTCCCTAACAGAATTAAAGTGTGGAATATAATTCCCTAACAGCAAAAGAATGGGATAAAATTCCATAATCTGTTAAAGATTGGGATATATTTCCCTATTTCCCCTATATAACAAATATTGATTATTTAGTACATTAAATTTAACACGGATGAAGATAGTTGTTTTGATTGCCAACTTTGTGTGAGTCAAAAATATTTCTCATTTTGGTATAATTCATAAACAAAATTAAAGATTGTGGTACTTTTAACTGATAATAATACATTGGGGTATTTTACCTAAATATCAATAGATCAGGGTATAATTCATAAATAGAAGTAAAGATTGAGATATTTTTAACTTATAAAAATAAATTGAAGTATTTTATCAAAAATAATAATAATTTAAGGTATTTTTCACTCTTTACCGTAAATATAAATAAATTTTCTTATGAATTTTGAAAATAGTTATGTACATATATAAAATAGAAACTGTTATAACAATAAATGCCATGTATGCAATTGCAGTGGAGAGAGAAAGGTTGCAGAAAAGCTAGGTCATGCTTCATTTATTTTTCTATAAATTTTTTTTATTTGTTAAAGTTTTTTGTTTCTTTTATGACCTAAGTAAAAAATCACTGATGGCTTCAGCCTCAGCAGTCTGCAGATTCAGATGGAGGAATAGACGGTATATTATCAATTTGGAGTTTATTAAGTCAAAAACCTCATTCTCAAAAAAAAAAAAAAAAAAAAAAAAAGTCAAAAACATCTACAAACATCACAAATAATGGAGAGAAAGAGAGATTGAGGTAAACTGAAGCTTCGTCACAACTAATGTCGGCGGTGGCAGCAGACATTGATGATGGTAACAACCACGGCGGCGGAGAGTAGCGCAATTCTGGAAGGGCAGATTTTACATTCTCAGTTTTCAAATTTTAATTTAAAAAAAATAGCTTTTATATACATTATAGTATGAGTTGGTTTGATGATACATCTCGCAAATTTAAAAAAAAAAAAACGATAAAAGTTTCACATAAGTTTTTGTTTGTGGTAATACATTGATTTCTCTTTATATTAAAACTAGATTTCTGCCTGCGCGTTGCGCAGAGTGTTATATTTTTACTGATGATTTATTATTAAATAATATTAATTTTATTTATTTTGTGGATTAATACTATATAGTAGTAAAATATTAAAAATCTAATCACTTTCATTTAAATAATATTAATTTTATTTGAATTTGAAATAATATTTTCTTATTTATGGAGACGCTCATTTGAACGTTGTATCTCTCTTGGTGTCTATGTTACACACACATTAGTGTTTTTATCTTTTATTTGTTATGTTATTATTTTATTCTTGATATATAGTTTACTTCAATGTCATGCCAAAAATGCACAATAATCAAATTACATTCAAGACGATAAAAGTATTGTCTTCACTAAACCTTTATGCATAATATATATGATGAGATCTTAAAGTACAAATATTAATATAAAAAAAATCCCAAAATTTAAATTTATATTTACATAAATTATAGATTATTTTAATGTGCCATAAGAACTCCGAAAAATAAATTATAGAATATGTTTTTGTTTATAACAATCTTACATATTACTACAGAGTACAGTCCATATTGTTATCAATATATGATATAAAATTGTTTGTTATAATTAGAGTATATCAACAAATTCATGATCGAAAGTAATTTAACTTGAGTGTGGGTCCAAGTTGATTATCAGTTAAGCTAGAAAAAATCAGCTGGTTAGTTAGACAAAATCTTTGGTCGAACATGAGTTTAGTATGATTCAGTTATACACCAACAACTAAGGTTTGTTGTTGGATTTCACAGATATTTGAGTTGTGCAGTATAAACATATAATTTGTAAGCAAATTTAAAAGACAAAATATTTATAGTGATTTAGGAGTCAAAACTCCATACATCCACTCTTCTTCCATTGTTGAAGGAAATCCAACAACTCCAATTGCTTTCGATAATTAAATTCAAATTTTAATTTAGTTCTTCTATTGACAGGAGACTTTATCTCCCTATGGTCATAAGTTACTGTAACTTCGAGTTTTACCTCACTTTGTGTTAAACTTTTCAGCTGACTCTTGGTTGACGATTTGCGTTCTCTTCACGAACGTTTAACTGAGTTGAATATTTCTTCACATGCGGGCACTGAAATATTCTAGACATCTTGTTCAAGAACTTCTAAATAAGTCAGTTGATGGTTTTTTTTATGTGCATCAATACATAAAAATTTATAACAAATATCATATTAACGTATTGTAAACTTTTATAAAATTAATTTGAGGTTATTTATTTTTATTTTTATATAATTTGTATCTAATACTATATTGGCTTATTGTTCAATAAATATATAGAAAAAGAAAAATAAAATTATAAATAATTAAATTTGAATTTAATTGGGATAGCTTAAAACTACACAACTGATTTTATATTATTTTATTTGTTAAGAATCGCACTATCCATCAATGTTATCTTGCCATAACTAATCATATTAACACATATAATATTTTACTTTATTTACTCTAGTATATTTATTTCACTTATTATAAACCCATAATTAATGTTATGTTCTACTACACATTTATATTAAATTGATTTAAGTTTGAGATTTTCAAATTATATCTAATAATTTGACCAATATTTCATTTTTTTTCTATTAATCACTCTTTCATCCTCAAAAACTCATCAATGTGTGAACTAAGTGCAATATGACATTTAAGGTTGGCAATCGGGTTGCATGTTATTTGATCCGAGTTAATTCGAAGTAAGAAATTTTGACCCTAACCTTTTGAGTTTTGGATTAATAAATTTACGATTTTTTTTTAATTTTTAACATTATATAAAAAACTTATATTATAAATATTTTCCCCTCTGTCTTAATCTTTTGAATATTAAAAGATGTTAATAATATTTATTATCTTTTATAAATAATTGAAAATACATATCAAATTATATATACTAATTAATTTAAACAATAAAACTCATTTAATTTGAATTTGAGCTTCATAATTCTATTTCGAGGTAGAGCAAACTTAAAACTGAAATTACTCAATCAAAATCAATTTTTTTACAACTCCATATATAATTATGGATTAATTATCATATTTTATTTTATAGATTAGTAATAAAATTAATTATTTCATATAAATAAAATTATTCAAATATATATATACATATATATATATATATATATATATATATATATAATAATAGTCAATCATAAATTATAATAACTAAATGCTTTCCATATTTTTTCTACTTATCTAATTTATCATAAAATTATTTTTAGTAAATTATAATTTATTATTTTATATAAATATGTATAAAAGCCATTTATAATGTATATCATAGATCAATATAACAAACATTTATTAAATAATTAAAATTTTTATACAGTTAAAAATTTTATACTACTAAAATTTAAAAAATTCGATAAAGAGGGACTGAAGCCACCCATCTCATAATGTTAAATCCGCTAATGTTTGTATATAAATAAAGTTCCTAGTGGTAAAAATTTATTAAAAATGTTTTACACCCTTCGATTTTTGTATTTATTTTAGCTTTATTTGCTACATTAAATTTTATTTATTTATTTGTTTTCGAATGTTCTGAACAGTAAAGCAAAAAAATATATATAAAACATAATTTAAATATAATTAACCTTTACCTTTATTAAACATAAACACTATTGAAGTACTGAGACAACTTTGAATACATTAACATCAATGAAAAACCTAACAATTGAATAATTAGATAATTTTATTTATGTGTTTGTTTCTTTATATAAATAATTAGTTTTAAATAAAATTATTTAAGATTAATTTTATTAATACACAAATTAATTTATCTTATTTAATCTTAAATATTATATATAAATAATTAGCTTTAATTAATTATATATCCAACATAATAATTATTGATTACATATATTATATTAATTTTATATTTACCATATTTGTTATACTTACCTAAAATATTATACCACTAATTTTGTGAAGAAGTTATGGGGAACATAATTTAAATATTATTAACCATTACCTTTTTTTTTATACATAAATTTGAATATTCCCAATGCAATGCAAATATCTTAATTTATGTTACCAATGATAAAATATAATATTTTTAAATAATTAAGTTTTACTTAACACATATTAAACACAACTTATTTTATACTCTTGCCATATTTCAACCATTTACTGTTCAATGTTTATTGCTTTATTTTTCATTTGTTATGTATAATTTATTGTATTTAAATGATTTATTTATTGATAATAAAAATCTTAATTTTCTTATTTTTTGTGTAGTTATTTTTTTAGCGGGAAAAAAATAGGATATTTATCAAAAGATATACTTTCAGGATTTTAAAAGATCTAAATCATTATAAAACTTAATAATATTAATAGTACAGAAGAAAGTGTAATTTTAAAAAAATTTAAAAATAAAATAAAATAAAAAATTCAACTATTAAATACTCAATATTATTGATACTAAAACAATTGTTATGGCATAATAATTGACGTTACATATTGAATTGAATAAATAAACATAAAGTTCTATTAAAATGGGAAAAATATAGCTATATAAAACATTATAATGTAAGAAAAAGTACTAAACAATATTATATAATGAATTTTAAAGAAACAAAATAATTAGATATTTTAATTTAAAATTATGTTCTAAAAAGTGCATAAACACTATTGAAGTACCGAGACAACGTTGAATACAATAACATCAATGAAAAACCTAACAATTGAACTTGAAGTAATGTAGTACTAATAAAAAAAGTTACCCATTTTGTGAGAAATAAACCTCAAAAGTTTGTACATCCAATACATAAAAAAATTACAATAATAACTAATAAAAAAAATCCGTACTTCAAGATCTACTTTTGAATACTTTCACTTCAAGCACTCCTCTAGATCACATCTTCATATTCCCTACAAAACAAATGAAAATAAAGATTGTAAAAAACTACAAACCCTATAATGATAAAACTACATGTTAATGGAAAAATAAACTTTGTTTTGATCCTTCTTGAGAATTACAACCTATTTATACTAATGAAAATGTAAATAAATCAATAATAATGCCACTAATGATGCTTTGGATTAATTATTTGGCCACAATTAATTAAAACGAATGGCATCAATTAAGCATTTTTTATAAATGATCATTATTTGTTTATAGATTAATTTAGTATAATTATAGGATAAATACTCATTCCATTAATTTCCACCAGCTACCCAATTGTTTAAATAGGTTTATTTTTCATTTTTAAATTTATTTATTTATTTTGTGTTCTTACATATACAAATTAATTTATTTTATTAAATTTTAAATAATTTTATTTATGTGTTTGTTTCTTTTTATAAATAATTATTTTTTAATAAAATTATTTAAGATTAATTTTATTAATATACAAATTAATTTATTTTATTTAATCTTAAATATTATATATAAATAATTAGCTTTAATTAATTTATATCCAACATAATAATTATTGATTACATATATTATATTAATCTTATATTTACCATATTTGTTATACTTACCTAAAATATTATACCACTAATTTTGGTAAAAAGTTTTGGGGGGAAAATTTTTTTGTTGGGGTTTTGCTTTTAAATATATATAGATATGACAAACATTCATTTCATATCAATTCTAACCTCATCTATAGTAACGGCTCAGGAATTTTTAAGGAGAATCAAACCAATATTCCGATAATTTATTGGTTTCGCAATTAAAATATTGACTAGATGTAATTGAGAGTAATATTTTGTTTAAAAGTTATTCATTTATATCAAGTTAATGTCCTGTATAGTCTAAATATCAAGTTGTAATATATTAGATTCTAGAATCATTTCTAGCAGATGAGGAAGATTGCTAAGACGTTAGCAATCGTGTGCTACGACGATGTCTGCTAGAGACAATAACAGACGAGGATGGCTGCTAGAGATAATAGCAGACAAGGATAGATGCTAGCAGTCAAGTGCTAAAGAGAATGATTGCTAAGGCATTAGCAATCATACGCTAAAGGAAGAGACTGCTAGAAGATATCTACTCAGCAGTCAGAAGAAGAATAGCAGAATGATAAAAGAACTAGCATTTGCTATTCGTCAAGTGATAGCAGAATGCTGAAGGAGTCAGCATTTGCTAGCATATAGTAGATTGCCAAAAGAGATAGCAATCAGAAATCAAAGGAATCAAGTGCTAAACTTTCCTGAGGCGTAAGCAGTCCGATACTAGCAAAAGCAGATAGCTAGAAAAGCCTTAGCAATCAAACGGCCTAGCAGATGGGTCTGAGATTGCTTAGCAAGGCAAAATAGCTAATAACGACTGCTACACTCCCGTTCTGACAGACGTACACATAAAGGACAAAGCTTTCCCAAAGTAGTTCGGAAAGTACTGTACGACGCCAAAAAGGACTAGAAAAGTCGAACCACTCTTGGATGAAGGAAACGTTGTGTCTAACGGGTATGGAGATTCAAATTTGAATCTCCAAGTATAAAAGACAAGTCCAAAAGTGAGAGACAACTATTGCTTCTATCACTACCGACATTCACAAACACCCTAAGTAAGAGATTCCTTTGAAAAAGCGAACAAGTGAAAAGTAGTCAGTTGAGAGCACGAGATAAAAAGTGTATTCAAAGCTCTCAACAACCAGGAGTGTCTTCCATTGAATATCTGACACTACCTCTTAGAGATTCCTTGATTTCGGTTGAGAATCTCCAATCATTAGGATACCTTCCATCCTAGGAAGCATCCATCAGTCATTTCCAAAAGGGATTGACTCTGACGGGCATTCGCCGCAATACCAGACAAGTTCAGAAGCAAACTATAAAAGTTTCTCAACAGCGTAGGACAAGTTTTTCGAAGGTTCAGTCCTTGACTTGGCCGTAGCTGTGAACTGAGAAGAACGAAGTGTCGGAGGATAGCTTTGCTCTGGCCGGGTCGAAAGTTCACCGCCTACAACAAGTGTTCGGCGATTCCTTGTATTTCGTATACTTTCTTAGTGGAATACTTAGCGTTTCGGCTAAGGAGTGGACGTAAATCTATTAGATCGAACCACTATAAATATTGTGTTTTTATTGTTTTATTACTTACTGTTTAAGTTGGATTTCAAACCTAGCAGTCAAACTGCTAGTGTATACCTGTGAAGAAATTCTAATCATACCTTGAGCTTAAACAAACTTTACTAACTTAAGTGCAACTGACGTTTACTTATTCCGCTGCATTTCGTGTCTCTGTTTTAACACGATGACTCTGATAAATCAGGACCAACAAGTGGTATCAGTGCAGGAGGTTGAAAGACCAACTGCTTCTGAGTCGCTTTAAGACCAGATCTATCTTTTCCTTGCACTGTTACTCTTTTATTTTGTGTGTCTATCTCAGGACGATACTTAAAGCGTGAACATAATGATGAATCACACTCTTCCCAAGTATACAAAGGAGAAGTTCAAGTCATAAAAGAAGCTTGCCATTATACAGCTTCAAAGCATACATCCAGAAATGGCAGATGTTCTTGAGAGAGGTCTAATACAAATTATGAAAGCTAACACTTTTGTAGGACCTGCTGCTGAAGAACAACCGAGACCCCAAATGGTTGTAAAACCATACGAGGAGTATACAACGGAGGACAAAAAGATAGCCCAGTTGGAGAATTTAGCGAGGAAACTAATCATTGACTCTCTACCACCGTTGATGGCTGATAAAGCTCTTGACTTTGACACAGCCAAAGAAATGTGGGATTATGTCTGCGACTCTTCCCAAGAAACAGACCAGATGAAACGCAACAAACTACAGGTAGCTGTTGACAAGTATGAATTTTTTTCTATGGTTGTAGGTGAATCTATACAAGCTATGGAAGAACGATTCAACACTATCATGGGAGAGCTCCATAATCTGGGTAAAAAATATAATAATGGGGAGATGAACAACAAGATTATCTCCAAACTATACCCAAGGGAAGATTGGTTTGTGAAGATGACCATCTTGAGTGAAAAAGACCTCAGCAACATGTCTACATCCGAGGTATTTGCTCAACTCAAAACTCATGAGTTTATTATACAGCAATCGAAAAAGAATGAAGCAGTCGTGGCACAAGCTTCATCGACACCTGCCGCTAACTCTGAGGACCTAGCGTACTTCGCTAAGAAGGACTTCAGCAAGTGGAAGACGAAGAGGCCCTTTCATAACCTAGAGAGATCCACTCCAGCGTCACCAGCAAAGGAGGTTGTCCCAACCTCAGGCTCTCAACCCGTTGATTTGAAGATCAGTGAGCTGGAAGAGCAGATGAAGAAACTTCAGAAGTTGATGATGGAAGCTAAAGCTGAAAAAGAGGCCAAAGAAATCCAGCAATCATCATCCCCTACCCGCTCAGCAGAGCAAAAGCCCAGGACGTGCTTTGAGTACTGTTCGCCAGATCACCTCAAGCATGAATGTCCGAAAGTCAGCAAGGAGGAAAGAGAGCGTCTGAAGCAGAGATTCGAGAGACGTGCTGTTAAAGCAGTCACCAGAGCACTGCTGACAAGGACAGAGGCTCCTGATATCCCAGATAATGATGAGGAATATTATTGTTCCTCAGAAGAAGATGATGAAGAAGCCATGCTAGTTTTGATGGCCAATGTTGTTGAAGATCGGTTCGCTGATGCCGATACTGAACAGAATGCTGAATCTGCTCTAGCAGTCGATGATAATGAGGTACTATCTACTAGCATTCCTAGTTTAGCAACTATAGAAGAATCGGAGGAATTTTCTTTAGATTCTGAGGAAGATTATCTCACGAAGCTTACTGTAGAATTCTCAAAAAAGTATGAAATTAAGAATGCTATCGTTGGAGAGAACACCTCACTAAAACTTGAGATTACATCTTTAACCAAGGAAGTCGAAAAACTAAGGTTTGAAAGTGAGGAATTTTCAAAACTCAAAGCTGATTTCTCCAAATTATCAGAAAATTTTCAAAATCTTGAAAAGGAGAATCTAGCTTTGAAGAGCAAACCCAAAGAAAATTGCATTTGTATACATACATCCAGCAAGGCAGTTCTAAATGCCATTGTTAGCCAACGAGACATCATAAGGATCGATCTGGTATAGGGCTTGGATATGCTGAAAAAGCGATGTCTTCTAAGCAGAAAATGATATCATTCGTTTCTACTAGAACGACGGTTGCTGAAAAAGACAAAGGAAAGGACACTGCTGAATCTTCGAATGCTGAGCAGTATGCTAAGAATAGGGATTGGCACAAGCAGAATGCATCTGATGGACCTCAGCAGAGGACCCAGAGATCGCATGCTAAGCAGACATCTGCTAAACCTCAGCAGATGACACAACAAATTAATGCTGAGCAACCTGCTAAGCGGCCACCCCCAGCAGATTCAAGAAGGAATGCTGAGCAACATGTTCCTAATGCTAGGAAAGCAATTCCTTCATTTCCTAAAGGCAAGAAGGTTCAATACCATACTGTAAGACCTCATTACCAGTTTTACACACCACATAGGAGGAACACCTATGTGAGGCCTAAGTCCAAATCATTTCAAGGGACAAGGAAGGCTAAGCACACTACAACACCTAGATCTAAGAATGCTAAACATGTCAATCAGAAGGTCGAGAAGGTGGTAAAAGGTGAGATCAAGAAGAAAATCTTGAAGATCACTAAGATGTGGGTTCCGAAAGGAACTTTGATCCACGCTAATCCTGCAGGACCCGACGCTAAACGGGTACCTAAATCAGCCTTATTGTTTGTGTTGCAGTGACAGGATCCGAGTGCTAAGACATCAAGCATATCAAACGAATGGATCCTTGATAGCAGTTGCTCCGCACATATGACGGGGAATAAGGAGTTATTCTCATATATACAAAGATTTTATTATGGCCCCAAAGTTAAGTTTGGAGATAACAACGAAGGGAAAGTTGTTGGAAGAGGATGCATTGAGCGTAATGTTTTAAGGATCGTCAACGTAGCTCTCGTTTCCAACCTCAAGCACAACTTACTGAGCATTAACCAACTATGCGAGAATGGGTACACTGTATCTTTTGTCAATACTGGTTGTTCTATTGCTGACAATGTTACAGGAGAAGTGAAGCTAAGAGGCATCCGCAAGGGTAGCCTATACATTGTTGACTGGGAAAGTGGTCAACAACATTCGTGCTTCCTAGCATTGAACAAAGAGGAAACAACATGGCTATGGCAAAAGAGGTTGAATCATCTGCATTTCAAAACTATTAACCATCTTGTTAAGAATAAATTGGTTGTAGGTTTGCCTGCTGAGACTTTCCGAAAGGAAGGTGTGTGCAAAGTTTGCCAGCAAGGGAAGCAGACCAAGGCATCGTTCAAAACAAACCCGGAGAAGGTTACATCAGGGAGGATCCTTGAGCTCTTGCACATGGATCTATTTGGCCCAGTCACACCATCCACTGTAAGCAAGAAATTGTATACACTTGTGGTTGTTGATGACTTTTCTAGATACACATGGGTTCGCTTGCTAAGGACCAATGACGAAGTCAAGATCCTATTACCAGGGTTGATTCTTAAAGAACAAAATAGCAAAGAGGTCACGGTGAAGAGGATCAGATCAGACAATGGAACCGAATTTTGCAATGGAATTGTGATGGATTTTTGCGCAGAAGCAGGTATTGGTCATGAGAAGTCCGCTGCTAGGACTCCCAAGCAGAATGGATTAGCAGAGCGAAGGAATAGGACATTGAAAGAAGTCGTGCGGTCCATGCTTGCTGACTCTGGATTGAGTGGAAAATATTGGGGAGAAGCCGTGATGACCGCATGCTACACTCAAAATAGGAGCGCGATCAATGGCAGATTCAACAAAACTCCTTATGATGTGTACAGTGGTCGTAAGCCTTCGATCACTCATCTTCGTGCTTTCGGTTCGACATGTTATATCCATAACAATGGGAAGTCAGAACTTAACACTTTTTCGCCAAAATCTGATGAAGGTGTTTTCCTGGGATATGGACACCCTTCTCACAAAGGCTATCGAGTGTTAAATAAGACAACTCAACTTGTGGAAATAACATGCAATGTTATCTTTGATGAGTCTACTTTAGTGCGCAGGGTTATAAATGAACAAAGGAAAAGCTATCATGAGACCAATGATGTCCATGATCAATCAATTTTGAACTCCTTCAAAAATATGAGTATTGATCCGACTAGGTCTATGAATGATTCTAATCCAGCAACGACGCACCCAGCAGGTGACTAGACTGCTGACCAGGACAATGATGCTAATGATCATGCTGAGGCCACTCCACCAATTTATCTAAATGATAATTTGGATGTTTCGGGATCTCTTGATGATGAAGACAGTGAGGGAACTCCAGATTTAGCACGAGGTGCTGAAGACGGTGTGGGCATTGCTGAAGATCTTGGCAAAGGCGTTGCTGAGATGCCTGCTGCTGAGGGTCCAGCTGCTGAGAATGCTGCTGAAGATACAGAAGCTCTAGTTGCTGAAGCTGCAAATATTGAACATCCTGTCGCTGAATTACCTAATGCTGAGAATCAGAATGCCGGAAATCCAGATGCTGAGCACCAGGCGGATGATGAAGGGAATGTTATAGCAGACAACAACCCAGCAGGAGAGACAGATGCTGAAGTTCCAGCACGCATAAGACCTGCATGGCTGCGTGCTCATCCTCTAGAAGATGTTCTTGGAGATGTCAATGATCCCATCTTGACGAGACAAGGCAATGCGATGCTAGCCTGCTACATATCACATGAAGAACCTAAGAAAGTTGAAGAAGCTCTACAGGATCCAGATTGGGTGAACGATATGCAAGAGGAGCTTGCTGAGTTCACAGGTAATCGTGTGAGGGATCTAGTAGATAGGCCAGAACATCAAAGTGTTATAGGCACTAAGTGGGTGTTCAAGAACAAGAAGGACGAGACAGGCTTAGTAGTCAGAAATAAGGCACGTCTCGTAGCCAAGGGATATAGGCAATGTGAAGACATAGATTATGATGAGACTTTCGCTCCAGTAGCAAGGCTAGAGGCAATCAGATTATTTCTCGCGTATGCCGCATATCACGAATTTGCTGTGATGCAAATGGACGTGAAAAGCGCATTTCTAAATGGTGAGCTCAAGGAGGAAGTCTATGTAGAACAACCACCAGGCTTCGAGTAGGGAAATCAAGTCTATAGGCTCAAGAAAGCCCTGTACGGCTTGAAGCAGGCACCGAGAGCGTGGTATGGAACACTATCTAAGTTCCTACTAGCTAATGGATTTAAGAAAGGGAGGATTGATCAGACTCTCTTTCGCATCGTAGATAAAGGGAGTATTCTGCTAGTGCAAATATATGTCGACGACATCATTTTCGAATCGAAAAATCAAGACTTATGTGACATGTTTTCCAAGCTCATGACTAGAAATTTTCAAATGAGTATGATGGGAAAATGTCATACTTTCTCGGATTGCAAGTCCAGCAGTCCAGCGACAGAATCTTTATTCACCAGAAGAAATATGCTCGCGATCTAATTACGAAGTACTGTCCGGAGAAGACGAAAAGTCTAAGAATTCCTATCAGCACAATATGTATAGCTGCTCTTGAAAAAGAAGGAGAAGATGTGAACCCTACTCTCTACAGAGGTCTTATTGGGTCACTGCTATACCTTACTGCCAGCAGACCAGACATATCATATGCTGTAGGATTATGCGCGAGATATCAAGCAAATCCCAAGAAGACGCATCTAGACACTGCTAAGCGGATTGTGCGATATCTAAAATGCACAGAAGGTCTGGGATTTGGTATCCAAGGTCCGATAGTTTAGCACTGAGTGGATATTCGAATTCAGACTTTGGAGGATGTAAGATCGACAGAAAAAGCACCAGTGGCACTTGACGATTTCTTGGACATAAACTCATCAGCTGGTTTAGCAAGAAGCAGCACTCTGTTGCTACATCAACTACCGAAGCAGAGTACGTAGCAGCTGCTAGTTGTTGTTCGCAAGTCTTGTGGATTCGGCAGCGATTGCAAGACTATGGCATTCTTCCTGAATGTGTGCCGATCTACTTTGATAACAACAGCGCCATGTGCATTACGAAGAATCCAATCCATCATTCGAGGACCAAACATATTGATATTCATCACCACTTCATCCGCGATCATCAAGAGAAGAAGGACATCAACGTCCGATATATATGCACTAAAGATCAGATTGCTGACATCTTTACAAAGCCGTTAGCAGAGGCCAAATTCAAAGAACTATGCATTAAATTAGGTCTCATGGAGTTGGACGATACTATGGATGAATGAATCTTTACTCTCATTCCTTCTGGACATATTTTGCTAAGGATTTGCTACGGTTCATATATATGTTTGCTAAGGATTTTCTGCGCTAGAAGATTGTTAAACCCCAAATATGTAGCAATCTTCGCCTACTAAGGAAAGTCAAAAGCGGGATGATTTTTGAATTTCAAATGGGACGTGCATTTATTGCGCGCAGGCGGCGACGACGAACCAGGACTTGCCGCATCATCAGTACTCGAGTTTGTAGGAGCGTGAGCATCCATACAAAACGTCACCATAAGCCCAACCGTCGATTGCGTTTCAAAAATTGTACCCCCAACCGTCAGATTATTACCTGTAAGGTATAAGTTTCTCACTCGCCTTACTTTACCTTACAAAAATTCAAATCCCTAAAACCCTTCTTGCAACTTGAGTCCTTTGAAATTCCCGAATATTCTCTCTAAACACTTCCAAAATTTCTTCGATAATGGCTGCTAATCCCGAATCCCCTAATCACTCTCACCACTCTGAACACTCCGCTCACACCACCGATACATCGAAATCTTCTATGGATTCAGGTATCCCCATTCATTCCCTTACTTCTACTGTGATTCTCCATGTGAGATGGGCTCCTGAATATATTGGGGGCGTCAAGAGGAAAGATGTACAAGACAACATTCCGTATGGCCAGTTGGTGACCTTGGCCAGGAACAAGGAGCAGTTTGGGCTGTCAAATAACTAGAGGAGGGCGGCACAAGTACTGAAGGACCGCATATTGTATACTCCTCTCGCTGCCCGACAATTTCCAGATTGGTTGATGGATGCCCTAACACATGCAGGCGTGGTTCAATATCTCTCTGCAGAACCATTGTGGTTTCATCCCCACATGGTGTCTGAATTTTATGCTCGCGCAGTAGTTGAAGAGTCGACCCAGAAATCATTCAAGACTTCGGTCTTTGGGACCATTCTGAGTGCAGGTATTTTGGCTGATAAGTTCGGTCTTCCTAACCTGGGTGAGCGTGTGGCTTCATACAAGTTAAATGATGTTGAGGAGATGGCAGTTGTGGAAGAAGCCGAACTTGGTAAAAGATAGCAAGGGGGAGCCGATCACCTTCAGGGTTGCGACACCTATTAATCAATTTACGGAGGAATACAAGCTCCTGGCTGAGCTTGTTATTAAAATGTTCCAGTGCGATGCTGGATCATACTCTCAGCTATCCGCACATAAATATGCAGTGATGATGGCGATTGTTGATAAAATCAAAGGAAATTGAGCAGAGTTCTTCTACGGACAGTGGTTGGAGCATGTTCGGAAGAATGTGACTGTCAAGAAAGATGGAACATTTTCTTCCAATGTGAACTTCGGGCTAAAAGTTAGCAAGTTCATAGAGATGTTCTTTCACAGGAAGAAGCTGGATGCAGGGGAGAAACTACTTCCGACAGACTTCATTCCTCAAACGAAGAAATCAACTGCGCATCCCGATGCTGCCCGTCCAAGGATTCTAAAATGGAAGTCCAACGTGGATAAAAAGGTTCCAACATCCCCTGAACATCCACACCCAGGAGAGCTAGCATTTCAAAGATTGGAGCATGCTATAGCTATGACGCCGGAGGAAATAGCGGCTGCCAGGAAAGAAGCCGAAACCAACAAATGTTTCGAAGAGCTTGAGGACATCGAAACGTTTGAGCTTAGGAATATTCCTACCTCCACAGATCAATCAGACCCTCTGGCTGCTGAGGTACCAAAAAGAAAAAGAACAGAGCTCCCTACTCAAGAGAAACCGGGGACGAGGAGGAGGACTCAGAAACCAACAAATACACCCTCCAAGGACATCCCCGCTCCTGCTGAGCCTGAGAAGAAAAGGACTAGGCGGAAGTTAGAGATGCAATTGGAACAGGAAAAGGAGAAAGCATCTGAAGATGCTGAAATGGAGCAAGAGCAAGAGAAAGATGAACCTCTTTCCTTGAAGCCTTATGAGGAACGAATCCGAATCATGAATGAAAGAAAAAATAAAAATTGATATGAACGGAAGATACAAGAGAAGAAGAAATATAAGAAAACAATGGAGGAGTTGAACTTTCAGGCAAGGGATTTAAACTTTGAGCAAACAAAGCAAGCTACACTTGAATTGGAAGCCAAGAAAGCCGTTGATCGGCTAGCAGCAAAGGAAGCTGCTAAGCTGCTAACAGAAGCGGTTAACGAGGGTATTGCCACAAAGAAAAGAAAAGGAATAGAGGGTGGAAGGATCACCATCTCCATCCCCCGAGTTGATGCTACAGGAGCAATAATTCGAGAAAAGGAAGCTATATCCAACAAAGAATTTTATCAACTACTTCAGATTGGCGCATTCAATGAGCCCCCTCCGCTCAAAGGCAAAAATGTTCAATTCCGTAAACCGATTGAGGAGCCATGCAGCAGCTCGGATGAGGAGAGTCCACCCAGAGATCAGGAAGCTGGTCCTTCTGGAGCAGGGAAGCAAGCAGAAGATGAGACCAGTAGTGCTGCGGATTCACTCGTTGAGCAGACCGCTCACACAGATGGAGTTCAGATGTTGTGCAAGCAGTTGGCACTCTGCAGACTGCTGAGGAGAGGCCATCTACTAGATCAGAGGAAATCAATCCTGAGGAAGGTCCCAACACCGTTAATCCTTCCTCTACTGAGACTGAAGAAGATGAAGGCTTTCCCTCCACCTGCTTCTCAGATTCTGATTCTGATGGGGAATCCGAAGATGTTTATGATGCAAAGTCCTTAAGGAAGATCACCACAGAAGGCAATGAACAACTCCGAGTGCCATTCAAAGGACTCCCCGGTCCAATATTCAAATTGCGGAGGATATCACAATGGTGTGCTAAGATTTCGTCTGAAGAACAGGTAAATTCTGATTTTGCTCTCTTTGGCCATGAGATTGAAGAATTTGTTGCTACTATGATTGAGAAGGAGGTCAAAGAAGTATTCTCTGGGGAATTGGAGGAAGGAACCCCCGAAGGAGACATACTTGGACGCAAGCTTAGGCGTTGGAAAACGTATGACTACATTTCGCGTGAGCTCTGCGTCGAGGAAAGAGAATTGATGATGGCTTGGAAATGACTTAATTTCTGGAGGCTAGAGGAGAAATGGGCGAACGAATGGATGGACCAAGCTCCCTGCACCAAGCAGTACGCAGACAAATCAGTCATTGCTCGACTTCAGGCCATCAAAGCTCATCGACGAATCTCCTCTACTCACAACTTACCAAAATCTACATTTGCTCCAGATAGCATGTCAGATGCTCACATTCAACTCTTAAAACGCCAAGCCAGAGCAGCTGAATATGCGAAGCTCAAGAAAGTGAGGTTGCAGGCTCGCTTAGATGCTATCTGAGAGGAGGAAGAACGCGAAATGAAAAATCGTGAGGTGATCGCATACCGCAACAGAGATGAGGAATTGCGGGCCTATCGTTTGGAACTTGAACTCTCGGATGCATGGATGCTAGAGGAGGCAGAATTGGTTGCTGCAGAAGGAGAGTATTTGAAAGCCATCGAAGAAGCAGAGTATCCGATAGCCACTGTCGATGGAGCTGACACTGCTGAACTCGCAACCACAGATATTGAAATGGAAGAGATCTCCACCTCCACTGCTGGGAGTCAAGCACTCATTGTACCCACCACTTCATCATTTCTTGCCACTCCGGTTAGTTTTCAAAACTTTCCTATCTTACCTAAATTCAATGGTGCAACTTGCTGTCCAAAGTGCTATGTCCACCATGTCTGAGCGAATGGTGATGGAAGCATTGGACATAAGAAGGGATATTGCCGAGGAAAAGACCGACGTTGCTACGGTAAAGACTAGTGTACAAGAAGTGAAGGAGGACGTAGCAGAGCATAAGAAGCAGGTGAAACACAAAGTCAATAATTTTTCCTCCACCTTTTTGGATGCACTCAAAGAGGGGGAAACAAGGAGACTTGCTGATGCTGAGCAGAGGAAGAAAATAGAAGAAGCTCGGGCTGCTGCTAAGGAAGAGAAAAGAAGAGTTCTTGAAGAGCTAAAACAGAAGGAAATAGAGTTGAAGATTAAGAAGCTTGAAGAAGAAAACGAAAGAATTGCTAGGGAACTTGAAAGGGAGGCTGCTGAATGAGTAGCAAGCAAGGAATTTCTGGACAAATTCTTGCAGCTAGCATCCAGCAAATTTGACGAATTTGACAAGACAAAAAAGGCTGCTCCTGACTCCTGATCTTGTTTTCTTTATCTTAGCAGTTTTTTCATTTTCCTTGCTCTATTATTTTCATTGTACTTGTAATGAACCAATCACATGAATGAAAATGGATCAGACTAAGACAATTTCTCATTGTCCACTTCTGATTTATTTGTTGTGTCCTAGTTGATATACACTATCTGTGTATTCAACACATTTGCATTCGAATGACAAATTATGTCTTGTGATTGGTAAAGTAAAAATGTTTGTTGATTTATTTGGGTGCTAGAATTTCTAGCATATTACCTTCGTAGCATTTACTTATATCTTAAGCGAGAAATATTTCCCAACATTTATTGAGGGGGAATTTCACTAAAACCAATCCTGCTAGAACTAAGATAGATAAACTCTGTGTTAGATTGCTAGGTTAGCATAGCTCTATACTTAGAAAAAATCTTGTAAACACAGATATTCTTCCTCTTAGATTCAGCAAGTGATAGTAAGCTTTGATCGCACCAAAAAGGGGGAAATTATTGGGAAATTATTTCTAAATCTCCCTTAGGATCATACTGTAAAAGGTTTTGTAGGATCAAACCTTAATAGATTGGTCGATCAATTGTTGAAATCTAGTATAGTCTAGCAACCCCTGTAATGTCCTGTATAGTCTAAATATCAAGTTGTAATAGATTAGATTGCTAGAATCATTTCTAGCAGATGAGGAAGATTGCTAAGGCGTTAGCAATCTTGTGCTACGAGGATGTCTGCTAGCGACAATAACAGACGAGGATGGCTGCTAGAGATAATAGCAGACAAGGATAGATGCTAGCAGTCAAGTGCTAAAGAGAATGATTGCTAAGGCGTTAGCAATCATACACTAAAGGAAGAGACTGCTAGAAGATATCTACTCAGCAGTCAGAAGAAGAATAGCAGAATGATAAAAGAACTAGCATTTGCTATTCGTCAAGTGATAGCAGAATGCTGAAGGAGTCAGCATTTGCTAGCATATAGTAGATTGCCAAAAGAGATAGCAATCAGAAATCAAAGGAATCAAGTGCTAAACTTTCCTGAGGCGTCAGCAGTCCGATACTAGCAAAAGCAGATTGCTAGAAAAGGCTTAGCAATCAAACGGCCGAGCAGATGGGTCTGAGATTGCTTAGCAAGGCAAAATAGCTAATAACGACTGCTACACTCCCGTTTTGACAGACGTACACACAAAGGACAAAGCTTTCCCAAAGTAGTTCGAAAAGTACTGTTAGTCGCCAAAAAGGACTGGAAAAGTCGAACCACACTTGGATGAAGGAACCGTTGTGTCTAACGGGTATGGAGATTCAAATTTGAATCTCCAAGTATACAAGACAAGTCCAAAAGTGAGAGACAACTATTGCTTCTATCACTACCGACATTCACAAACACCCTAAGTAAGAGATTCCTTTGACAAAGCGAACAAGTGAAAAGTAGTCAGTTGAGAGCACGAGATAAAAAGTGTATTCAAAGCTCTCAACAACCAGGAGTGTCTTCCATTGAATATCTGACACTACCTTTTAGAGATTCCTTGATTTCGGTTGAGAATCTCCAATAATTGGGATACCTTCCATCCTAGGAAGCATCCATTAGTCATTTCCAAAAGGGATTGACTCTGACGGGCATTCGCCGCAATACCAGACAAGTTCAGAAGCAAACTATAAAAGTTTCTCAACAGCGTAGGACAAGTTTTTTGAAGGTTCAGTCCTTGACTTGGTCGTAGCTATGAACTAAGAAGAACGAAGTGTCGGAGGATAGCTTTGCTGTGGCCGGGTCAAAAGTTCACCGTCTACAACAAGTGTTCGGCGATTCCTTGTATTTCGTATACTTTCTTAGTGGAATACTTAGCATTTCGGCTAAAGAGTGGACGTAGATCTATTGGATCAAACCAATATAAATATTGTGTTTTTACTATTTTATTACTTACTATTTAAGTTGGATTTGAAACCTAGCAGTCAAACTGCTTGTGTATACCTGTGAAGAAATTCTAATCATACCTTGAGCTTAAACAAACTTTACTAACTTAAGTGCAAGTGACGTTTACTTATTCCGCTGCATTTTGTGTCTCTGTTTTAACACGACGACTCTGATAAATCGGGACCAACAACTTCCTGGTTGTTGAGGAGTCTGAATCAGCATCTCAGGCACTCGAGGAGCCGGTAGATTTCTTCAGATTTCTGAGGGTCCTGGTTGTGACCTTCATGAAATTATCCACTAGAGCTTCTCTTTCTTTCCTTCAAATCCTCTCCTTTTCTTCTTTCTTCCTTTGTTCTTCCTTCTCTTCCTCTGCTTGTTGTCTCCTCAATTCTTCTTCCAGTTTCTTTCGTGCTTCAAGGCGCCGGAGTCTTTCTTCTTTTTCCTTTCACCGCTCTGTTTCTTCTTCCAATCTCTTCTCTTTCCCCTCTTTGATCGCAGCCAAAAGGTCGGTGGAGAAGATCTCAAATTATCATGCAGCATTTGGTGAAGTTCCTCCTTGGCCTCAACCACTTGGGTTTGCACTTCAGCTCGCACGATCAGCACGACCTGCTCCCCAATGCTCCTTGCTACCACAACATGAATGAATCTCTGGAGGTCCCTGTTATGGGTACTAGAGCTCAAAGGCTCAACTGTCAAGACTGGGGGCTCCATGGATATGACCATCTGGTTGGAGGCGGTGGGGATATCAGCAGTGATTGTCAGCGCCTGTGACGAAGTAGCATTCGGATCAACATCTTCTGCTGTGATCGGTTCATCTTCTTGAACACGATCCTCTTCTTCAGCAACTGGAGATGGAGGCCTAAAGCTATCCACCCAATATGGGATATTAGCTAATGTTGTGAGTATCTGCTCCTTGAACTTCATCTTTTTCTAATGATCCTTTGCTTTCTTCCGTGCGGCTTTTTCTTCTACTATTCTGGCTTGTGATTCAGCAGCTGCAACCATCTTTCGTCTTGTTTCTGGGGATTTAAAAGCTTGAATGAACGGGGCCGAGTTGGCAATAGAGTACTCAAAGTCAGTGATTGAGCGATCTCCTGTGATGGCTTTGTACACCTTGATCTTTTGCAACCTGATAGCTATTTGCTTCTTAGAATACTGTCTCTTGGATGTCTGATCCATCCAGTCGTCTGCCCATTCCTCTTCACTTCTCCAGTAATTCAGACCTATATTTGCCATCATGATTGCTCGGTCTTCATAATGTAGTTCATGGGTGGCATAATCAAAGAATCTCCATCTCTGGAACTCTATCATTAGCCATTCGAGATCAGAAAACCCATCCATGAATTCAGCGGCATAGGTGGTCGCAAGATCATCAGCAACCTGGGCTTCAATGAATACACAAATTTCCTTCACCCATGATATGAGGTCATCATTCTTCTCATCTTTCAGAGTGACTGGAGAGCACCATTTAGCAATCATCTTCACCTTGAACCTTTATTTAGGTTGTCCTTCCATTGGTACTCTCAAAGTCTCTGCTCTGAGAACTGAGTTACCTTCAGCAAGCATTAAGATCCCTTCGGCAGCTTCGGCACTCCCTGTCATTTAAACTTAATCTTCACTTGCGATGTCGCTGAACAAGATACCTGAGACTTTGGGAGGGGTGGGAATAGGAATTTTCCTCTACCATAGCATGTCGATGGTCTTGTGGAACACACGGGGATTTTCTGTTCCCAGTCTCCATTCCCGAACAGCCATTGGATCCAATCTCGGAGCACGTAGACATTGCTCATTGTGTGCTCTCATGCTTGAACTAAGGTTTGTCTGCATTCTTGCGTGGGTCTCAACATCGAGTGAGGTAGTGGCTTCTTTCTCCTTGGGTTCCTTCGCAACATGTTCCTTCTCAGCAGCATCCCTCTCAGCTGTTAAGTCTTGTTGCTGACCAACAATATGTTAAACTACCTCAGCAGTTATTGTACCTTCATCTATTAACATTTCAAGGTCAACATTCTCCTTCTCTGCTGCCTTATCTTCCTTTTCTTTAGCAGAGATCCAGCTCTCATCTTGCACCAAATCACTCTCTGCTAGAATTGCAACAACCAGGCTTCCTCCTTGCACAGCCAGTTGTTTATCCTCTATTACCTTTTCAACAACAGAACTACTTCCTCCTTGTCTGCCAATCTGTTTCAAACTTCCTTTCACAATACTGCTACCTCTTGGCGTAGCAGCCTGATGAGCAGCTTTTTCAGTGTTACAATCAGCACCATCACTTCCCGCTTGCGCAATGACGGGCTGAACAGTCAGAGTTGCAGAACTCCTTCCTCCTTGCGCAGGAGTCTGCTGCATCATTGAATCCTCGAATCTCCCTGGCACAACTCCTTGTAAATCCATGAATGCTCCTTTCCTTTGCCATTTGTTGAATTCTGCATCCGTCATGGCATCTGGATTTACAATTCTTTACCTTAGCTTTGCCTTTCGCAGTTTGTGCCTTCGCAATATCCTTCTTGGTGATGTGTCCAGGTTGATAACCGGTTTGTATCTTGGCATTGCGCACATCGTAAGCAGCTTTGACTTGCTTGAAATTAGGATCCTTTTGCGTAAGAGTCATCTTCAACATAGATTTGTCGAATTCCTTCTACTCACGTTCCTTTTTCAAAGCTCTCCTGTCGCCTCTTGATGGAGATATGCCCCTACCTAAAGAAAATAAGACGCAGCCGCTAGTTGCATGATGGTCCAATCACAAGGGCACGAGCTAAGCAAATCAAAAAATCCATGCTAGTCATTTGGGCTAAAATAAAAGATAAAGTGCAAGGGGAACTACATTGGGCCAAGTGGTGAATCTTATTGAAATTAATGGGCTTATGTCAAATAACAACAATGAGGCCCAACTTGAAGATTGATTATTTATTCATATTGCATGGTTGAAAATAAGATGTCTTGTAACATCTTATCATATAGTTAACTCTAGAAAAATAAGGTCTGCATGCATTAAATTTTTAGATTATACATTATTTATGAACATAAATATGGCCATATCCTTATAAATGTGGTGACATGAATAATAGTAATTATGTAGGATATTTTGCATTCATTTTTAGATAATATGTCATTTATTTGTGATTTCTGGTTACTTTTGGAGTCATGTCTTGGCCTATAAATATGGGCTTGTAATCACTCTTGAGAGACACTCGATTTTATAATAAACTTCATCTTTGTGAGTGAATTCTCTTTGTAGAGTATATTTCATTTGCTTGAGAACTTATCAAGATTTGTGAGCAAAATCTTGTGGCGTTCAACTATACCAAGGTTCTTAGCTTAATTTATAGCCAATGGGTCAAGGTTTATTTAAGCTCTAGGAAAGATCAAACCAGATTTTTTATTTGGGGAGACCGCTGCCTATTTTATACGTTGAGTTCTTGGATCAATATATCCAATGGGTTCTTCATCTGTATGGTAAGGCTAAAGCTGAAATGGTAAAAAGGATGCATGAAAAGGTAAAGCTCAACTTTGAGAAAAGAACTGAACAATATGTCAAACAAGCTAACAAGGGCCATAAACAAGTCAAGTTTAAGCCGGGCGATTGGGTTTGGTTGCATTTGAGGAAGGAAAGGTTTCCTTCTAAAAGAAAGTCTAAATTGCAGCCAAGAGGAGATGGACCGTTTCAAGTGATTGCAAAAGTGAATGATAATGCATATAAAGTAGACCTCCCAGGTGAGTATAATGTTAGTACTACTTTCAATGTTGTTGATTTATCTCCTTATCTTGGTGATGTAGATTCGAGGACAAATCCTTTTGAAGAGGAAGGGAATGATGGAGATATGCCCTGACCAAAAGAAAATAAGACGCAGCCGCTAGTCATGCATGATGGTCCAATCACAAGGGCACGAGCTAAGCAAATCAAAGAATCCATGCTAGTCATTTGGGCTGAAATAAAAGATAAAGTGCTAGGGGTTATTCAAATTAATGGGCTTATGTCAAATAACAACAATGAGGCCCAACTTGAAGATTGATTTTATCCATATTGCATGGTTGAAAATAAGATGTCTTGTAACATCTTATCATATAGTTAACTCTAGAAAAATAAGGTCTACTTGCATTGAATTTTTAGATTATACATTATTCATGAACATAAATATGGCCATATCCATATAAATATGGTGACATGAATAATAGTAATTATGTAGGATATTTTGCATTCATTTTTAGATTATATGTTATTTAGTTGTGATTTTCGGTTACTTTTTGAGTCATGTCTTGGCTTATAAATATAGGCTTGTAATCACTCTTGAGAGACACTCGATTTTATAATAAACTTCATCTTTGTGAGTGAATTCTCTTTGTAGAGTATATTTCATTTGTTTGAGAACTTATCAAGATTTGTGAGCAAAATCTTGTGGCGTTCAACTATACCAAGGTTCTTGGCTTAATTTATAGCCAACGTTGGTCAAGGTTTATTTAAGCTCTAAGAAAGATCAAACTAGATTTTTGATTTGGGGAGACCGCTGCCTAGAGTTCTTGGATCAATATATCCAATAGGTTCTTCGTCTGTATCACCTCTTCTTCCATGTCTGCTTCTCTCCAGAGAACTCTAGCTTTCTCTTTCCGTCCTTGGAGGCTGACTCGATAGGCACTGCATCTGTATCCTTAGCAACGTCTGGAATCAGTAGTGATGTGTCTACTACCAGTACGGTGACCTTGACTGTTGATCCTTGAAAGCGATCACTCTTTCCTCTTTTCTTAGCTTTGTCTTCATCACCCGTTGGCTTGCCCTTCTTCTGCTGAGGGCTCTTCTCTGTGCGCTTCTTCTTCGCAATGGTTGGCATAGGGGGATCCAGCTGTGTGATGTCTACTAGGCTTTCATATTCTTTGAACAGAGCATCCTAGTCTGCTTTCCTTCGTTCCTCTTCAATTTTCTCCTCAGTGAGTGGAATAGCAGTTGGCAGGATCGCACTACCTTGGATCGGTTCTTCTTCATCAGAAACCGGTTCTTTGGGGTTGACATTGCTCTACCCTATCAGAATAAGTGGCTCTTTGAAGTTCTTTGGAGGCTGTTGCTTCTTGGTTAGCATTATGTAGTCGATGTGCAGTAGATCTTCACCGCGACAGCGTTTCCCTTGGGGTATGATGCACTCAATAAAATGACAGATCTTGAGTCCAAAACCTACATCCTGGGTAAACGTATGCTCCATTTTGACATTCTTGTTCTTGTAGACGTGCGCTAGCCTCTTGGTGTTGATGAACTTTGCCCAATTTCCACGGACTTGATCATCAATCGCCATCATCACAGCAAACTTCTTGGCACTAAGTTCTGAAAGTGAATCAACCTCGCCTACCAGCATTCTTATCACAATCTATTTAGGCTCTTCATGGGTTCTTCCAGTGATCTCAATGGTGCGGCCACTTTCCACGGTTCTGTGAAGGTGGATCCTTCTTCCACCTTTGCCATCGCTTCTACATCTCTTCTTCATAATTGATTTTGTAGTTGGCTACATCTTATCCTTTTGCTCACAGACCATACTTCTCTGCTAACACCTCTGGGCCTACTATGATCTTCGTCCCCGAGACACTCATGGTGAAGAACTTTTCACTCTTGTCAATCACTACACGAGCAAAGAATTCTGCAACTATGTGTGGCCGGGATATTAGGGGTTCCGCAAATAAGTACTTTAAAAGGCTTCTCGGCCAAATTTGCCGATGATTCTGTCGTAATAGTGCTTTCTGAACAATGGCTCATAGAGTATTTTGTCCTTCTTTACTTGAACCGCCCTTTTCTGTTCGAAGATGAGTTCACCCGGTGCCTTTCCATGAGCAATGGCCACCAAGTGATAGTAAGAGATTGATTCATCAATTTGCTCCTTCTCGAATACACCTGTGAATGTGGGATGAAATTGTTCAGGTTCTCCGGGTATGCATGGCCTTTTGGAGGATTTCTGCCATTGATATTTCTTCTAAAACTCAAAGAGATCTAGAGTGGAAGAAAAATTCAAAATCTGACGTATATGAAGTAATAGGGTTTCGAAATCCCAAACAAATCTTCCATTATACGATTGCTTGTAGCCGGCTTTGTGTGAGCGGTTGGATCTTGCTTCTAATCTGGATGAATCAATGGTTGGGCAGTTGGTGACGGTTTGCCTTATGTCCCATGATGATGGAAGAATGTGCGTGGCTGACGTGGCTTCTGCTAATTTGTCGATGCCCTGTGTTGTAGTCACCTTTTCAATTAATGTAGACTCCACAACAACTCCGTTAATCAGATAATCCTGCCTTTCAAGAGATTTGAAATGATCATCTCTCCTTTGTTTACTGGGCCGAATTCAGCATGCAAAAAGGTTTTTGCTGATAGTAGTTCGTTCAGCAATCAGTAAAGCCCATGATGAGAGCTTGGACTCAGCATTCGATCAATTGATGATCCTTGAGATTGCTGAATACTGTAGATCACAGAGGTTTGCTGAGAGCTTTGAATGAGCATCGAACATATATTCTGCTGGGATCTAAGTATTCCTTTAACCTTTTATATTTGTTGAGAGCTTGGACTTAGCATTTTACTCAAATCTCTGAAGGTCTTGCAATTCCGTAGACAATAGTCATCTGCTGAGAGCTTGGACTCAGCAGCCAATATGACTATGCGGCTAAGATTTCATACTTAGCTATCTATGGACATCTGTTGAGAGCTTGGACTCAGTAGCCGAAACAGACTCTTAAATAATTTTTGATCTTTTAGGATCAAAGAGTCTCATTACTGAGATCTTGGACTCAGTAATCTCCTTTCCAGTTTTGTCTGCTATGGCCGAATATAGCAAACAATATCATATTCCTGAGAGCTTGGACTCAGCATTCACCAGATATCTGCTGAAAGCTTGGATTCAACAGTAATTTTAGACTCTTTTTATGTCCTTGAATCTTTTAAATTCAAAGAGTCTTTATTAAGAGCTCGGAATCAGTAATCGTCGGGAATCTGCTAATAATTTGGACTCAACAGTCAGCAGAGAGTGTTTGCTTGATAAATATATGTTATTTCAACCATCAAGCACTCTGCTTCCGACATAATTTTTTGGAGAGACACTTATGAAATTCCTATCTTCAGATTTTCCTTTACATCTTTGAATTTTTAACCAAGGAAAATCATAAGAATATTAGATAGGATTCTATTTACACAAGGAGTGTAATGATCTAACATTTTGCTTTAGACAATTATAATTTTTGAGACAACAGAGTATTGTCATCAAAACGAGCATATTCTTTTATTGATATCACTGATTTACAAGAGTTACACTTCGCTAAGTATAATGCTAAAAGTTACAATGATCAATTCTTCTTCAGACTGCTCCAAATAACGCCTTTGTTAGAACTGCTCCTTTTTGGTCTCCTCCCTGAGCTCGTTGCTGCAAGTCACCCCACTTGCGCAACAACGTCTTGTTGGCTGAGAAGTGTCACTTCACAAGTTCATCTTCTACCTCCTTGAACTTATTTGTAGACATCTCTTCGGCTACAACCTTCTCCATCTGCGGAGTCCAGCATATATAGTCGGACAGGAAGTCCGAATCACCATATGCTCAGACTGGTGCTCTGTCCGCAAAAATCTTCTAGCTCTGAGTGCCACTCAAATGTCCATACTTTATGTATGGTGAGTATCACTAGCACCACTCGCGAGCTCTTCCTATGGCCCCGAATGACAAGTAGATGCTTCATGTTGCATCTACTCCATCCGCAAGCCTATCTTCCCTCTCCTCTTCTTCTCCACGGTTTCTGCTTGAATTCTTTGAAGAAGAGATGCGAAGAAATTGAATGGGTCCTGTGGATGCTTTGTTTCACCGGCATCTAGAGGAGTTCCCCATTCCTTGTGACTAAGGAATATCCATCTTCAGACCCACCTGACAAGCTTATATCTCTCTAATGAGAAAGTTAACATGGCCTAACAGAATGGATCGCCTATCTCCGTTTGGTTCTAATATCATAAATCCCATCATTAATGGTGAACCGAGAATTGAGAGAATCTTCTTAGATGTGATCACTGTGAATATTACGACTCTTCCTCTCAATTAGGAGACTTCCAAGTCACGTTGCTCAAACCCATCTTGAAGGTATTTTTGTGAGATGGTAAAGGATGACATTTTGGGTTTTCTCGAGCAACAGGGTTTAATCGGAGGGGATGAAAGGCATGAAATGAGTTTGGCTTTTAGAGGTTTGGCTATGATATCCTAAGTGAGAGAACCTCCCATTAAATAGGTGTACCCGTCCTTGAGATTTGTTCGATCAATCAACTCATCTACCTTGGGAACCGACGGTTTTGGCAATACTTTACACGTGGCCATTCTAGACGCCATTTCCAGAACTGAATCATCTCGAGCCTTGAGCAAAATCTTAAGTAATGATAGCGAATATCAATTGTTGCCTCATCAATTTACTCCTTTAATGAAGTTTGTAACTGTTTCATTGGTTGAGATATCCTGATTTTGATTCCCCATATCTGATCAATTTCCCAAGATTGATTCAGCAGTTATTGATTCAGCAGTCTCCTTCATATGCTAAGAGCTGGGACTCAGCATTCTCTTATCTCATCTGCTGAAAACAATAATCTTCAGTAAATGGCTGTCGAATCTGCTGAGAGCTGCGACTCAGCAATCCGACTAAACTTTCAGTAATTTGCTGAAGAGTGTAAGATTGGACGCACTCTTATTCCGCATCATTTCCAAAAATTCCAAGAATTCCTAGGGATCCAGGAAATTCAAGAAATCCAAGAATAGAATGAGAGCTGGGCCTCATTCTACCACAACCTCGTCTAATTCCAATAGACCAAGCTTAAGATAGAGCTCTTTAAATCTGCTTTCTACTAGAGGTTTGGTGAATATGTCTACTAGTTGGTCTTCTGTCCATATATAGTCCACGGACATATCCTTCTTTTGAACGTGGTCTTGGATGAAGTGATGTCTGATGTCAATGTGCTTCGTCCTTGAATGATGCACCGGATTCTTCGTGATGCACATTGCACTATTGTTGTCACAGTATATTGGAACGCATCCGGTGCTGACTTCATTATCTCGAAGTTGTTGCTTGATCCACAACACTTGTGTAAAGCAGCTCGCAGCAACTACATATTCAACTTCCATTGTGGATGTTGCTATGGAGTGTTGCTTCTTGTTGAACCATCTTATTAGCTTGTGACCAAGGAATTGACATGTCCCACTCGTACTCTTCTGGTCGATTCAGCATCCTCCAAAGTCAGAGTCTGAATATCCAACGAATGTAAGATCATCTGCTCTTGGGTACCAAATTCCTAAGGATTCTGTTCCTTTCAGATATCTGGCAATCCTTCGTGCGTACTCCATGTGTGATTTCTTCGGATTTGCTTGATATCTAGCACATATACCTACAACATACAAAATGTCTGGCCTGTTGGCCGTTAGTTATAATAGAGAGCCAATAATAGCTCTGTATGCTATTGGGTCTACGGATTCGCCTTCTTCGTCCATTGAAATTTGACATGTTGTGCTCATGGGAATCCGCAGTGTCTTTGTCTTCTCTGGACAAAATACTTCTTCTAGTGGATGAGGATCCCATCACTGGAATGCTGAACTTGCAGACCTAAGAAGTATGTCATCTTCCCCATCATGCTCATCAGAATGTTAGTCTGCATAAGATGCGCAAACTTTTCACATAGGGTTAGATTCATAGATCAAAATATGATGTCATCCACATTGATTTGGACGAGCAGTATATCTTCAGCATCCTTGATCAAGAAGAGTGTCCGGTCGATCTTCCCCTTCCTGAATCCATTCTTCAGCAGAAACTGTGATAGCGTCTCGTACCAGGCTCTTGGGGCTTACTTCAGACCATATAGAGCTTTCCTCAATCTGTACACCTTATTCCCGCGTTAAAATCCTGGAGGTTGCTTCATGTAGACTTCCTCTTTCAATTCACCATTTAGGAACGCGCTCTTGACGTCCATCTGAAAAACAGTGAAACCATGGTGAACAACATATGCAAGGAATAACCTGATTACTTCCAGCCTAACCACTAGAGCAAGAGTTTCATCAAAATCAATTCGTTTGCACTACACTTATCCTTTAGCTACAAGCCTTGCTTTGTTGCGAATGACTAGTCCATTTTCATCACGCTTGTTCTTGAATACCCAATTAGTGCCTATCACCGATTGATGTGTTGGATGATCTACGAGATCCCATACATAATTTAACGTGAATTTTGACAATTCTTCCTGGATCACGTGTAGGGTTTTTTTTCGTGAACCGAATCACCAAAATCAAACTGAACCGGATCGATCTATGGATATTGCTCATAATTAAATTCTCAAAACCCTAGCATGCTCCTATGAATTTAATACGAAGAATTGGGGATTTAGGGTTTACCGTAACTCCGTCGAGTCTCAACCGATCTTTCGCGTTTGAATTTCAAACTACAATTCAACCACGCGATCCGAATTAATCAGCGGAAACAGAAATTAGAGATCTAATTTCTAGATTAAATTCGAAAAACAGAAAGAGAAGGAAGAAAGAAATCTGTTCTCCAGATTAGATCTTCAGGGTTGTGTCCCAATGCTGTTCAGATCTACTACTGGTGAGGACTCCGTAGATCTGTATTCTGAGCAGGACCAGAATCGAAATTCTCCTCCTTTGAAACCCCAAAATCGGCGCCTCCTTCTCTCTCCCTAGGGTTAGTGTGTTTCAACTCTTACAACTTATGAGAGAGAGCTGTCTATTTATAGACCTATTGTTGGAAACCCTAATGGGCCATTTTGGGCTCAATTCAGCATATTTAATTGGGCCAGTCCTGGGACCTAATGCAAATAATAAAGTGGGCCTATAAATTAATTAATTCCCATGTCCACAACCCAGGACACAATTAATTAATTAATATTAATTCTTTTTCACCACAGAATTAATACTGACCTACCCCTTTATTACCACGTTATGAGAACGGGTTGCATTAATTGAGAATCCCCATATTTAAGGTTACCGGACATCCATTAATTAATCGGAGCCTCTGACAAGCTCTAACTACAATTAATTAATATCTTATAATTCCTGAGTAGTACCACTCAAACCTTATCACTCGTGCGTGAACTTAATCAGCCTGCAGGACTTTGGCACGATGAATGTTATTGAGCTCCTCAGGGAATGTCCCCATCCTATTACTCGGATATGGTTACCTAAGTTCAGTCTCAGGCGGTACTACACGAAATGTTGTTACCCAAGATGCGGATATACGAGCACGTTACTTAGGCTCTCCACCATGGCAAGTCAAAGCAACAGTCAACCCGTGCAAACCCCTAAACCTTCGTTAGGGTTTGGACTCAATCAATATAACGAGATCTTTTATTTGCTGATGTCAGACAGACGAATATCTCACTGCGGTCCATCAATACGCCACCTCTGCGTACCAGCATGTCAAGTAACCAAGACAGACTACTTATTTCGACAATGCCGCAGCCATCCGGACAGACGTATCCTCATACGCTGTCTCGGCTGTGATCAGGTTTATGTCTCACTAGGTCAAGTGATCATACTGTCTTCTGCGATCTACAACACGCCGTATGATCGTCCCTATCGGTGAGACAAGAGGATACCTTTGTTCATAAATGTACAATTGTTAACAGATAGGAGAAATAAACCGTTGTATACTCATTGTAATAAATGCTTTCAGTATACAAAACCCATTAATCTCCCACTTATACTCAAAGCATAACTAAGCTATTACAGAGTATACAGTCCGTCTATCTAGTCTGCTGTCTCTTTAACCACTATCAGTGGTCGGCATCCACCTCAGACCCAGCTCACGAATATGTCTTTCGTAAACTTTCTGCGGCAAGCTCTTTGTAAACGGATCAGCAAGATTGTCAGCAGTGTCAATCTTCTTAATCAGCACATCACCCCTCGATACGATTTCTCATATGATATGGTACTTTCTCTCTATGTGTTTGCTCGCCCTGTGAGACCGCAGTTCCTTTGAGTTTGCCACTGCACCAGAGTTATCACAATAAATTGTGATGCTCCTCGGCAAACTCGGGATCACGCCCAACTCTAAAAGGTAGTTCCGGAGCCACACCCCCTCTTTCGAGGTGTCGGAGGCGGCGACATATTCCGCCTCCATGGTGGAGTCAGCAATGCATTTCTGCTTTGAGCTCCTCCAAGATACAACTCCACCTCCCAGGGTAAACACATATCCTGAGGTCGAATTCTTCTCATCCTGGTCCCCTTGGAAATCCGAGTCTGTATAACCCACAGGGCACAAATCCTCACTTTCATAAACTAGGCAGAAATTCCTAGTTCTTTTCAAATACTTGAGGATATGCTTTACAGCAGTCCAGTGCGCCTGTCCAGGGTTAGACTGATATCTTGCTATCATGCCAACGGCATAACAGATATCTGGCCTGGTACACAGCATCGCATACATGAGACTACCCACCGCCGAAGCGTATGGTACAAGACTCATCTCATCTTTCTCCCGCTGTGTCTGAGGACACTGCCCACCAGAAAGACGAACGCCATGTCTAAAAGGTAGCAAGCCTTTCTTGGCGAGTTGCATGAGGAACCGGGCTATCACAGTATCCACATAGGATGCCTGGGATATGCTCAACATTCTTCTCTTACGATCTCGTAAGACCTTAATCCCAAGAATGTAGCCAGCTTCTCCCAGATCCTTCATTTGGAACTGTTCGGATAACCAAACTTTGATTTCGGACATTACTCCCTCGTTGTTTCCAAATAGGAGTATGTCATCAACGTAAAGTGCAAGGAAGACCACGCTCCCACTGACATAAAGTCGGTAAACACAACTTTCATTTTCCAACTGTGCAAATCCATAGGATTTAATCACATCGTTGAAACGTAAGTTCCACGACCTTGAAGCTTGCTTAAGTCCATACAAGGACTTCCTAAGCTTCCAGACAAGATGTTCTTTGCCCTTGCTTATGTAACCCTCGGGTTGCTGCATATAGATGTCCCTACCTTCTTCAAGGTAACCGTTTAGAAAAGCGGTTTTGACATCCATCTGCCAGATCTCGAGGTCCATATGCGCAGCTATGGCAAGGAGTATCCGGATGGATTTGAGCATGGCTACGGGTGAAAAGGTTTCGTCATAGTCAATGCCCTCTTTCTGACTATAACCCTTTGCCACCAGCCTGGCTTTAAAAGCCGTGATCTTTCCATCCGCCCCTTTCTTTCTCTTGTATACCCATTTGCACCCTATGGCCCTAAAGTCATTCGGCAAATCAGTTTTCTGGTATACATCCATAGCAGTTATGGATTCAATTTCAGAATCCATGGAGACACGCCATTTGGCAACATCCTTGTCCTGCACTGCCTCTTCGTAAGTCAGTGGGTCAGAGTCCTCATGTCCGTCTTCTGGGCTCAAGTCCGAAGACTCACCCACGAACATGTACCTTTCCGGCTGGAAAATAACTCTCCCACTACGACGAGGCATCGGTGCCGTGTCAGTAGTAGGTGCAGTGACTTGTGGTCTTACACCTTGCACTGAAGAACGTGTTTGTGGTGCTGTACCTCTCACAGGTGCACCCACATCTACACGTTCCCCTTCCCTTGGAATTGCATTCTCGTTCTCAATTTCTTGAAGAATGATATCACTCCTTGACTTGTGATTACTCACATACTCGTCCTCCAAGAATCTAGCGTTGGTGCTAACAACGACTCTTTGACTCTCAGGACAGTAAAAGTAACCACCTTTCGTTTGCCTGGGATACCCTATGAACAACATTACTTTTGACCTACTTTCTAACTTATCAGGTTCCTTCGACAGTACGTGTGCCGGACAACCCCATACTCTAAACTTGCACAAACTAGGTTTGCGACCAAGGAAGAGCTCAGAAGGCGTCTTAGGAACTGATTTAGAAGGCACCACATTAAGCACGTAAGCTGTTGTTTCCAATGCGTAGCCCCAAAACGAAATTGGTAAGTTTGCATAACTCATCATTGATCTTACCATCTCTAGAAGAGTCCTATTTCTTCTTTCAGCTACACCGTTTTGCTGGGGAGTACCCGGTGCAGTCCACTGGGATGTAATCCCATTTTCTGACAAATACTACAGGAACTCGTTACCGAGGTATTCGCCACCGCGGTCAGATCGCAGCGACTTGATAGTTTTCCCGACCTTCTTTTCTACCTCAGCCTTGAACTCTTTGAATTTCTCAAAGCATTCAGACTTGTAGCTAAGCAGGTAAACGTATCCGTACCTTGAGTAATCGTCAATGAAAGTGACGAAGTACTCGTACCCTCCACGAGCCTGTGTGGACATCGGTCCACATAAGTCAGAATGGATCAATTCCAACACTTCCTCTGCTCGAGACTGACTAGCCTTGAAAGGCCTAGTTGACATCTTGCCCTCGATGTAGGATTTGCAGACTTGATAAGGTACAGCCCGGACTAAGTCCAATGTACCGTCATCTGCAAGTCTCTGAATCCGCTTCAAGCTGATGTGACCCAGTCTCAAGTGCTAGAGATATGTAAGATCCTCATCAGAAGAAGTAAGTTTTCTCTTCCTAGGATTATCAATTACGGATGAATTACATGCAATACTTGCGGAAGACTTATGATTACAGTTAACAACATAGAGAGAATTATTCAGCATTCCACGACAGATAACACCGTTATTACCAATGATAGAAACACCACTATCAAAATAACTGAATATCCAACAACATAAAGTTTGGAAACTGAAATAAGGTTCCGCCGAAAATCCGGCACATACAAAACATCTCTCAATGTTAAAACGAAATCATCAAAGTACAAGGTGAAATCTCCAATGGCAGCTGCACTCACTTGTGCTGCGTTCCCCATCAAGATGGTAACCTCGTCATTCTTCAGCACCCTCCTCAGTGTGAACCCCTGCAAAATGTAACAAACATGATCAGTAGCTCCAGTATCCACTACCCACGAATGAGTAGAAACCGATGCTAAACATGTTTCCGTTACAAATGCAAATGACGTACCTTGTCCCTTGCTTCCGCATGCCTTCTCACTTGAAGTGACACCAACCCTCTTCATTTCATTTGACCTCCTCTCACGTAATCTGCGATCAATCATGTTCTTGCACATAGTATGAACCACATCTTTCAATGTGCCCAAGCTGTGCTCAAGATCTGATAACTCAGACTCCCATGAAGGTACGAAGGACTGTCCTGCTATGAGATCAGTAAGCAACTCCTTGAAAGAGTACTCACTTCTCTTAGCTACATCCTTCTTAAAGTCATAGAATGAAATCGGTAAGGTGTTCAGGATTATATCGATCTTAGCCCGATCACTGATACATCCACCTCCACGTATGAATCGTTTCATGGTGTTATCCATGATCATCACATGCAGTGTCACCGAACTGCCATCAACCATTCTCTTACAGACAAGGTCTCTAACGAGATCACAGTTGATAGTTCGTTCCACTTCACCATACGTAGCCACTAAGTCCATCCAGATAGTAAAAAAGCTACAATAGCCCATGTACTTGAGCTTAAGTTCTCTAGACAGGTTATCTGAGATTAACTTGAAAGTAAAATCCTCAGATGCCACCCAACTGTCATAGAACTCCTTCTCACGTCTAGACACTTTATGGTAACGTGGGGCAAGTGGCATCATAGTAAGAACAAACATGTGTTGCTTAGTCAGGAGAATATACTCAATGCAATATCTCCACTCATGGAAGTTCGGACCAGTTAGAGGATTGAGAGCAAGTATATGATCGACAGTAGACATAGACATATCTGAAACAATAAAGAATCTTAAATAAGAACATACATGTTGAACTTCGAAAACAAATGCATTGAAAACCTTTTAATAAATCAAATACAAATGTTTTCCACTAATTGCCCAAGAGTTCCCACCGCAAGCTACACTCGTAGACGTTTATTATGTCACCCTCAACCAGAACTGCGGGTTTTAAGCCCCAATCCATTTAATTTCACTACCATGTCAGGATGCTTTTGACACTAGAAATTAATAATTAGTGAAAACCTTAGACCAAGCCATCTCTCAAGAACAGGGATGCAATTCTTGCATTATATTCTAAGATGCTTCTAAGCAATTAACCACAAATTTAACTCCGGCCAAAAGAGACAGTTTAGCATGGCACGTAACCATACCGCACAGCCCTTAAAGCTTTTGTTATCTATAATTTAAATCAATCATAGAATACTTGTGAAAGAGGTCTACGCAAGCTACACTCGTAGACGTTTACGCAAAGCCCTCCCACTAATCACATGATTTAAATTGTTTGTCTAGAAATCCCAACAACCGTACCCATGCACCTCCGGGAACTAGCAAGCTACACTCGTAGACGTTTACTAGAACGAGATATACACTTACAGCCTAGGACCGCTTTGTGGAGGTATATTGATTTTAATTAAAAAATCTGCTTAGTATTTTTCTTTTAAAAGGTTTCTTTATGCGCACACATAATTTCCTTTGTCATTATATTTTCCAAATTTTTGCATGTAAATAAACAAGCCCAAAAATTCCCAAAATATAATCCAACAAAAGAAATTAATCACATAAGCATGCTTGAAAAGCTGTAAATAATAAAAGCAGTAAATCATGTTTTTCCTATTATCTACACATGCTTAATTGCGCACATAAATAAATCACATATCATACGAGGACAATTAAGGCAAACAAAAATTCTCGTGGCCCGAAAAATAGAAAATAAAATCTATCTATTACAAATTTGAATTTTGAATTAATTTGGATAAATCCAAATCTTTTCAAATCTTCCAAATCTTCAAAGGCCTTCAAATCTGGATACACCAAATCTTTTGGATTTTTAGGCCTTTGTGATCTGATGATTTGCCCTAACCCTAATGCAAACCCTAGGGTTTACACAGGATTGTGCAAATCACCAAAACACGAGCCACCGCCGCAGGGACAGCAGCCGCCGACGACAGCCACCGCTGTCGCCGACCGCCGCCGCCCCGCAGCCGCCCGCAGCCAGCAGGCCACACGCGCGTGCGCAGCGTGTTTCCGCGCGCGCTACCGCGCGCTGCTGCGCCGCCCGCGCGCGCTTCACGTGCCGCCGGCCGTGCCCGCACGCCGCCGTGCCGCCGCGCCTCCTGCGCGCGCCATCGCCCCCTGCCGACGACTCTGTCTTCGTTCTTCGTTCTCGACCCGTCCAATTACAAATTTGAAAATTACAGAAAACCTATTCTATTACAATTTTCAAATCTACACTAATCATGGATTTTCTCGTGATTTTACAAAAATAATTCAGCCCTATACGGATAAACCACCGCGGGCTGAATCAACGGGTTGCCAAGAGGAACAAAAACCAAACATCCACAAAATAATAAATTCATACATGCATATCGAATTTAATTATGAACAACTGAGCCATAAATCAGAAACCAGGCTCTAATACCAACTGTAGGTTTTTTTTTCGTGAACCGAATCACCAAAACCAAACTGAACCGGATCGATCTATGGATATTGCTCATAATTAAATTCTCAAAACCCTAGCATGCTCCTATGAATTTAATACGAAGATTTGTGGATTTAGGGTTTACCGTAACTCCGTCGAGTCTGAACCGATCTTTCGCGTTTGAATTCCAAACTCCAATTCAACCACGCAATCCGAATTAATCTGCGAAAACAGAAATTAGAGATTTAATTTCTAGATTAAATTCGAAAAACAGAAAGAGAAGGAAGAAAGAAATTTGTTCTCCAGATTAGATCTTCAGGGCTGTGTCCCAATGCTGTTCAGATCTACTACTGGTGAGGACTCCGTAGATCTGTATTCTGAGCAGGACCAGAATCAAAATTCTCCTCCTTTGAAACCCCAAAATCGGCGCCTCCTTCTCTCTCCCTAGGGTTATTGTGTTTCAACTCTTACAACTTATGAGAGAGAATTGTCTATTTATAGACCTAGGGTTGAAAACCCTAATGGGCCATTTTGGGCTCAATTCAGCATATTTAATTGGGCTACTCCTGGGACCTAATACAAATAATAAAGTGGGCCTATAAATTAATTAATTCTCATGTCCACAACCCAGGACACAATTAATTAATTAATATATATTCTTTTTCACCACAGAATTAATATTGACCTACCCCTTTATTACCACGTTATGAGAACGGGTTGCATTAATTGAGAATCCCCATTTTTAAGGTTACTGGACATCCATTAATTAATCGGAGCCTCTGACAAGCTCTAACTACAATTAATTAATATCTTATAATTCCTGAGTAGTACCACTCAAACCTTATCACTCGTGCCTGAACTTAATCAGCCTGCAGTACTTTGGCACGATGAATGTTATTGAGCTCCTCAGGGAATTTCCCCATCCTATTACTCGGATATGGTTACCTAAGTTCAGTCTCAGGCGGTACTACACGAACTGCTGTTACCCAAGATACGGATATACGAGCACGTTACTTAGGCTCTCCACCATGGCAAGTCAAAGCAACAGTCAACCCGTGCAAACCCCTGAACCTTCGTTAGGGTTTGGACTCAATCAATATAACGAGATCTTTTATTCGCTGATGTCAGACAGACGAATATATCTCACTGCGGTCCATCAATACGCCACCTCTGTGTACCAGCATGTCAAGTAACCAAGACAGGCTACTTATTCCGACAATGCCGCAGCCATCCGGACAGACGTATCCTCATACGCTGTCTCGGCTGTGATCAGGTTTATGTCTCACTAGGTCAAGTGATCATACTGTCTTCTGCGATCTACAACACACCGTATGATCGTCCCTATCAGTGAGACAAGAGGATACCTTTGTTCATACATGTACGATTGTTAACAGATAGGAGAAATAAACCGTTGTATACTCATTGTAATAAATGCTTTCAGTATACAAAACCCATCATCACGTTGATCCAATCGGCGGATTTGAGTGCATCTGCAACTTTGGTCCCTACTGAGATATATAGCAGGCTAGCATAGCATTGTGTCTGGTTCAAATTGGATATGCAAGATCTCCTAATATTGCTTCTGAACTGGAATGGTTTGACTGCTATATGCTCCAATTTGACTTCCAGAAATAAGTACATCAACAAGTTGTAGGTTGTTCAGGCTGTCCGCTACACTTGTTGGGTTGATATCTGCTGAATGGTTGTCTTCTGACGCATCGTCTGCTGGATCTGTATTTTCTGGAGTAATACGCCTGCGTTCAGCAGTCCTCTCACAATTTTGGGGATCCTCAGCAACGTCTTTGTTTTCTGACTGGTTTCTCCTCCTTGAGTTCCCCCTTGAATCGTGAGTTCATTGAGAAGATTTAGGATGGTCTCAGCATTACCAGTTGCATCACCGTCCCTCTCGGTTGTTTGCTGATCAGCCAAGATCTCCAGCATAGATGAAGATTTATTCATCAACCTAGTCGGATCGATCCGTTCAGCTTCGAAAGTATTTGAGCCTGAAAGTCCATTGACATTATCAGTTTAATGAATCACATCTTTCTGACTTCTCATGGTCCTTCATGCGCACTAAAGTAGCTTCATAAAAAATAACATTGCATGTTATTTCCACTAGCTTGGTAGTCTTGTTAAGCACTCTATAACCCTTGTGAGAAGGATGCCCATATCATAGGAACACTCCTTCATCAGCTTTGGGAGAGAAAGTACTTAACTATGACTTCCCATTATTATGGATATAACATGGTGAACCGAAAGCACGAAGATAAGCTAAGGAAGGCTTACGGCCATGATATATTTCGTAGGGAGTTTTCTTGAAGCGAATATTCAAAATGCTTCGATTTTGCGTGTCGAATGCGCTCATTATAGCTTCTCCCCAATATATTTGTCCTAGATCTGTATCAGCGTGTATTGTTTGCACGGCCTCTTTTAGAGTCATGTTCCTTCGTTCTACCAGACCGTTCTGCTGAGGTGTTCTTGCAGAGGACCTTTCGTGTCTTATCCCAGCATCGGCGCAAAAATACATTATTGCTCCATTACAAAATTATGTACCATTGCTCCGTTTAAAAAATTCTACGGTTATTTCATATGATTCAGAGTAACATGAATCAGCAGTGTCGTGCAAGTTTTCTGAAGTAGAAATAGCAGACATAACATAATTTGTTACCTGGTTTCTCATGGCAGCTAGGGCTGATTCTTCTATCTGCTCTTTATTTCCATCAGCATCGTCATTGATGTTGGCCATGAATACCATGAGGACATCCTCTTCATCTTCTGATGAGTAGCCTTCGTCGTCGTGATTTGGGATGTCAGGTATTTTGGTCCTGGTCAACAGAGCTTTAGTGACTGCCTTTGACACACGCTTTTCAAAAAGCTTTCTCAATCGCTCCCTTTCATCTGGATCTACTTGAGGGCACTCGAACTTCAGATAATCCAGAGAGTTGCATTCGTAACATGTTCTCGGCGCCTTCTTGGCAGCTCGGCTGTCTGCTGGTTGGTTTTGCTGGAGCTCTTCCTTCTTGCCTTTAGCTTTCAGCAGCAGCTTCTGTAATCTTTTCATCTGCTCCTCCAACTCGCTGACTAAGCATTCCGTTTCTTTAGCTTGAGACGCACTGGTTGATGTGATCTCCTTTATTGGACTTGATTAAGCTGGCCGGTTTGAGTGAAATGGCCTCTTGGTTTCCCACTTCTGTGCATCTCTCTTCACGAAGAATGATGCATCCTCGATAGGATGTTCAATAGATATTGCATCACGTATGACTTCACTTTTATTGATCTTCATGATGTCCCATTCGTGTGCTTGGAGTTGGGCGAACACATCTTTTGTGCTCATTGTTGACAGATCTTTCTCTTTCAGGTTGGTCACTTTGACGAACCAGTCTTCTTTTAGCAATTTTAGAGGATCTTTGAGTTCATATCAGGAAATTCGTATGTCCTCCCCAACTTCTTTAATTCTGCTACGATGGGGTTGAATCTGGCCTCCATATCCTTGATGGTTTTGCCAGGGATCATATGAACAATTCGTACATGTCCACCCACTGTTGTAGCTTGTTTCTCTTCATTTGATCCGTCTATTTGCTCAGAGTACCATGAAAATTCCACATTTCTTTGGCATTCTTGTATTCCAAGACTTCAGCCATTAGAGATGGTGAAAGAGAGTTTAAGATCAAATCTATGGCTACGTAGTCCAGTTGAACATGAACTCGATCTTCATGGGTCCACTCTGTGTACGGCTTGCCCACCATTTCTTCTGGTCCTTGGACATCTTTGCCGATCCGAGTCTTCACCTTTAGAATTCTGATTGGTCCATTCTCAATCACTTGCTTCATCTGGGGATGGATACTCATCAATGTGATCAGTGACCTCTTCTACCAGGTAAAGTAGGCTTCTGGAGTGAACTTTCCAAACTTCGCGTTGTTCGGCATTGTCTTTATCCTGAGCTAAACACAGAAACACACAAATATGTAAGGAAAATATGGAACTGGTCCTAAGCGACTCAAAAGCAGCTAGTTGGTAAAGACCAACCGCTCTGATACCACTTGTTGGTTCCCGATCAGAGTGTTTGTACAGGCAGTGGAAGTATTATTAATGTCTTGCACTTATCTTGCTAAGGTCACGACTTAGCAAGTGTTTATCAAATGTGTTTAAGCTCAAGTTTTCGTTAGATTTGTTGCAAACTATACTTCAACACTTGATGTGTTGAGTTTTAAAAACACACAATATACAACGTAATGAAATAAAGTAGTAAAGGAACACAGGGTTTATAGTGGTTCGAACAAATGTTCTATGCCCGCTCTTCAGTCCTCCTGACTGAAAATTCACTATAGATTGATTACAAGGCCAGGCTTGATCTCTAGCGTTGAGCAGCTCCTCCATCTGGTCAGCGCACACCTTCAAGCACCTCGGTCTTCAATCTGCACATTTGACACTCCTTAGAGTGAGGACAAATCTCACTTCTCCTCGGACAGAGTTTTATAGTTCTTCCCAGAACATGTCTGTGTGTTGGCAGTAGCCCCTGATAATCACGCTTGCACAACAAGGTAACTGCTAGATTCTTTCTAGGATAGAAAGAATCCCAAAGATAACCTAAGAAGAACCTTCAAAGGTCTCGAGCTTCAAGTAAGAAAGCTTTTGCTAAGCTTCAATTAGGTACAAGCTCGAATATGAGTTCTCGTATGTATGAGAGTGTTAAGATCTTGTTTTCTTTTCTTCTTATAGTATTTTCGCGAAACTCTAAACCTCTCTTTGATGACATCTATTTATAGGTGAAGATTCAAACGACTATTTGAATCTTATCCGTTAGACTCAGAGGGTTTGCTCGCCAATCTCTATTCTTTCTTTTTTGCGAAGCGTAGAGACTCTTCAGGTCTCCCTTCTCTCTGATTAGCAAAGTCCATACTTTGGCTGTCTTTGTCAGAACGGATCTTTCAGTTTAAATCTGGAAACCTTCCTTGTGTCTGTTGATTATCCTTTTCTCTGATTCGTCTGGTCTCCTTGTGATTTTGATCCTCCTGATTCACGACTTCGTATGGTTTGTCGATTGCTATTGTAGATCTGCTGGCAGTTGAATGTCTGCTGATATCTCAGCAGTCTTGCTGAGATCTCAGCAATTCGTTTGTTTTAAACCTTCAGCATTCTTCTAAGCATGTCAAGCATTCTTCAATGTTTGCTAGCCTTTTACTAGCATCTTCAGCAATCTCCGGTTATGCTGATTCTTTCAGCATTCTTCTATCTTTGATTGTGCTGACAATTTCAGCAATTTTCGATCTTCTATTCTAGTTCTATTACAACTCAAGTAATCATATACATGACTTTTACTATTCGACTCAACACTATGTTGCTAGAAATTAGATTTAATTGAGCTTTGTTGCACCAAAACTAATATACATACAATTTAGACTAAGGAATTAAATATTCCTAACATGACCTGAATAACTCACAAATAATTTGAGTCATTTATAATTCCATTACGTTTATATTGATATATATCAAATTTCGATGTTAATGTTAAATATACCATGTTTAATTCTCAAAATATAATTTATATATAATTTAATTATTCTCGAGATTAAAAAAAAAATAATAATTAGACGGCGGAATCCCATCCATTCGCCCACTCCACCTCCATATAAATTGAGACGCATCGCATCATCTAAGTATTTAATTTTTTTTTAGCATGAATTCCTCCTTAGATTCTTTCTTCTCTCCCTCCTCTCTCTCTCCCCCTCCCCCGCACTCGCACAAAAAATATTAATTCCAAACCCTAGAACATCAATTCTTCCAGATACAAATTTTTTTGCAGAATTGATGGAAAGAGCGTGCTGCACAACTTCCTCCACCTCTTCGTCAGAGATGTCGAAGCGCAAGCCGCGGCAAGACAAGCCCTACCGCGGTATACGGATGCGGAAGTGGGGGAAGTGGGTGGCGGAGATACGGGAGCCCAACAAGCGCTCCAGAATCTGGCTCGGCTCCTACTCCTCCCCCGTTGCGGCGGCGCGTGCTTACGACACCGCCCTCTTCTACCTCCGCGGCCCCTCCGCCCGCCTCAACTTCCCCGACTCCATCGTCAAAGACGTCCTCGTCGAGCCGCATGACTTGTCCGCCGCCGCCATAAGGAAGAAGGCCACCGAGGTCGGCGCGAGGGTCGACGCGCTCCAGAACGCCGGCGGCCATGCAAGCTCCGCCTCCAACAGCTCCGACCGGGCCTCCGAGAAGCCCGACTTGAACGAGTATCCAAGCCCGGAGAGCTCGGAGGAAAATTGAACGAGTCCCATGGCTTGCGTTAATTAATTAATTATGACTAGTTTTTTTCATTTTATTTTGTAATATTTTTAGAAGTTGTATTTTGTAATTCCCGCCGGCAAAATTAAGTGTATTTGCGCCGGAGTAGTTAGGGTAGCTTTATTTTTGGTTTATAAGAAAAAGAGGAAGTTAGAGATTAATTAATTTCTGGTTTTTTGGTTTAAAGAAAATAAATTGTGTAAATTCCAAATATAAGAATGATTGATGTTTCGAAATTAAGCAAAGTGTGATGGATAGATAATTCTTGGCTATTTATAATTAAATGATGGGAATATATATGTGTTTGTTCTCTGTTCCATTGAGTGTGTAGAAAGAGATGATTAAAGAGACAGGTGTATGGCCTACCTTTGTGAGTTGCCTTAATTTGAAGAGAGAAAGAGGATGAAGAGAGAGAGATAGAGCAACTTGGTGAGAGGATAAGGCAGAGGGAATTGGTCTGCCAAAAACAGTTGCATTTTGTTTTTTATTAAATGTGTATGATGAGATGACGTGTGTGTGGACACCGGTGACCAGAAATTATACAAAATAATAATAAAAAAATTAATCCAGAAAACTGCAAAAAAAATATACCGAATTAGTGGTCCAGAGCAGAATACCAGTGGCCGGGTCGGTGACTGTTCTAATTTAATTAAAGAATAAAGGTCAATTTAATCCTTTAACTATTTTATAATATTACTTTAACCCTTTTTTAATTATTTGGTTTAATTAAACTTTTTTATAACCTTTTAAATTAAAAGATGATTGTTTTACCCTAATTAATAAATGAGAGAATATATACTTATTTTATGATTTACTTTGTTACTAAATTATTTATTATATTTATATTACTTTAATTATTTTTTATATAATTTTAATAAGAATAATTAAAAATATTACTCCCTCTGTTCCGATTATATAGTCCACTTTGATCTTGCACATTTGTCAAAAATTATTAAATATTTAAACAAACTTCCAACATTACCCTTATTTAAAGCATTAATTAACCTCTCATTTTCATAATATTACATTTAAAATTCTCATTTTCCAAGATTATTCAGGGATGTAATGGTAAATGACCATATAAAAACAAGGAAAAAGTTCTTTGGCCAGAATCTGGTCATCCAGATAAGGGTACAAATGTAAATCTGAACTTTAATTAATTGATGTTTTACTTTATTAGCCTTTAAAGTGATGATAAAGTTTTTCTTTCTCCTCATTTAATATAATTTATATTTTCAATAACTTTATATTGTATCAATATATAAAATTAAATATTTTATTTATTTTAACAAATATTATCTATCATTATTCTATGTTGTAATTGAAAATAATAAAGGTTATCTAATAAGAGATTAATATATTATATATTTTATTAATATATATCTTAAAATAGATTATATTTTATATGACATTCATTTTATTTGCATAGACATTTGATTAAAATTTTGATGGTAAGCACAAACCCTAATATTATAATATATATATATATATATTAATAATTATATAATAATAAATAAGTATATTAAAAATAAGAATGAATATATATCTATATATATACATATAGAGATTTAATAAAAACGTAAGAGTAAAATTAATGATTATGGATAGCATTGATCATATTTATAATATATAATTATGTTATATTTTTAGCTCCATCTTATTTATAAAATTAATAAATATTTATTGCATATTTATTTATTTATTGTT
>JAPKLW010000464.1:399761-494964 GCA_026898455.1 Plectranthus barbatus
TTTGATACATTAATTTTGGAGCTAGTATTTAGTAGCTAATTGTGGTTAATAATAAAATTTACGATTGCCAATTTTATTATTAACCACAATTAGCTACTAAATACTAGCTCCGAAATTAATGTATCAAAATGAAAAGGGCCTATTTAAGCGGGACGGAGGGAGTAGTATATTGTATCGCATGCAATAGTACATTATCGCGTGCAATATTACATTAATGTAACAGAATTATTGCATTACATTATTTATAACAGTTTTGTGCATTATCTTTGTAATGTACTTAATTTGCCTAGATAATGTAATTGTTTTATCTAATTAATGCACTGAAACATGAGGTAACAGGTAACATCTGAGAAGTGGTTAACAATATAATGCATCTCTCTCTCTCTCTCTATATATATATATATATATATATAAAGTTGTGATCATATGAGAATAGCTTTTAGTATGAGAAATGAGAATAAATTTCAGCCTTTGATCTTGTCATTTCAACGCTCAAGATCTATTTAATTCCGTATGCATTTTTAGTCCATTATCCTACAGTGTTGCAAAATTAAGGTTATTTTTGTAATTTTAGCTTTTTTTAAAAAATCTGAAATAGTATCTCATCAGATTTTTTATTCCTTTCTTCGCGCGATTTGATTTCTTCTTTCTTCTTCGTGTGATTTGATTTATATTTCTTCCTTCGATCAGATTTTATTTCTTGTTTCCGAAATTCGCATTCATCTTCGCAATCGTCTTTGTTACTTGTGGTTGTTATTGAAAGCAATTTTCATTTTGGAGTTCTATCGTTTGACGAAGTTATGGTTGATCGCGGATGTGAAGGTATATTTAGAATTTTCTTTCTCTGCTTTTTATTTTTGATTTTTGATTGTGTTCATGTTTGTTTTGATGATCTGTAATTTTTAGAGATGATTTGTGTTGGTTTTGGAATTGTAAACTTTTTGTTATTGACTGTTCGTGCGTGAAGATAGTTTAAAAATATTTTATCTATTATTCATTTTTCTGTCTTTTTTATTCATTATAGTTCTATAACATGTGCATTTTTTGATCATGGTTCGTGAAATTTTTGTGTAGTGACATGTTCATTTTTAGGTTTATATTATGCATTATAAGTGATAAACTTATGCATTTTATTATATTATATGTTCATTTATACCAAATTGTCTTGATGAAATGAAACATTTAAAGGTGAGGTTTTTAGAACTCTTGATGATATTGTGTTTTATAAGTATTATGGTCGTATTGCTGCTTTGAAGAAGGAGATGTTTGAAGGTTTTTATGGTGGATCGGTTCCTGAAAATATTGAAGTGTTGCCTCCAGTTATTGTGAAAACCATAGTCAGTGGGAGTCGAATCACGATATCTCCATCAACATATGATATAACTCTTTGAAAACATGTACTGAATCGATCGTCTCGATGAGCTCTACAAGTATGTTGCACACATTTAAGCATCAAGGTTGTGGATTGATCGGGAATCTACTTTATAATTGCTTCAATGAAGAGTTCGGTACAAACCACGATATCTACTCAATAAAAGATGGAACTCTTCGAAAACTTGTACCGAATCGATCGTCTCGATGAGTTCTACCAGTATGTTGCACACATTCGAGCATCAGAGTTGTGGATTGATCGGGAATCAACTTTATAAGTGCTTCATTGAAGAGTTCGGTACAAACCACGATATCTCCTCAACAAAGGTTGGAACTCTTTGAAAACTTATACCAAATCTGTTGGGAATGTATACTGAAAGCATATATGATTAAGTGTTTTGTACACTGGTCTTCATATATGTTGTTTCAACAATGCTCGCAGTCTGATAAAACAAACATACAACGAACCATAATATCCTATTATCTCGCCTATAGGGATGACCATATGGTGTGTAGGAGATCACAGAGGATCATATGAATCGTTTGACCTACCGAGATATAAACAGTATCATAGCTGAGACAATCCTTGGATAGGCTGTCGGTCTAAGTTGCGGCACATTGGTTCATAAGTGGGCTTATCCTAGCTACTTGATGTGTCGGTACATGGTTATGTATTGATGGGATCAACAATGGGATGTGCCATTCTCATTGACATACGAATGAGCCAGATCCCTAACATACTTCCTATGATCTTAAACCTAACTAAAGGATAAGGGGCACACACAGATTTACCACACTTTGATTTACCATGGTGGCGAGTCTTACATGTACTCTTATACCCGTATTTTGAGTGTTGGCAATTTGTGTGTGGCCTGCTTAGGCTGGACGTTTAGGTAAGCATATCCGTTTCAGGGTGGTGACATTCCATGAGGATCTCACAATGTTCATTATGCTAAACCCTGCAGGTTGAATTATTTAATTTAGACATAAGTGAAAAGGAGTGAGTGGTATTACTCAGGAAATAAGAGATTAGTTAATTGTGGCTAATTGTCATAAGCCAAATTAATTAATGAACGTCTAAAACCTTAAATATGTGGATCATGTTAGTTTGGTGCAACCCGTTCCTAATAACTTGGTAATAAAGGGGCGAGTCAGCATTGTTACCGTGGTGAAGGTTAAAACAATGTTTTATTAATTAATTATATTCTGGGTTGAACAAGGAAGAATTAATTAATAAAGAGGGCCCACTTTATTATTTGCATTTGATCCCTGGTCTGGCCCATGAACTACTCAAGCCTATTAGGGTTAGTGTTTCTCAAAACCCTAACACTATATATAGGCCTTCTCTCTATCAGATCAAGTTGGGTTTTTCAGTATATTGAGAAAGAGAGAGAACGGCGGCGGCGATCTAGAGGGAGAAACTGATCGATTTCTCCAGATCTCAGATCCAACTTGGTAGATAATCCTCAACAGATTTCCAAGGAGCAAGGGAACAGATCAGAAGATCAGATTTGTAGGAACAACTTTCAACGCCATTGTTCAGATTCAGATCCAGATCTATTTCATCGTTATTGGCTCCGATCTAGACCTGTAGATCAAACGGTGAAATCAGGTATTCTCTAAAACCATCCTCTGCAATTAATTTTGTAGGAGCATGCATAGGTTCACATGATTTATTTAATTGAAATTTATTCCTGATATCCTAAGAACGATCTTTGACAAGAATTTAATTAGTGGCAACTCATGTTGTCCATCGTAGACTCAAACCCTACAATTGATATCAGAGCCATGTTCATATTCTTAGGCTCTATCTTGAATAAATTGAGATTAAATAAATATGTATGTTCATGGATGGATTTAATTGTCGTGGATGTTTTGTTCTCGTGGCCTTCTCATTTTTGGATCTATTTTTCACCACGAGAAAATCCGTGGTTAGATTTGATAGGCAAAAATTGTACTACCTCCGTCCCAAAACAATTGTCTGGTTTGAAAATGGCACAGATACCAATGCGAGTAGAGATAGAGGAAATTAGTATTTTATTAATGAGTGTGTATTAACTTTCCATTTTAGGAAAGAGGACAATTGTTTGGGACAAACGAAAAAGGAAAACAAGACAATTATTTTGGGACGGAGGGAGTAATAGATTGTAGATATGTAATTTTTGTATTTTATTTTATTCAAATCTTTAAAATTGAGATCCGAAAGAAGAACGAGAATCGAGGAACAAAGAAAGGCGACATGAACTAGGATTCAGACACCTCTCAGATCAGCCGGCGGCGGCGGCGACCATGGCGAGTGGCGGCGGCAGCCACGGTGGGTGGCGGCGGCAGGGTTTTTCCCTGCGGCTGGGCCGTGCCCATCTCTCCGTTGCTGCTCGCGAACCCGGCGATGGCCTGAACGCGTGCACGTGGCGGCAACAAGGGACGAAGGGCGGCGACGGGAGCAGCGACAGGGTTGACGGCGGTGCGCGGGTTTTGCCCGCTGCACGCGTGCGTGCACAGCACAGTACGCGCTGCTGCCGGGGTTGTTGCTGCATTCTCCCGCAGCTGCTCTTACTGCGTCGAATGAGGGCGTCGGGAATGGTGGTGCTGCACGCGGCGGTGTTCGGTGAGGTGGAAGGCGTCGCTGGCAACGGTAGGGCTGCGTGCAGTCGCACGCGGCGGTGAGTTGCTGCGCAGCAAGGCTGCTGTTGCTTCTGCCTCGCGTGTTTCCAGGACCAGAGGAGCAGCGACGCGTGACGGCTGCTGTCGGACATGGCTGGGCTGCAGGCGCAGGCGGCGGCGATAGCTGGGGTGCGAACTCCGGTCACTGGAGCGGTCGGAAAGGCGGCGGCGGCTGGGCTGCTGATGGGTGGCGGCTAGGGTTTGGCTCCCCTTGCTGTAGCTCGGGCCCATTTCCTGGAGGCAGCCCGCAGTCTGAAATTAGGGTTTGGCTCTCCCTTTTGGGCCTGAAACCCTTATTGAAGCCCAATTGCTGTTGATGCAGTTCAAATCAGATTTCAAGTCCAACGGAGGCCCAGTTTGAAAATCTGTACTGAAAAATAAATCTTGTAATAGATTAGATTTAATTATTTTTCAGTTGTAATTGCATCTGAGGGGCTACGAGAAAATTTATTTGTTTATTTAATTATTTCTCGTCTGATGTGATTTATTATGTGCGCACTAGTAAATAATATGAAAGCATGCCTATTTGCTTTAATTATTTACTTTTATAAGCATGTTGCAATTTAATTATCAAGCATGCTTTATGTGTTTTATTTTATGTTTTAAATTGTGTCTATAAATTCCAGGATTCATATTAATTTATGATGGAATTCTCGATATGACATAATTTATGGCAACATAAAATAATGTGTGCGCATGAAACCTTTAGAAATTAAAAATACTAAGCTGGATTTTGGTTCTTTTCTTACCAAGATCATTAGACCTCTACAAATACGGCCTCTCATTGGAAGTAATGCATTTCGAAGCGTAAACGTCTACTTCAGTAGCTTGCGTTAGAAATAAATTACCAGTTCTAATGCGATGAGGTTTCTAAATAAAACATTTAGTTTAAGATGAGAAGTGGGAGCCTCTGAGCAAATGTCTACTCCAGTACCTTGCATTGAGACAACTTTCACTGGTCTCTAAGATTAAACTAAATGAGATAACGAAGGATGTGAGGGGCATGCGGTATAGTTCGAGTACGTATGCTAAATCACCTTTTAACATCCTGAGTTAGGATTGTGGTTACTTTGGCTTAGATGTTACCTAAGCACAACTCATGCATGAGATCCCTGCTCAAGATAGGTGAACATGGTCTAAAGATCTCCAATATTAATTTCTTTTGCCGGCGGATACCTGGCATGGAGAGAAATTAAAGGACCTATTTTGGTCTGGTCGAGCGTTTGTCGTAAACGTCTACTTCAGTAGCTTGCGGTAAATTAGCTTGGGCAACTGGAGGAAGCAAATTGCATTGTTTTATCTAAAGGTTCTATGCATATTTGTTTCAATTGATCGTAGTATGTGCTTACTTTAATTCGCTTATTTGTTTTCAGACATGTCTATGAACAATGTCATTCATATCCTCGCTCAAAATCCTCTCAATGGTCCGAATTTTCTTGAATGGAAACGTAATTTGGATTATATCCTTGTTGCAAAAGAACACAAATTTGTCCTTACTGATCCTTGTCCGCCAGTCCCAGGTGCTGACGCTACTGCCGAGCGGCAGCAGTCATACGATAAGTGGATCAAGTCTAATAATGTAGTGAAATGCTACATGATGACCACTATGAGTAAGGTACTGCATCTGCAACATCAACATTATGATAAGGCCTGTGAGATTATGGATAATCTAACAACGACTTATGGGGAGGCGGACATAACTGTCAGATTCAATCTCATGAGGGAGATTGTGAGTAAGAAAATGTCTGAAGGCAGTTCAGTGAGAGAGCACGTGGTTGCCATGACTCACCTCATGGATGAACTAACGTTGCATGGTGGTGGTATTAACGCGGAAGCCCAAGTCGATATCATACTAAACTCTCTTCCCAAGTCCTTTGAAAACTTCAGGTTGAATGCTGTGATGAACAAGAAGGAGTATACTCTTAATGAGTTACTAAGTGACTTGATGGTAGCACAGTCCCTGATGGAACCCGGGAAAGCAGTTTTGGTTTCTTCCGGTAGCCGGTCTGCTGCTCCTAAACGAGCAAAACCTAAGAGAATGGCTAGGAACAAGAACAAGAAAACTGTTGGTGGGAACAATGGAGTTTATGCTCCAAAGAAAAAGACTGGGAAAGTTAAAGGAAAGGGCAAGTGTTATCGCTGTGGCAAGCTAGGACACTGGAAAGCAAATTGTCCAGGTGTTAACACCAATGGACGAGGTACGTCATCATTTACATGTTTAGTATCAGTTTTCTACTCCTTGTGAGTAGTGGTTACTGTGAATACTAATCATGTTTTGGCTGCGCTATGCAGAGAATCAAGCTGATGATAATGCTTGAGGATGACGGGACTACCAACTCCAAGGAAGATGCTGGAGATTGCTCTCAAGCTGTTGGAGTTATTTGCTTTAAGTTTATGATAAAAACTCTGTTTTAATTCAAGTTTCTGAAGAGATATTGTTTTTGGTTTTGATAAACATATTTTCATCTATTGTTATGGATTATCAGTTATTCGATAGAGTTTATCTATCATGAATGAATAACAGTGTTTTTTATTATAGATGATTGTCTCTTCATTACTTAATTACATAAAGTATCAATGTTCTAAGGTATGATTTAAAGAATCACTATAGAGATAGGTTACATCAGTCTAAGTAGTTTTAAGTAATTCATGGAATTATGGATTCAATCCAGGTATTCCTAAGAATAGTACTTATAACAACTACTTAGAGGTATAAGATGGTAACTAGGCCTTTTAATAGGCGATTGTATCTCTATAGGATATTTCGTGTTTGCTCTGGTTTGCTGGTTTGAGTCTACTTCCGCAGTTGCCCTAACAGGCATTAATACTGTAATCATTTAAGATTTGAATATGTTTATCTAGTTCACTACAAGTCTTAGTCAAATTAAGAACGTTCAAGACTAAGGTAGAGAATAAGTTAAATAAGACCATAAAAAAAACATTATGGTTCATTCATAATGGTGTATCTTAAGTGATGGGTTTTTACAGTATCTGGCAGAGCAAAGGGATTGCATCCCAGTTAACTACACCTATTATCCCTCGATTGGAATAGTGTAGGTAAAGCGAAATAAGATTCTTTAAAAGTTTATAAGTTATGACAGCCTTGCCAAATTTTCGTTTTGGAAACAGCGCCAAAAGAAGTTGTATGTTTGCTTAATCTAGTGTCTTCTAAATCAGTTCCAAATACCCTAGCAGACCTTGACTCTGTCAAAAGGGCAATGATGGGTAATTCGGCTGTTAAGCTGATATAGGAAACTGATTGGTTGGAAGAAAGGTTTAAGCTAGTACTGCTTTGTGGGCTATTCCAGGTAAACAAAAAAGATGGTTGCTTTGTGTATCCTCGATACAAACAAGTTGTATAGGATGAAACCATGAATTCAAATGTGAGATTGTTCTCTAACGTTTTAGAGAAGACAATTCAAATCCATCAGGAAATACCCCGTGGCATATTGAGCATACCTTGGAAGGTATGGTACCAATTGCACGGTCACCCGTGCAAGGTGGTAAGCCACAAACTAATGCACCAATAACTGACAACATAAAAGGAGCATTGTTGCAGTGGGAGGTTGCCCTTAACAGGCTTAACAGTACTGGTTCGTGAAAACAATCTCTGGACTTGTTCCCAGCTTAACGAACAACATTGTACTGCTCCCTATTGCATAACGAAGCTGTTAAGATAAACAATACAGTTCAGTGACGTCAAGTCATGGATTCAGAAATGAACCAGTAAAGGTTATGGTTGTATATCAGGATCAGTGATTGCCAAATAACTTTCCAGCTATAGGCAACTGATTGATATACAAGAAAAATGCTCGAATGGTAACCTAGTATATTCGATAGCCTAGGTTAGTGAGCAAGGTATGTTTCTTAACAAGACCTTCTCACTGTTTGTATTTATTAAACCCATTCGAATTCTTTTAACCATAACAGCACATATGAATCTAAATATCTGGAAGATAGATGATGCCATCCGTATTTGATAAGCGGGTACCTTGATAAAAAGGTGATGACATCTACATGCAACAACCAGATAAGTTATGTGCAGTAAGGTGAGAAGTATCGTGTCTGGAAGCAAAAGAAGTTCAAGTATGAACTTAAAGGTGCTTCAAGGTCATGAAACAGACATTTCGATATTGTCTATCGAGAATGAGAGTTTCATGTACCAGTTATGTGTCAGCGGAAGCGTGGTTTTCCTTGCACATTATGCAGATAGTATTTTCATATTCGAAAATGGTGTGGAGATATTGTCAGGCATAAAGGATGGTTAGCTAAACAGTTTCAGAATTAGGACTTATGAGATTTTGGAATATCTTTTGAATTAAAGTCTTGTGTTGCCACAAGGAAAAGAATGTTCAGATATCTCATGTCGCTTAAATTGATTCTGTGGTGAGTCGTTCATAGCAAGAAAGATTGTTGTCTTTCTATATTGCAAATGAACGAAGTTAGATATCTATACTGCTATAAGTATAGTAAATAGATATCAATTCAAATTAGGACAAGCACATTGGTTTACAAATGTGACATGTGAGTTGAATGGCATCGGATATCCAGGATTATCATAAGGAAAAGAAATTGACCTCTAACTATGTGTTGGCCTTGGAGGACGAGTTATAGGAATCTAACACAGAAGTGTGTTGCGGATTCTAGTATGAAGGCTGAGTTTTTGTCAACTTCATTAACTTCGCAAGAAGCAGTATAACTCCAGTGTTATCATGTTGGTGCAATGAAAAACTCAAAGGAACCCAAGACTCACAAGGTGGTGAAACACATAGGATGGAACTCTTTGAAAACTTTGAATCACATAGTGCTTCAATAAAGAGTTTAGTACAAACCACGATATCTCCTCAACAAAGGATGGAACTCTTTGAAAACTTGTACCGAATCGATCATATCGATGAGTTCTACAAGTATGTTGCACACATTCGAGCATCCGAGTTGTGGATTGATCGGGAATCAACTTTATAAGTGCATTAATGAAGAGTTTGGTACAAATAACGATATCTCCTCAACAAAATATGGAAATCTTAGAAAACAAGTGCTGAATCGATCATCTCGATGAGTTCTATAAGTATGTGGCACATATAAGAGCATCTGAGTTCTGAATTGATCGGGAATCAACTTTATAAGTGCTTCAATGAAGAGTTCGGTACAAACCACAATATCACCATCAACAAATGATGGAACTCTTTGAAAACTTGTACGGAATCGATCATCTCAACGAGTTCTACAAGTATGTTGCACACATTCCAACATCGAAGTTGTGGATTGATCGTGAATCAACTTTATAAATGCTTCAATGAAGAGTTCGGTACAAACCATGATATCTCCATCAACAAATAATGGAACTCTTTGAAACTTGTACCAAATCGATCGTCTCGATGAGTTCTACAAGTATGTTGCACTGATTCGAGCATAGGAGTTGTGGATTGATGGGGAATCAACTTTATAAGTGCTTCAATGATAAGTTTGGTACAGTCCACGATATCTCCTCAACAAAGGATGGAACTCTTTGAAAACTTGAACCAAATCGATTGTCTCGATAAGTTCTTCAAGTATGTTGCACACATTCAAGCATCGGAGTTGTGGATTGATTGGGAATTAACTTTAAAAGTGCTTCAATGAAGAGTTCGGTGCAAACCACTATATCTTCATCAACAAATGATGGAACTTTTTGAAAACAAGTACCGAATCGATTGTCTCTATGAGTTCTACAAGTATGTTGAACACATACGAGCATCGGAGTTGTGGATTGATCGGGAATAAACTTTATAAGTGCTTCAATGAAGATTTTGGTACAAACCACGATATCTCAATCAACAAATGATGGAACTCTTTGAAAACTTGTACAGAATCGATCGTCTCGATGAGTTCTACAAGCATGTTGCACACATTCAAGCATCGGTGTTGTGGATCGATCGGGAATCAACTTTATTAGTGCTTCAATGAAGAATTCGGTACAAACCACAATATCGCCTCAAAAAAAGATGGAACTCTTTGAAAACTTGTACCGAATTGATCGTCTCGATGAAATCTACAAGTATGTTGCACAGATTCGAGCATCGGAGTTGTGGATTGATCGAGAATCAACTCTATAAGTGCTTAAATGATGAGTTTGGTACAATCCACGATATATTCTCAACAAAGGGTGGAACTCTTTGAAAACTTGTACCAAATCGATCGTCTTGATGAATTCTGCAAGTATGTTGCACACATTTGAGCATCGGAGTTGTGGATTGATCGGGAATCAACTTTATAAGTGCTTCAACAAAGAGCTCGGTACAAACTACGATATCTCCATCAACAAATGATGGAACTCTTTGTAAACTTGTACCGAATCGAACGTCTCGAAAAGTTCTACAAGTATGTTGCACACATTCAAGCATTGGTGTTGTGGATTGATCGGGAATCAACTTTATAAGTGCTTTAATGAAGAGTTCGGTACAAACAACGATATCTCCTCAACAAAATATGGAAATCTTAGAAAACATGTGCTGAATCGATCGTCTCGATTAGTTCTATAAGTATGTGGCACATATTCGAGCATCTGAGTTCTGAATTGATCGGGAATCAACTTTATAAGTGCTTCAATGAAGAGTTCGGTATAAACCACGATATCTCCATCAACAAATGATGGAACTCTTTGAAAATTTGCACCGAATCGATCATCACGATCAGTTCTACAAGTATGTTGCACACATTTAAGCATCAGAGTTGTGGATTGATTGGGGATCTACTTTATAAGTGCTTCAATGAAGAGTTCAGTACAAACCATGATATCTCCTCAACAAAAGATGGAACTCTTTGAACACTTGTACCTAATCGATCGTATCGATGAGATCTACATGTATGTTTCACATATTCGAGCATCGGTGTTGTTGATTGATCGAGAATCAACTTTATAAGTGCTTCAATGAAGAGTTCGGTACAAACCACGATATCTCCATCAACAAATGATGGAACTCTTTGAAAACTTGTACCGAATCAAATGTCTCGATGAGTTCTACAAGTATGTTGCACACATTCAAGCATCGTAGTTGTGGATTTATCGGGAATAAACTTTGTAAGTGCTTCAATGAAGAGTTCGGTATAAACCACGATATCTCCATCAACATATGATATAACTCTTTGAAAACTTGTACCGAATCGATCGTCTCGAAGAATTCTACAAGTATGTTGCACTCATTTAAGCATCGAATTGTGGATTGATAGGGAATCTACTTTATAACTGCTTCAATGAAGAGTTCGGTATAAACCACGATATCTACTCAACAAAAGATGCAACTCTTTGAAAACTTGTACCGAATCGATCGTTTCGATGAGTTCTACAAGTATCTTGCACACATTCGAGCATCCGAGTTGTGGATTGATCAAGAATCAACTTTATAAGTGCTTCAGTGAAGAGTTCGGTACGAACCACGATATCTCCTCAATAAAGGATGGAACGCTTTGAAAACTTATACCAAATCGATCGTCTCGATGACTTCTACAAGTATGTTGCACACATTCGAGCATCGGAGTCGTGGATAGATCGGGAATCAACTTTATAAGTGCTTCAATAAAGAGTTCGGTACAAACCACGATATTTCCATCAAATAATGATGGAACTCTTTGAAAATTTGTATCAAATTGATCGTCTCGAAGAGTTCTACAAGTATAAAGCACGCATTCAAGCATCGGAGTTGTGAATTGATCGGGAATCAACTTTATAAGTGCTTCAATGAAGAGTTCGGTACAAACCGCGTTATCTCCATCATCAAATGATGGAACTCTTTGAAAACTAGTACAGAATCGATTGTCTTCATGAGTTCTACAAGTTTGTTGAACAAATACGAGCATCGAAGTTGTGGATGGACCGGGAATCAACTTTATAACTGCTTCAATGAAGAGTTCGGTACAAACCACGATATCTCCATCAACAAATAATGGCACTTTTGAAAACTTGTACCGAATCGATCGTCTTGATGAGTTCTACAAGTATGTTGCACTGATTCGAGCATAGGAGTTGTGGATTGATCGGGTATCAACTTTATAAGTGCTTCAATGATAAGTTTGGTACAATCCACGATATCTCCTCAACAAAGGATGGAACTCTTTGAAAACTTATACCAAATCGATCGACTCCATGAGTTCTACAAGTATGTTGCACACATTCGATCATCAGAGTTGTGGATTTATCGGGAATCAATTTTATAAGTGCTTGAATGAAGAGTTCGGTATAAACCACGATATCTCCATCAACAAAGGATAGAACTCTTTGAAAACTTGTACCAAATCGATCGTCTTGATGAGTTCTACAAGTATTTGCTCACATTCAAGCATCAAAGTTGTGGATTGATCGGGAATCAACTTTATAAGTGCTTAAATGAAGATTTCGGTACAAACCACAATATCTCCATCAACAAATGTTGGAACTCTTTGAAAACTTGTAACGAATTGATCGTCTCGATGAGTTCTACAAGTATGTTGTGCACATTTAAGCATCAGAGTTTTGGATTGATCGGGAATCTACTTTATAAGTGTTTCAATGAAGAGTTCAGTACGAACCACGATATCTCCATCAACATATGATATAACACTTTGAAAACTTGTACTGAATCGTTCGTCTCGATGAGTTCTACAAGTATGTTGCACACATTCTAGCATCGGAGTTGTGGATTGATCAGGAATCTACTTTATAACTGCTTCAAAGAAGAGTTTGGTACAAACTACAATATCTACTCAACAAAAGATGGAATTCTTTGATAACTTGTACCGAATCAATCGTCTCGATGAGTTCTACAAGTATGTTGCACACATTTTAGCATCGGAGTTGTGGATTGATCAGGAATCAACTTTATAATTGTTTCAATGAAGAGTTCGGTACAAACCACGATATATCCTCGATAAAGGATGGAAATCTTTGAAAACTTATACCAAATTGATCGTCTCGATGAGATCTACAAGTATATTGCACACATTCGAGCATCGGAGTTACGGATTGATTGGGAATCAACTTTATAAGTGCTTCAATGAAGAGTTCGGTACAAACCACGATATCTCCATCAACAAATGAAGGAACTCTTTGAAAACTTATGCCGAATCGATCGTCTCGATGAGTTCTACAAGTATGTTGCACACATTCACGCATCGGAGTTGTGGATTGATCAGGAATCAACTTTATAAGTGCTTCAATGAAGAGTTTTGTACAAACTACGATATCTCCTCAACAAAGGATGAAACTCTTTGAAAACTTGTACCGAATCGATCATATCGATGAGTTATACAAGTATGTTGAACAAATACGAGCATCGGAGTTGTAGATCAATCGGGAATCAACTTTATAAGTGCTTCATTAAAGAGTTCGCTACAAACCACGATATCTCCATCAACAAATGTTGGAACTCTTTGAAAACTTTGTATTGAATCGATCGTCTCGATGAGTTCTGCAAGTATGTTGCGCACATTTAAGCATCAGAGTTATGGATTGATCGGGAATCTACTTTATAAGTGTTTCAATGAAGAGTTAAGTACGAACCACGATATCTCCATCAACATACAATATAACATTTTGTAAACTTGTACCGAATCGATCGTCTCGATGAGTTCAACATGTATGTTGCACACATTTAAGCATCGGAGTTGTGGATTGATCGGGAATCTACTTTATAACTGCTTCAAAGAAGAGTTTGGTACAAACTACAATATCTACTCAACAAAAGATGGAATTCTTTGATAACTTGTACCGAATCAATCGTCTCGATGAGTTCTACAAGTATGTTGCACACATTTTAGCATCGGACTTGTGGATTGATCGGGAATCAACTTTATAATTGTTTCAATGAAGAGTTCGGTACAAACTACGATATCTCCTCAACAAAGGATGGAACTCTTTGAAAACTTAAACCAAATCGATCGTCTCGATGAGTTCTACAAGTATGTTGCACACATTCGAGCATCGGAGTTGTGGATTGATTTGGAATCAACTTTATAAGTATTTCAATGAAGAGTTCGGTACAAACCACGATATCTCCATCAACAAATGATGGAACTCTTTGAAAACTTATGCCGAATCGATCGTCTCGATGAGTTCTACAAGTATGTTGCACAAATTCACGCATCGGAGTAGTGGATTGATCAGGAATCAACTTTATCGGTGCTTCAATGAAGAGTTCGGTACAAACCACGATATCTCCATCAACAAATGATAGAACTCTATGATAACTTGTACCGAATCGATTTTTTCAATGAGTTCTACAAGTATGTAGCACACATTCGAGCATCGGAGTTGTGGATTGATCGGGAATCAACTTTATAAGTGCTTCAATGAATAGTTCGGTGCAATCCACGATATGTCCATCAACAAATGATGGAACTCATTGAAAACTTATGCCGAATCGAACGTCTCGATGAGTTCTACAATTATGTTGCACACATTCACGCATAGGAGTTGTGGATTGATCAGGAATAACCTTTATAAGTTCTTCAATGAAGAGTTCTGTACAAACCACGATATCACCTCAAAAAGGATGGAACTCTTTGAAAACTTGTACCGAATCGATCATATCGATGAGTTCTACAAGTATGTTGCACACATTCCAGCATTGGAGTTTTGGATTGATCAGGAATCAACCTTATAAGTGCTTCCGTGAAGAGTTCGGTAATAAAACACGATATCTCCATCAACAAATGATGGAACTCTTTAAAAATTTATACGAAATTGATCGACTCAATGATTTCTACAAGTATGTTGCACATATTCAAGCATCGGAGTTGTGGATTGATCGGGAATACACTTTATAAGTGCTTCAATGAAGAGTTCGGTACAAACCACGATATCTCCATTAACAAATGATAGAACTCTTAGAAAACTTGTACCGAATCGATTGTCTCGATGAGTTCTACAAGTATGTTGAATACAAACGAGCATCAGAGTTGTGGATTGATCGGGAATCAACTTTATAAGTTCTTCAATGAAGAGTTCGCTACAAACCACGATATCTCCATCAACAAATGATGGAACTCTTTGAAAACTTGTACCGAATCAATCTTCTCAATGAGTTCTACAAGTTTGTTGCACAAATTTAAGCATCGGAGTTGTGGATTGATCGGGAATCTACTTTATAAGTGTTTCAATGAAGAGTTCAGTACGAACCACGATATCTCCATCAACATATGAAATAACACTTTGAAAAATTGTACTGAATCGATCATCTCGATGAGTTCTACAAGTATGTTGCACACATTTCAGCATCGGAGTTGTGGATTGATCGGGAATCTACTTTATAACTGCTTCAAGAAGAGTTTGGTAAAAACTACGATATCTACTCATCAAAAGATGGAACTCTTTGATAACTTGTACCGAATCGATCGTCTCGATGAGTTCTACATGAATGTTGCACACATTCGAGCATCAATTTGTGGATTGATCGGGAATCAACTTTATAATTGTTTCAATGAATAGTTCGGTACAAACCACGATATCTCCTCAACAAAGGATGGAATTCTTTGAAAACTTATACCAAATCGATCGTCTCGATGACTTCTACAAGTATGTTGCACACATTCGAGCATCGGAGTTGTGGATTGATTGGGAATCAACTTTATAAGTGCTTCAATGAAGAGTTCGGTACAAACCACGATATCTCCATCAACATATGATTGAACTCTTTGAAAACTTATGTTGAATCGATCGTCTCGATGAGTTCTACAAGTATGTTGCACACATTCACGCATCGGAGTTGTGGAATGATCAGGAATCAACTTTATAAGTGCTTCAATGAAGAGTTTTATGCAAACCACGATATCTCCTCAACAAAGGATAGACTTTGAAAACTAATACCGAATCAATCAAATTGATGAGTTCTAGAAGTATGTTTCAAACATTCGAGCATCAAAGTTGTGTATTGATCGAGAATCAACTTTATAAGTGCTTCAATGAAGAGTTCAGTACAAACCACGATATCTCCTCAACAAAGGATGGAACTCTTTGAAAATCGATCGTCTCGATGAGTTCGAAAAATATGATGCACACATTCAAGCATCGGAGTTTTGGATTGATCGGGAATAAACTTTATAAGTGCTGTAATGAAGAGTTCGGTACAAACCACGATATCTCCAAAACAAAGGATGGAAATCTTTGAAAACATTTACCAAATCGATCATCTCGATGAGTTCTACAAAAATGTAGCACATATTGGAGCATCGAAGTTGTGGATTGATCGGGAATAAACTTTATAAGTGCTTCAATGAAGAGTTCGATACAAACCACGATATCTCCATCAATAAATGATGGAACTCTTTGAAAACTTGTACCGAATTGATCGTCTCGATGAGTTCTACAATCATATTACACTCATTTAAGCATCAGAGTTGTGGATTGATCGGGATTCTACTTTATAAGTGCTTTAATGATGAGTTCAGTAAAAACCACTATATCTCCATCAACATATGATATAACTCTTGGAAAACTTGTACCGAATCAATCGTCTCGATGAGTTCTACAAGTATGTCAGATTTAAGCATCAGAGTTGTGGATTGATCGGGAATCTACTTTATAACTGCTTCAATGAAGAGTTCGGTACAAACCACGATATCTACTCAACAAAAGATGGAACTCTTTGAAAACTTGTACCAAATCGATCGTTTCGATGAGTTCTACAAGAATGATGCATACATTCGAGCATCAGAGTTTTGGATTGATCGGGAATCAACTTTATAAGTTCTTCAATGAAGAGTTCGGTACAAACCACTATATCTCCTCAACAAAGGATGGAACTCTTTGAAAACTTGTACCAAATCGATCGTCTCGATGAGTTCGACTAGTATGTTGCGCACATTTGAGCATCGGAGTTGTGGATTGATCGAGAATCTACTTTATAAGTGCTTCAATGTAGAGTTCAGTACAAACCACAATATCTCCATCAACAAATGATGGAACTCTTTGAAAACTTATATCGAATCGATCGTCTCGATGAGTTCTACAAGTATGTTGCACACATTCAAGCATCGGAGTTGTGGATGGATCGGGAATCAACTTTATAAGTACTTCAATGAAAATTTCTGTACAAACCATGATATCTGCTCAACAAAGGATGGAACTCATTGAAAATTTGTACAAAATCGATTGTCTCGATGAGTTCTACAAGTATGTTGCACACATTTGATCATCAGAGTTGTGGATTGATCGAGAGTCAACTTTATAAGTGCTTCAATGAAAATTAATGTACAAACCATGATATCTGCTCAACAAAGGATGAAACTCTTTGAAAACTTTTACAAAATCGATTGTCTCGATGATTTCTACAAGTATGTTGCACACATTCGAGCATCGGAGTGTTGGATTGATCTGGAATCAACTTTATAAGTGCTTAATTGAAGAGTTCGGTACAAACCATGATATCTCCATCAACAAATAATGGAACTCTTTGAAAAGTTGTACCGAATCGATCATCTCGATGAGTTCTACAAGTATGTTGCACACATTCGAGCATCGGAATTGTGGATTTATTGGGAATCAACTTTATAAGTGCTTCAATGAAGAGTTCGGTACAAACCACGATATCTCCTCCACAAAGGATGGAACTCAAGCCCAATAGGAGTCCAATATTTTCCTATAAATAGGCCTCAGTTCCTCAGATCTCAACACACCACAAGATCATAAGTTGCACACAGCAAACCAGGTTATGGGAGCTGTGGTGATCGACTGAGATCTGAGAACGAGGAGAAAATTCTGCTTCTCAACCGGGCAAGGGATCTGATAGAGAATCTTCACCAGATTTTCAGATCGAGTTGGGATACAGATCAGAAGATCAAATCAGGAGGATTTTTCTTCTTCTCTCTCTTCTAATTTTCGAAAATAATTATTTTATTTTCTCAAGATTTATTTCCTCAATCTGTTAGGAATTAAATCTTTGTGCGTGGGAAAGATCAAAGGGAATCTCCGCGCACGCGTTCTTCGGGTTTCATCAATCCAGGTATTCCGCATAAACCACGATATCTACATCAACAAATGATGGAACTCTTTGAAAACTAGTACCGAATCGATCATCTCGATGAGTTCTACAAGTATGTTCCACACATTCGAGCATCGCAGTTGTGGATTGATCGGGAATCAACTTTATAAGTGCTTTAATGAAGAGTTCGATACAAACCATGATATCTCCTCAATAATAGACAGAACTCTTCGAAAACTTGTGCTGAATCAATCGTCTCGATGAGTTTTACAAGTATGTTGCACACATTCAAGCATCCGAGTTGTGGATTGATTGGGAAACAACTTTATAATTGCTTCAATGAAAATATCTGTACAAACCATGATATCTCCTCAACAAAGGATGAAACTCTTTGAAAACTTGTACTAAATCGATCGTCTGAATGAGTTCTACAAGTATGTTGCACACATTCGAGCATCAGAGTTGTGGATTGAGCGGGAATCAACTTTATAAGTGCTTCAACGAAGAGTTCGGTACAAACCACGATATCTCCTCCACAAAGGATGGAACTCTTTGAAAACTTAGAACAAATCGATTGTCTTGATGAGTTCTACAAGTATGTTGCACACATTCGAGCATCCGAGTTGTGGATTGATCGGGAATAAACTTTATAAGTGCTTCATTGAAGAGTTCGGTACAAACCACGATATCTCCATCAACAAATAATGGAACTCTTTGAAAAGTTGTAACGAATCGATCGTCTCGATGAGTTCTAAAAGTATGATGCACACATTTAAGAATTGGAGTTGCGGATTTATCGGGAATCTACTTTATAACTGCTTCAATGAAGAGTTCTGTACAAACCACGTTATCTCAAAAACAAAGGATGGAAATCTTAGAAAAATTGTACCAAATTGATCGTCTCGATGAGTTCTAAAAGTATGTTGCACAAATTTGGGCATCAGAGTTTTGGATTGATCAGGAATCAACTTTATAAGTGCTTCAATTAAGAGTTCGGTACACGATATCTCCTCCACAAAGGATGGAACTCTATGAAAACTTATAACAAATTGATTGTCTCGATGAGTTCTACAAGTATGTTGCACACATTCGAGCATCGGAGTTGTGGATTGATCGGGAATCAACTTTATAAGTGCTTCAATGAAGAGTTCGGTACAAACCACGATATCTCCATCAACAAATGATGGAACTCTATGAAAACTTGTACCGAATTGATCGTCTCGATGAGTTCTACAAGTATGATGCACACATTTAAGCATCGGAGTTGTGGATTGATCGGGAATCTACTTTATAAGTGCTTCAATGAAGAGTTTAGTACAAACCACGATATCTACTCAACAAAAGTTGGAACTCATTGAAAACTTGTAACGAATCGATCGTCTCCATGAGATCTAAAAGTACGATTCACACATTCGAGCATCAGAGTTGTGGATTGATCGGGAATCAACTTTATAAGTGCTTCAATGAAGAGTTCGGTACAAACCATGATATCTCCTCAACAAAAGATGGAACTCTTTGAAAACTTGTGCTGAATCGATCGTCTCGATGAGTTCTACAAGTATGTTGCACACATTCGAGCATCCAAGTTGTGGTTTGACCGGGAATAAACTTTATGATTGCTTCAATGAAAATTTTTGTACAAACCGTGATATCTCCTCAACAAAGGATGAAACTCTTTGATAACTTGTACAAAATCGATTGTCTCAATGAGTTCTACAAGTATGTTGCACACATTCGAGCATCGGAGTAGTGGATTGATTGGGAATCAACTTTAAAAGTGCTTCATTGAAGAGTTCGGTACAAACCACGATATCTCCATCAACAAATGATGGAACTCTATGAAAACTTGTACCGAATTGATCGTCTCGATGAGTTCTACAAGTATGTTGCACACATTTAAGCATCGGAGTTGTGGATTGATCGGGAATCTACTTTATAAGTGCTTCAATGAAGAGTTTAGTACTAACCACGATATCTCCAACAACATATGATATAACTCTTTGAAAACTTGTACCGAATCGAAAGTCTCGATGAGTTCTAAAAGTATGTTGCACACATTGAAGCATTGAAGATGTGGATTGATCGGGAATCTATTTTTTAACTGCTTCAATGAAAAGTTTGGTACAAACCACTATATCTACTCAACAAAAGATGGAACTCTTTGAAAGCTTGTACCGAATTGATCGTCTCAATGAGTTCTAAAAGTATGATGCACACATTCGAGCATCAGAGTTGTGGATTGATTGGGAATCAACTTTATAAGTGCTTCAATGAAGAGTTCAGTACAAACCATGATATCTCCTCAACAAAAGATGGAACTCTTTGAAATCTTGTGTTGAATCGATCGTCTCGATGAGTTCTAAAAGTATGTTGCACACATTCGAGCATCCAAGTTGTGGATTGACCGGGAATCAATTTTATAATTGGTTCAATGAAAATTTTTGTACAAACCATGATATCTCCTCAACAAAAGATGAAACTCTTTGAAAACTTGTACAAAATCGATTGTCTCAATGAGTTCTACAAGTATGTTGCACACATTCGAGCATCGAAGTAGTGGATTGATCGGGAATCAACTTCATAGGTGCTTCATTGAAGAGTTTGGTACAAACCACGATATCTCCATCAACAAATAATGGAACTCTTTGAAAAGTTGCACCGAATCGAATGTCTCGATGAGTTCAACAAGTATGATGCAAAAATTCAAGCATAAGAGTTGTGGATTGATCGGTAATCAACTTTATAAGTGCTTCAAAGAAGAGTTCGGTACAAACCAAGATATCTCCTCAACAAAGGATGGAACTCTTTTAGAACTTGTACCAAACCGATCGTCTCCATGAGTTCTAGAAGATTGTTACACACATTTGAGCATCGAAGTTGTGGATTGATCGGGAATCAACTTTATAAGTGCTTCAATGAAGAGTTCAGTACAAACCACGATATCTCCATCAACTAATGATGGAACTCTCTGAAAACTTGTATCGAATCGATCGTCTCGATGAGTTCTACAAGTGTGTTGCACACATTCAAGCATCACAGTTGTGGATTGATCGGGAATCAACTTTATAAGTGCTTCAATGAAGAGTTCGGTAAAAACCACGATATCTCCATCAACAAATGATGGAACTCTTTGAAAACATGTACCGAATCGATTGTCTCGATAAGTTCTACAAGTATGTTGCACACATTCAAGCATCGGAGTTGTGGATTGATCGGGAATCAATTTTAAAAGTGCTTTAATGAAGAGTTCGGTACAAACCACGATATCTCCTCAACAAAAGATGGAACTCTTTGAAAACTTGTGCTGTATCGATCGTCTCGATGAGTTCTACAAGTATGTTGCACACATTCGAGCATCGGAGTAGTGGATTGATCGGGAATCAACTTTATAAGTGCTTCATTGAAGAGTTCGGTACAAACCACGATATCTCCATCAACAAATAATGGAACTCTTTAAAATGTTGTACCGAATCGATCGTCTCGATGAGTTCTAAAAGTATGTTGCACACATTTAAGCATCGGAGTTGTGGATTTATCGTGAATCAACTTTATAACTGCTTCAATAAAGAGTTCTGTACAAACCACGATATCTCAAAAACAATGGATGGAAATCATTGAAAACTTGTACCAAATCAATTGTCTCGATGAGTTCTACAAGTATGTAGCACATATTCGAGCATCGGAGTTGTGGATTGATCGGGAATCAACTTTATAAGTGCGTCAATGAAGAGTTCGGTACAAACCATGATATTTCCATCAACACAAGATGGAACTCTTTGAAAACTTGAACCAAATTGATCATCTCGACGAGTTCTACAAGTATGTTGCACTGATTCGAGCATAGGAATTGTGGATTGATAGGGAATCAACTTTATAAGTGCTTTAATGAAGAGTTCTATACAAACCACGATATCTCCTCAACAAAGAATGGAACTCTTTGAAAACTTGTACCAAATCGATTGTCTCAATGAATTCTACAAGTATGTTGCACACATTCAAGCATCGGAGTTGTTGATTGATCGAGAATCAACTAAATAGGTGCTTCAATGAACAGTTCGGTACAAACCACGATATCTCCATCGACAAATGATGGAACTCTTTTAAAACTTCTACCGAATTGATCGGCTCGATGAGTTCTACATGTATGTTGCACACATTGGAGCATCAAAGTTGTGAATTGATCGGGAATCAACTTTATAAGTGCTTCAATGTAGAGTTGTGGGTTGATCAGGAATCAACTTTTTAAATGCTTCAATGAAAAGTTCGGTACAAACCACAATATCTCTTCAACAAAAGATGGATCTCCTTGAAAACTAGTACCGAATCGATCTTATCGATGATTTCTACAAGTATGTTTTGATCGCGAATCAACTTTATAAGTGCTTCAAAGATGAGTTGGTACAAACTACGATATCTCCTTAACAAAGGATGAAACTCTTTGAAATTTTGTACCAATTCGATCATCTCGAAGATTTCTAAAAGTATGTTGCACACATTCGAGCATCGGAGATGTGGATTGATCGGGAATCAACTTTATGAGTGCTTCAATGAAGAGTTCTGTACAAACCACGATATCTCCTCAACAAAGTGTGGAACTATTGAAAACTTGTACCAAATCGAATGTATCGATGAGTTCTACGAGTATGTTGCACACATTCGAGCATCAGAGTTGTGGATTGATATCGAATCAACTTTATAAATGCTTCAATGAAGAGTTCGGCACAAACCACAATATCTCCTCAACAAAGGATAGAACTCTTTGAAAACTTGTACCAAATCGATCGTCTCGATGAGTTCTACAAGTTTGCACACATTCGAGCATCAGAGTTGTGGATTGATCGGGAATCAACTCTATAACTGCTTTAATGAAGTGTTCTGTACAAACCACGATATCTCCATCAACAAATGATGGAACTCTTTTAAAACTTGTACCGAATCGATCGTCTCGATGAGTTCTACAAGTATGTTGCACACATTCCAACATCGGAGTTGCTGATTGACCGGAAATAAACTTTATAAGTGCTTCAATGAAGAGTTCGGTACAAACAACGATATCTCCATAAACAAATGGCGGAACTCTTTGAAAACTTATACCAAATCGATCGTCTCGATGAGTTCTACAAGTATGTTGCACACATTCAAGCATCGGAGTTGTGGGTTGATAGGGAATCAACTTTATAAGTGCTTCGATGAAGTGTTCGGTACAAACCACAATATCACTTCAACAAAATATGGAACTCTTTGAAAACTTCTATGAAATCGATTGTCTCGACGAGTTCTACAAGTATGTTGCACACATTCGAGCATCAGAGTTGTGGATTGATCGGGAATCAACTTTATAAGTGCTTCAATGAAGAGTTCGGTACAAACACGATATCTCCATAACAAAAGATGGAACTCTTTGAAAATTTGTACAGAATCGATCGTCTCGATGAGTTCTACAAGTATGTTGCACACATTCAAGCATCGGAGTTGTGGATTGATCGGAAATTAATCATATAAGTGCTTCAATGAAGAGTTCAGTACAAACCACGATATCTCCATCAACAAATGATTGAACTCTTTGAAAACTTGAACAGAATCGATCGTCTCGATGAGTTCTACAAGTATGTTGCACACATTCGAGCATCGAAGTTGTGGATTGATAGGGAATCAACTTTATAAGTGCTTCAATAAAGAGTTCGGTACAAACACAATATCTCCATAATAAATGATGGAACTCTTTGAAAATTTGTATCAAATTGAACGTCTCGATGAGTTCTACAAGTATGTTGCACAGATTCGAGCATGGGAGTTGTGGATAGATCGGGAATCAACTTTATAAGTGCTTCAATGAAGAGTTCGGTACAATCCACGATATCTCCTCAACAAAGGATTAAACTCTTGGAAAACTTGTACCAAATCGATCGTTTCGATGAGTTCCACAAGTATGTTGCACACATTCGAGCATCAGAGTTGTGGATTGATCGAGAATCAACTTTATAAGTGCTTCAATGAAGAGTTCGGTACAAACCACGATATCTCCATCAACAAATGATGGAACTCTTTGAAAACTTGTACCGAATCATTTGTCTTAATGAGTTGTACAAGTATGTTGCACACATTCGAGCATCGGAGTTGTGGATTGATCGGGAATCAACTTTATAAAGGTTTCAATGAAGAGTTCAGTAAAAACCACGATATCTCCATCAACAAATGTTAGAACTCTTAGAAAACTTGTTCCGAATCGATCGTCTCGATGATTTTTACAAGTTTGCAGACATTCGAGCATCGGAGTTGTGGATTGATCGAAAATCAACTTTATAATTGCTTTAATGAAGTGTTCGGTACAAACCACGATATCTCCATCAACAAAAGATGGAACTCTTTGAAAAATTGTACCGAATCGATTGTATCGATGAGTTCTACAAGTATGTTGCACACTTTCGAGCATCGAAGTTGTGGATTGATCGAGAATCAACTTTATAAGTGCTTCAAAGAGGAGTTTGGTACAAACTATGATATCTCCTCAACAAAGGATGAAACTCTTTGAAAACTTGTACCTATTCGATCGTTTCGATGATTTTTACAAGTATGTTCCACAAATTCGTGCATCGGAGTTGTGGATTGATCGGGAATCAACTTTATAAGTGCTTTAATGAAGAGTTCGGTACAAACCACGATATCTCCATCAACAAATGATGGAACTCTTTGAAAACTTGTACCGAATCAATTGTCTCAATGAGTTCTACAAGTATGTTGCACACATTCGAGCATCAGAGTTGTGGATTGATCGGGAATCAACTTTATAAGTGCTTCAATGAAGAGTTCGGTACAAACACAATATCTCCATAATAAATGATGGAACTCTTTGAAAATTTGTATCGAATTGATCGTCTCGATGAGTTCTACAAGTATGTTGCACACATTCAAGCATCGAATTTGTGGATTGATCGGTAATTAACTTTATAAGTGCTTAAATGAAGAGTTCGGTACAAACCACGATATCTCCATCAACAAATGATAGAACTCTTAGAAAACTTGTATCGATCATCTCGATGAGTTCTACAAATTTGCACACATTCGAGTATCGGAGTTGTGAATTGATCGGGAATCATGTTTTTAAGTACTTTAATGAAGTGTTCAGTACAAACCACGATATCTCCTGAAGGGATTCGTGAACTGAATCACGAAGTCCGTTTGCCAAGGATCGTTAATTGGAATATCAAAATAAATATCTATGCCTATGAGTAATCCTAGCATGCTCCTATATTATTATGCATAAGAAGGTTTATGCGGAATACCCGGATTGATGAACTCTGAAGAACGAGTGCGAGGTGATTCCTCTTGATCTTTTCCCACGCACAAAGATTTAATTCCTAACAGATTGAGGAAATAAATCTTATTAAAATAAATCAATCATTTTCGAAAAACAAGGAGAGAGAGAAAGAAGAAGAATCCTCCTGATTTGATCTTCTGATATGTATCCCAACTCGATCTTAAAATCTGGTAAAAATTCCCTTCAGATTCCTTTCCCGGTTGAGAAGCAGAATTTCCTCCTCGTTCTCAGATCTAATCGATCACCACAGCTCCTAAATTCTGGTTTGCTGTGTGCTACTTATGATCTTGTGGTGTATTGAGATATGAGGAACTTAGGCCTATTTATAGGAAAATACTGGACTTCTATTGGGCTTGAGTTTCATGGGCCAAACAAGGGACCAGAATGCAAATAGCAAATTAGGCCTATCAATTAATTAATTCTCATATTCAACCCAGAATATAATTAATTAATTAATATTGATTCATTCCACCAGAGAATCAATACTGTCCTACCAATTTGCTACCACGTTTTGAGGTACGGGTTGCATGGGCTCGGTATATCCCCACATTTAAGGTTACAGACATTCGTTAATTAATTTAAGCTCTGACAAGCTATTTAATTAATTAACATCTTATATTCCTGAATCAATCCACTCAAACCTTTTCACTTATGCTTGAACTTAATCAGCCTGCAGGACTTTAGCATAACGAACCTTTTGAGCTGTTCAGGGAATGTCACCATCCTATACTGGATGTGGTTACCTAGTTCCAGTACCAGACAGTCATATACAAACTGCTATTACCCAAGATACAGATATACAAGCTCAACTAGAGCCTTTCACTGCAACTCAAAGTAATACACAATCTTCACATACTTTTGTACCTTCATGTACGCTTAGGATCTCATCAAGCCATAGAGATCTAGATTCTTTTAATGTCAGATAAAAGAATCGATCTCGACTTAGGTCCTTATCAATGTGTGCCCCACACCAGCATACCAAGCCATCCAAGATAAGATGCTTATTACTGTGTATGCTGCATCCTACACCGACAGTTTATCCTGGAACTGTCTCAGCTGTGATAACTATTTATATCTCGCTAGGTCAAACGATCCATACGATCTTTCGTGATCTTCTACACACCGTATGATCTCCCTATCGATGATATAAGAGGATAATTGCGTTTGCGACACATGTTTGTTAATTCAGACAGGAGATGAACATACAACATTTATGATTCCCACTATATTAACCACTAGACCTTGTACATAATATACCTATCATAATGCTTTCAGTATATAAATCCATCAATCTCCCACTTATACTCAAAGCATTATACAAGTGCTTTCCAGAGTATAATGCGTCTAAACTAATCTAGCTATTACATCAAACATTCTACGTGGATAGCTTTGCCCTCAGCCAAAGGTTACGTACATGCATCTCGTAGACCTTCTGAGGCAGAGCCTTTGTGAATGGATCCGCCAGATTATTTCTTTTATCAATCTTCTCTACTAGCACATCACCCCTTGCTACGATTTCTCGTATAATATGGTACTTCCTTTCAATGTGTTTTGTTGCTCTGTCAGTTCGTGGTTCCTTTGAATTAGCCACAGCTCCCGAATTATCACAATATATCGTGATTGTCTTGGGCAGCTTAGGAATCACGTCCAACTCCAGAAGGAAGTTTCGAAACCATACTGCTTCTTTCGAAGCTGCCACATATTCTGCTTCCATGGTGGAGTCCGCAATGCACTTCTGCTTTGCACTCCTCCATGATATGGCCCCACCTCCCAATGTAAACATATAGCCAGAGGTGGACTTCTTTTTGTCTCGGTCTGCCTGGAAATCCGAATCAGTATAACCCACAGGGCACAACTCCTCACACTGATAGACGAGATAATAGTCTCTAGTCCTTTTCAGGTATTTGAGAATGTGCTTTACCGCGGTCCAATGCGCCTGTCCAGGGTTAGATTCATATCTCGCTACCATGCCTACAACGAAGCAGATATCTGGCCTCGTACATAGCATTGCATACATGAGGCTCCCCACGGCCAATGCATACGACACGTTCCTCATTTCATCTTTCTCCCTTTGTGTCACCGGACACTAATCCTTGGAAAGATATATGCCATGTCTGAAGGGTAACAGACCTTTCTTGGCAGTATGCATGCTGAAACGGGCAATCACAGTATCCACATATGACCCTTGAGACAAGGTCAGCATCCTCTTATTGCGCTCCCGCAATACTTTTACCCCTAGGATGTATCATGCCTCCCCAAGGTCCTTCGTATGAAACTGCTCGGATAACCACCCCTTTATGCCTAACAATACTTCCACATTGTCGCCAAACAGGAGAATATCATCTACATAAAGTGCAAGGAACACCACGCTTCCGCTGACATATAGACGGTACACGCAACTCTCGTTTGAGTATTTTTAAAATCCATAGGATTTAATCACTTCATCAAAATGCAGATTCCATGACCGTGAAGATTGTTTAAGTCCATACAGCGACTTCCTTAGCTTCCAGACCAAATGTTCTTCGCCCTTATGCACATAACCTTCTGGCTGTTGCATATAGATGTCTCTACCTTCTTCAAGGTACCCGTTTAGAAACGCGGTTTTGACATACATCTGCTAGATTTCTAGGTCCTTATGTGCTGCTATGGCTAGGAGTATACGAATGGACTTAAGCATGGCTACCGGTGAGAAGGTCTCTTCATAGTCTACACCTTCTTTCTGACTATAACCCTTCGCCACCAGCCTTGCTTTGAAAGCTGTAATTTCACCATTCACTCATTTCTTTCTTTTGTATACCCATTTGCACCCTATGGCTCGACAGCCATCTGGAAAATCAGTTTTCTGGTATACATCCATAGCCGTAATGGATTCTATTTCCGAATCCATGGCGATCAGCCATTTGTCTGCATCTTTATCAGATACTGCCTCGTCATATTCCAGGGATCGGTATCATCCAGTCAGTTTTTCGGGATCAAGTCAGAAGACTCTCCCAGGAACATATACCTTTCGGGTTGGTGGATAACCCTCCCACTGCGACGAGGCATCTGAACCGTGTCAGTAGTTGGCACAGTATGCGTTGGTCCCATACCTTGCATTGGTGGCAGTGTTGGTATAGCCTCACCTGTTACAGGTGGATTTACCATTACACTGGGCTTTCCTGATGGAATTGCTTCCTTGTCCTCAAGCTTGTGGAGGACAATTTCACTCTTGGATCTGTGGTTTCTTACATATTCGTCCTCCAAGAATCTCCGTTGGTACTGACAACGACTTTCTGATTCTCAGGACAATAGAAATAACCACCTTTCGTTTGCCTGGGATATCCTACAAACAGCATCAGCTTACACCTACTTTCTAAATTATCAGGTTCCATTGTCAGCACATATGCTGGACAACCCCAAACCCTCACTCTGTTCAAACTTGGCTTTCGCCCATACCAGAGTTCCAGAGGTGTTTTAGGAACTGATTTAGAAGGTACCAGGTTAAGCAAATAGGCCGCTGTCTCCAAGGCATATCCCCAAAACGAAATCGGCAAGCTTGCATAACTCATCATCGAGTTGACCATTTCCAAGAGAGTTCTATTTCTTCTTTCCGTTACACCATTTTGTTGAGGGGTTCCTGGTGCAGTCCACTAGGATGTAATCCCGTTATCTGACAAGTACTGCAAGAACTCGTTACTGAGGTATTCTCAACCACGATCTGATCGTAGTGTCTTGATAGTCTTACCTAGCTTCTTTTCTACCTCAGTCCTAAACCCTTTGAATTTCTAAAAGCATTCAGACTTATGGCGAAGCAAATAGACATATCTGAATCTTGAGTAATCGTCAATGAATGTGGCGAAGTACTCATAACCTCCACGAGCTTGCGTGGACATTGGTCCACATAACTGAGAGTGGATCAATTCCAACACATTCTCTGCTCGAGACTGACTTGCCTTAAAAGGCCTGGTCGTCATCTTTCCCTCTATACAGGACTCACAGATTTGATGCGGTACCACTTGAAAAGAATCCAAGAGCCCATCGCATGCTAATCTTTTAATCCTCTTTAGATTGATGTGACCTAGTCTCAAGTGCCAGAGATATGTTTGATCCTCATCGGAAGAAAACTTTCTCTTTAAATGATTATTATTATTGGATGAGTTTGCAACATTCACGGAAGATTTATGCATACTATCAATGATATAGAGAGAGTCGATCAGTTTTCCATGACAGATAACACTGTTATTACCAATGATAGAAACTCCACTATAAAAAATAACTGAATATCCATCACAAAATAACTTGGAAATTGAAATTAAGTTCCGCCGAAAAACCGGCACATATAAAACATCTCTCAAAATCAAAACATTGTTTTCAAAGCATAAAGTAAAATCTCCAATGGCTACTGTTGAGACTCGCTCTCCGCTGCCCATTGAGATGGTAATCTCGTCATGCTTCTGCTGCCTTGTCGGCCTGAACCCCTGCAAAGTATAACAAACTTGAGCAGTAGCTCCAGTATCCACTACCCAAGAATGGGTAGAAACCGATGCTAAACATGTTTCCGTTATAAATGCACATGACGCACCTTGTCCAGTCTTCTTGACTTGACAATCTTTCTTCCAGTGACCAGCCTTACCACACCTGAAACACTTGTCCCTTTTAGCAGGCACGCCCGGTGTCCTTTTTGACTTTCTACCAGAAGTTGTACCTTTGACTTTCTTCTTAAACATTCCTTTGCGCCTCTTGCCAACCAGCGCAACAGGACGATTACCAGAAGTAGCCAAATCAACTTTTTCTGGTTGCATTACTGATTCCTCTACCATCAAGTCATTGAGTAGCTCGTTTAGAGTGTACTCTTTCTTGTTCATGACAACATTCAGTATAAAGTTCTCATAGGACTTTGGCAGAGAGTTGAGGATGATATCAACCTGCGCTTCCGCATCGATACCACCTCCGTGCAGCGTGAGCTCATCCATAAGGTGAGTCATGCCAACGACATGCTCTCTGACCGAGCTACCTTCTGCCATTTTCTTTCCCACGATTTCCCTCATGAGATTGAATTTGACTGCTCGGTCTGACTCACCATAGGTCGCTGTGAGGCTGTCCATTATGTCACTAGCATTATCATATGAATGATGCTGCTGTGCAATTACCTTGGACATAGTAGTCATCATATAGAATTTCACTATATTGTTTGACTTGAGCCACTTGTTATAGTAGCTCCTTTCCTCATCAGTCGATGCATCAGTGAGAGCAGCCGGATGAGGCTTATCAAGGACAAACTTGTGTTCCTCTGCGACAAGGATGTAATCTAAGTTGCATTTCCATTCTTGGAAATTGGGACAGGTTAATTGGTTTTGTGCTAAGATATTGATCACATTCGGTAAAGACATGTCTGAAAACAATAAATTAAAGCAGAAATTAAAACATAGTCGCAAACCATTGAAACAATTAAATATTGAAACCTTATGATAAAGCAATATTAATGTTTCCTCCAATTTGCCTAAGTATTACTATTGCAAGCCACACATGTGGACGTTTACAACAAAACACTTAACCAGACTGCATCTTTCAATTCCAGTCCTTTAATTCCAATCCATTCTCGGGTTCCTTAGACAAATGTAATTAATAATTGGCGACTAACTTAAGACCATATTATCCTACTGAGCAGGGACATCACAAATGAGTTATACTCTGTATAACATCTAAGCTAGCTTACCACCAAAGCCAACCCTCCCATATAAGGATCTATTAGAACACACCCGATCCCTATAATAAGGCTGTCTCATTTAATTCAATCCCTAGAGAACTTATGAAAATTCAATACGCAAGCTACACATGTAGACGTTTATGCATGAACTCCCACTTATGAATAATAAATTAAGTAAGCTACACAAGTAGACGTTTACCTAATAAATTAAACACTTCCAATAAAGGATCGGTTGTGGAGGTCTTACTAAATTATGAGCTTAGTAATTTTTGGTTCATAAGGTTGAATTGCACAGATTACTTTATGTAGCCATAATTATAACATTGCTAAAATTCTATCATGCATAGCATGAACCCCGAATTTATAGTTATAATTAATTACACAGAATAAATCACATAGCATGTTTTAAAGCTGTAAATAAAAGCAGTAAACGTGCTCCTATTATCTACAACATGCTTATATGTTGCGCAATTAAATTAAACACATATATCATGCGAAGACATATAATAAAACAAATAAAAAATGTCCTCGTGGCCCCATGATACGAAATAAAATTAATTCTAACTATTACAAGTTGAGATTAATTGTACAGATCTTCGACTGGGCTCCCACTACTTGGACTGTGATCTGAATTTATTCTGGGCCTCCAAGATTTGATCCATCAGAAAATTGGACAACTGGGCTAGTTAACCAAATCGCGGGCCTAGGCACACATTGCAAGCCCAATAGCCCACGAGAACTTAGCCCGACGAGCCACCACCGGCGAATCACCGCCGCCGGTGACTCGCCACCGCCGTGAGGGCTCCCGGCATGCGCAGCAGCCATGCACGTACGTGCATGGTTGCAGCCCGCGATGCCGCCTCCTCCAGCCGTTGCCCATTTTGCATGTCGCCGCCCTGGCTTGCCCCAACCGTCGCCCAAACCGCCATGCACCATCTTCTCCATTGTCGGCTCACCTAGGCTCTCCAGAAACCCGACGAGGCACAGAGTAGATGTGCGCTCTGGCTCGCACCCGCAAACCTAGGGTTTGCGCTGGTTGCGGCCGCGCCGCCCCCACCGACCGCCGTCGCCGATCTCCGCCTCCCGAGCCCACGCCACACCACCACCTGCTCCGCCTGCCGATGTCGACCAAGGGAGGGAAGCACACCGCCGGCGTGCGCAAGGTTGCACAGTCCTGCCACACGCGCGCGCGGATCCGAGGAATCCCCCACGTCGCGCGCGCACCCGCACCCTTGGCCGCGCGCTGCCGTGCCCAGCCGCCTCGCGCCGTTGACGTTGCCTGGAGCCCCGCGCGCCAGAAAACCCTAGGGTTTCCAGCGCCGCCGCCACCGACAGCCGTGCATGGCGTGTTGCCATGCCGGCGCTATCGTGTGACGTTGCGCGGTCCTTCGTTCTTCGTGTTCTTCGTGTTCTTCATTTTTCCATTTTACAGATTTAATTTTCAAATAAAAAATTACATGGAATAATCCTAATTTCAATCTAAAAAATCTAAATCTAACCACGGATTTATCTCGTGGGTGAAAAATGAATCCTTATAAAAGGACGGATTAACCCGAGAACCACGAGGACGAAAAAACATAGAATTCAATCCAAAACCATCCATAACATGCATTCAATAATAATAATCATGCAATTCATAGGCAATATTATTTTTCTGATAGAGCCAATTAATTCAACCTGGCTCTAATACCAATTGAAGAGATTCGTGAACTGAATCACAAAGTCCGTTTGCCAAGGATCGTTAATTGGAATATCAAAATAAATTGCGATACCTATGAATGATCGTAGCATGCTCCAATATTATTATGCATAAGAAGTTTTATGCGGAATACCTGGATTGATGAACTCTGAAGAACGAGTGCACGGAGATTCCTCTTGATCTTTTCCCACGCACAAAGATTTAATTTCCTAACAAATTGAGGAAATTAATCTATGAAAATAATAATGATATTTTTGAAAACAAGGAGAGAGAGAAGAAGAAGAATCCTCCTGATTTGATCTTCTGATCTGTATCCCAACTCGATCTGAAAATCTGGTGAAGATTCCCTTCAGATTCCTTACCCGGTTTAGAAGCAGAATTTCCTCCTCGTTCTCAGATCTAGTCGATCACAACAGCTCCCAAATTCTGATTTGCTGTGTGCAACTTATGATCTTGTGGTGTAATGAGATATGAGGAACTGAGGCCTATTTATAGGAAAATACTGGACTTCTATTGGGCTTGAGTTTCATGGACCAGATCAGGGACCAGAATGCAAATAGCAAATAAGGCCTATCATTTAATCAATTCCCATATTCAACCCACAATATAATTAATTAATTATTATTGATTCATTCCACCAGAGAATCAATACAGTCCTACCTATTTGCTACCACGTTTTGAGGTACGGGTTGCATGGGCTTGGTATATCCCCACATTTAAGGTTACAGATATTCGTTAATTAATTTAAGCTCTGACAAGATATTTAATTAATTAACATCTTATATTCCTGAATCAATCCACTCAAACCTTTTCACTTATGTTTGAATTTAATCAGCCTGCAAGACTTTAGCATAACGAACCTTTTGAGCTGTTCAGGGAATGTCACCATCCTATACTAGATGTGGTTACCTAGTTCCAGTACCAGACAGTCATATACAAACTGCTATTACCCAAGATACAGATATACAAGCTCAACTAGAGCCTTTCACTGCAACTCAAAGTAATACACAATCTGCATATACTTCTGTACCTTCATGTAGGCTTAGGATCTCATCAAGCCATAGAGATCTAGATTCTTTTAATGTCAGATAAAAGAATCGATCTCGACTTAGGTCCTTATCAATGTGTGCCCCACACCAGCTGACCAAGCCATCCAAGATAAGTAGCTTATTACTGCGTATGCTGCAGCCTACACCGACAGTTTATCATGGAACTGTCTCAGCTGTGATAACTATTTATATCTCGCTAGGTCAAACGATCCATACGATCTTCCGTGATTTTCTACACACCGTATGATCACCCTATGGACGAGATAAGAGGATAATTGCGTTTGCGACACATGTTTGTTAATTCAGACAGGAGATGAACATACAACATTTATGATTCCCAGTATAATAACCAATCGACCTTGTACATAATATACCAATCATAATACTTTCAGTATATAAATCCATCATCTCCATCAACAAAAGATGGAACTCTTTGAAAACTTGTACCGAATAGATCGTCTCGATGAGTTCTAAAAGCATGTTGCAAACATTTGAGCATCGGAGTTGTGGATTGATTGAGAATCAACTTTATAAGTGTTTCAATGAAGAGTTCGGTACAAACCATGATATCTCCATCAACAAATAATGGAACTCTTTGATAACTTGTATCGAATCGATCGTCTCGATGAGTTCTACAAGTATGTTGCACACATTCAAATATCGGAGTTGTGGATTGACCGGGAATCAACTTTATAACTACTTCAATTAAGAGTTCGATACAAACTACGATATCTCCATCAACAAGTAATGGAACTCTATGAAAACTTGTACGGAATCGATTGTCTCGATGAGTTCTGCATGTATGTTGCACACATTCGAGCATCGGAGTCGTGGATTGATCGGGAAACAACTTTATAAATGCTTCAATGAAGAGTTTTGAACAAACCACGATATCTCCTCAACAAAGGATGGAACTTTTTTAAAACATGTACTTAATCGATTGTCTCGATGAGTTCTACAACTATATTGCAAACATTCGAGCAACGGAGCTGTGGATTGATCGGGAATCAACTTTGTAAGTGCTTCAATGAAATATTCGTTACAAACCACGATATCTCCATCAAGAAATGATGGAACTCATTGAAAACTTGTACCGAATCAATTGTCTCGATGAGTTCTACAAGTATGTTGCACACATTCAAGCATCGAAACTGTGGGTTGATTGGGAATCTACTTTATAAGTGCTTCGATGAAGAGTTCGGTACAAACCACAATATCCCTTCAACAAAAGATGGTACTCTTTGAAAACTTGTGCCGAATCAATCGTCTCGATATGTTCTACAAGTATGTTGCACACATTCAAGTATCGGAGTTGTGAATTGATCGAGAATCAACTTTATAAATGATTTAATGAAGAGTTCGGTACAAACCACGATATCTCCATCAACAAATGATGGAACTCTTTGAAAAGTTGTACCGAATCGATCGTCTCGATGAGTTCTAAAAGTATGTTGCACACATTCAAGCATCGGAGTTGTGGATTGATCAGGAATCAAATTTATAATTGCTTCAATGAAGAGTTCGATACAAACACGATATCTCCATCAACAAATGTTGGAACTCTTTGAAAACCTGTACCAAATCGATCGTCTCGATTAGTTCTACAAGTATGTTGCACACATTCAAGCATCACAGTTGTGGATTGATCGAAAATCAACTTTATTAGTGATTCAATGAAGAGTTATGTACAAACCACAATATCTTCATCAACAAATGATGGAACTCTTTGAAAACTTGTACCGAATCATTCGTCTCGATGAGTTCTACAACTATGTTGCACACATTCAAACATCGGAGTTGTGAATTGATCGAGAATAAACTTTATAAGTGCTTTAATGAAGAGTTCGGTACAAACCACGATACCTCCATCAACAAATAATGGAACTCTTTGAAAACTTGTACCGAATTGATCATCTCGATGAGTTCTACAAGTATGTTGCACACATTCAAGCATCGGAGTTGTGGATTGATCGAGAATCAACTTTATAAGTGCTTCAATGAAGTGTTCGGTACAAACAACAATATCTCCATCAACAAATAATGGAACTCTTTGAAAATATGTACGGAATCGATTGTCTCGATGAGTTCTACATGTATGATGCACACATTCGAGCATCGGAGTTTTGGATTGATCGGGAATCAACTTTATAAATGCTTCAATGAAGAGTTTTTAACAAACCACGATATCTCCTCAACAAAGGATGGAACTCTTTTAAAACTTGTACAAAATCGATTGTCTCGATGAGTTCTTCAACTATGTTGCTAACATTCGAGCATCAGAGTTGTGGATCGATCGAGATTCAACTTTATAAGTGCTTCAATGAAGAGTTCGGTACAAACCACAATATCTCCATCAAGAAATGATGGAACTCTTTGAAAACTTGTACCGAATCGATTATCCTGATGAGTTCTAGAAGTATGCTGCACACATTCAAGCTTCGGAACTAGGGGTGAGCAAAAAACCGAAAAAACCGAAAACCGAACCGAACCGAATAAATTTCGGTTATTTCGGTTCGGTTAATTCGGTTTTCGGTTTAGTTCGGGTACGATTTTTTAAGAAATTCGGTTTTCGGTTTTCGGTTCGGTTTTGTATTTTTCCGAACCGAATTAACCGAAAAACCGAAATTATATATATAATATTAATATTATATATATATATATATATATATATATATATTTAACTATCTTTTAATTTTTTTTAATACATTAAAAGTTCAAACCCTACCCCTAATTCCTCAATCGACAATTACAGCCGCTGCGCCTGCGTCCCTGCGTGCCCGCTCAGCCTTCAGCCGAATCAGCCCCCCGTCCGGCCCTCGCCAGTCGCCACTTCGCCCCTCCCACTCGCCCGGTCGCCGGTGCAGCAGGTCGCCACTTCGCCAAACCCACTCTCCCTCTCGCTGTTGCAGACGCTCGGCCCTCCCTGTCTCCCTCTCGCACCCGCTCAACTCTCGCCTCTCGCTGTCTCGAACTCTCACCGGTGCTCACGCCTCACAATCACAGCCCCTCCGCCTCCGGTGCTCACAGTCACGCCGTCGAAGTCGCTGCTCGCGCTCTGCTTTCGCATCTCTGGTTGAAGCCGTAAGCTCTCGGTCTCCCTCACGGCTGTCGTCGGTCTCGGCGTCTCGTAATCTCCCTCTCGAAAGGTTAGTCATTCTTTACTCTGATTCTAAAACCAAATCCTGAATATATTTATGGTTGAGCAATCAACATGGTTATATTTTTGTTGTTTTTTTTCTGTCGCATGGTTGGATGATGGCATGTTTAAATGTTAAGTTGCTGTTAAGTTGCTTTTTTGCTGATTTTTGCTGTTAAGTTGCTGTTTTTGCTGATTTTTGCTGTTAAGTTGCTGTTAAGTTGTTGTTTTTGATGTTAACATCTTGTTGATTTTGCTGTTTTTGCTGTCAACATCCTGTTTTTGCTAAGTTGCTGTTTTTGTTAAGTTGTTTATGCTGTCAACTTGCTGTTTTTGCTGCCAACTTGCTGTTTTTGTTGATTTATGCTGTTTTTTTTTTATATGTTAACTTCATTTATGCTGTTTTTATGTTAACATCTTGTGTTTTTGTTTAGGCTGTTTACTATTTTTGTTGTTTACTTCTTGCATCAGAATCAACTTTTAGTTGTGGAGGGCGAGTGCTTGATTCATTTAGGAGTTCTTTAACTCCTAAAGTGGTGCAAAGTTTAATTTGTGCTCAAGATTGGTTTCCTGGTTCAGATGCTCCTATTAATGTCGAAGAAGACCTTGCAGACATAGAAAAACTTGAAGAAGGTAATATATGCAAATAATCTATTTTATTTTAATAACATTAAGTTTGTTATTCTAACTTAATTTTCTTTCTTTTTTGTTTATAGGACTTCGAGCTATGGCCGTCGAACCCTCAACGGACTAATCTTCTACTCATAAGACTTTGTAATTTTATATTTAATTTATATTTTGGATTGTTGATTTTTGCAAAGCATTCTAACTTGATTATTTTTTTTCTTTTATAGGATTGGCTCCACCACCTTCATCTATTAAATATGCTAGAAGAATGAAGATGAATGAAGAGTTGTTATTTGATTTTTGTTCATGGAAGTGTTATGTATTAATTGCTGGCGGATTGTTATTTTTAAGATTTGGATTGTTGTTTATTTAAATTTGATGGTGGATTGTTATTTTTAGGATTTGGAATTTGGATTGTTGTTTATTTAAATTTGATGGTGGATTGTTATTTTTAGGATTTGGATTGTTGTTATTTATAGGATTATATTGTTGTAATTTTATTTTAATTGCTGAAACTTTATTTTTAATTGCATTTTTTAATTTTTTCAGATTTTTTAATTTTTTGCATTAAAATTTCGGTTTAACCGAAATACCGCCGTAAAAAACCGAAAACCGAACAGGAATTTCGGTTCGGTTTTTTTCCCTGTTCGGTTCGGTTCGGTTACAGGAAAAAATAATTCGGTTTTTCGGTTCGGTTTTTTTTCAGGCGGAAACCGAACCGAAAAACCGAATGCTCACCCCTAATCGGAACTGTGGGTTGATCGGGAATCAACTTTATAAGTGCTTTGATGAAGAGTTCCGTACAAATCACAATATCCCTTCAACAAAAGATGGAACTCTTTGAAAACTTGTACCGTATCAATCGTCTCGATAAGTTCTACAAGTATGTTGCACACATTCAAGCATCGGAGTTGTGGATTGATCGGGAAGCAACTTTATCAAGGTTTCAATGAAGAGTTTGTTACAAACCATGATACTCCTCAACAAAAGATGGAACTCATGTAAATCTTGTAACGAATCGATCGTCTTGATGAGTTCTACAAGTATGTTGCACACATTCAAGCATTAGAGTTGTGGATTGATAGGGAATGAACTTTATAAGTGCTTCAATGAAGAGTTCGGTACAAACCACAATATCACCATCAACAAATGATGGAACTCTTTGAAATTTTTTACCGAATCGATCGTCTCGATGAGTTCAACAAGTATGTTGCACACATTCGAGCGTCGGAGTTGTGTATTGATCGGGAATCAACTTTATATGTGCTTCAATGAAGAGTTTGGTACAAACCACGATATCTCCTCAACAAAAGATGGAACTCTTTGAAAACTTGTACCGAATTGACCATCTCGATGAGTTATATAAGTATGTTGCATACATTCGAGCATCGGAGTTGTGGATTGATCTTAAATAAACTTTATAAGTGCTTCATTGAACAGTTCGGTACAAACCACGATATCTCCATCAACAAATGATGGAACTTTTCGAAAACTTGTGCCGAATCGATCATCTTGATGAGTTCTACAAGAATGTTGCACACATTCAAGCATCGGTGTTGTGGATTGATAGGGAATCAACTTTATAAGTGCATTAATGAAGAGTTCGGTACAAACCTTGATATCTCCATCAAAAGATGATGGAACTCCTTGAAAACTTGTACCGATTTGATCGTCTCGATGAGTTCAACAAGTATGTCGCAGACATTTATGCATCGAAGTTGTGGATTGATTGGGAATAACCTTTATAAGTGCATCAAAGATGAGTTCGGTACAAACCACGATATCTCCTCAACAAAATATGGAACTCTTTGAAAACTTGTACCGAATCAATCATCTCGATGAGTTCTAGAAGTATGTCGCACACATTCAAACTTGTCTCGATGTGTTCTACATGTATGTTGCACACATTCAAGCATTGGAATTGTGGATTGATAGGGAATGAACTTTATAAGTGATTCAATAAAGAGTTTGGTACAAACCACGATATCTCCATCAACAAATGATGGAACTCTTTGAAAACTTGTACCGAATCGATCATCTCAATAAGTTCAACAAGTATGTTGCACACATTCATGTATCAGAGTTGTGGATTTATCGGGAATCAACTTTATAAGTGCTGCAATGAAGAGTTCGGTACGAACCACGATATCTCCTCAACAAAAGATGAAACTCTATGAAAACTTGTACCGAATCGATTGTCTCGATGAGTTCTACAAGTTTGTTGCACACATTCGATCATCGGAGTTGTGGACTAATTGGGAATCAACTTTATAAGTGCTTTAATGAATAGTTCGGTAAAAAGCACGATATCTCCTCAACAAAAGATGGAACTCTTTGAAAACTTGTACCGAATCGACCGTCTCGATGAGTTCTACAAGTATGTTGCACACATACGAGCATCGGAGTTGTGGATTGATCAGGAATCAACTTTATAATTGCTTCAATGAAGAGTTCGGTACAAACACGATATCTCTATCAACAAAAGATGGAACTCTTTGAAAACCTGTACCAAGTCGATCCTCTCGATGAGTTCTACAAGTATGTTGCACACATTCGAGCATCAGAGTTGTGGATTTATAAAAAATCAACTTTATTAGTGCTTTAATGAAGAGTTCGGTACAAACCACGATATCTTCATCAACAAATGATGGAACTCTTTGAAAACTTGAACCGAATTGATCGTCTCGATGAGTTCTATAAGTATGTTGCACACATTCAAGCATCGGAGTTGTGGATTGATCGAGAATCAACTTTATAAGTTTTTCAATGAAGAGTTCGGTACAAACCACGATATCTCCATCAACAAATGATGGAACTCTTTGAAAACTTGTACCGAATCGATCGTCTCGATTAGTTCTAAAAGTATGTTGCACATATTCAAGCATCGGAGTTGTGGATTGATCGAGAATCAACTTTGTAAGTGCTTCAATGAAGTGTTCGGTACAAACAACGATATCTCCATCAACAAATAATGGAACTCTTTGAAAACTTGTACCGAATCGATTGAAATATTGTTTTGTTTTTGTGTTTGAAATATTGTAGGACGTGTTTTGGGCATAAAACAACACTTTTTGAATGAGTTTTGGATGAAAATTGCCCGAGCTAGGAGTCAAAGGGAAGCAGGATCGACCGAGCGGAGCAGAAAGGGTGTTGGTGCAGTTCAGAGACTTCGCTCGACCGAGCCAAACTTGGCTCGGTCGAGCCAAGCCCTTCAGAGAGGTGGCTCGATCGAGCCATCCTTGGCTCGACCGAGGCAGAGCAGATTTTTGGAGATTTTCAGCTCTGTGCTTGCCCGGGCGAGCCAACTTTGGCTCGGGCGATCCGAGGCCCTGTTTGCTCATTATAAAAGGGGGAAAATGGTTATTTTCAAAATGAATTCATAACTTTTCATAATTTTGAATAACCACCTCCTAAATTCTCTCTACGATTTCCATTTCCATCTCTTCCAAAACCTTACCCAATGTATCAGGGAGCTAATTCATCAATCCTTGGAGAAGAATTGAAGATCCAAGGGGGTAGATCAAGACCTAGTAAATCCAATTGGGGAAGATTTCACTTTCTACTTTTCAATTGTAATGGATGTATTTGATTTCAACTTTGTATTGTTACAATTGAGAGGTATGTTGCTCTAATTCAATTTGGATGTTGATTCGAACAAGGATGCATGAAGACTAGGTCTGATAATTGCTTGTTTACTTTCCTTTGAGCGATTGATTTGCAGTTGAGCTTGTTTCTTACCTATTAGGTGTAGGTAATAGCCAGCCTTTAGGTAGTTGATGTGAACGTTGCAGCCAATACGCGGACGGAATCATCGTGAAAAGTGCATAATCATATAGTTTTAGTTCCAATCCATGTGCGGGGCTAGGATTGTAGGGCAATAATCGACGGACGTTTTGGAGTGAGTTAGGGATTGATAACGTAGCTGTTTGAGATTTCTAATTTCATCAACCGACAATTCTCTGGTACAAAGGGGATTGACTAGAAAAGAGTCGGTTGCTCAACCTCATAGGAATTAAAACTTGTTTACATCAATGATTAACCTAATTGGATTAAACTACGTTTATTTCAACATCCTATCTACCTCAATTGAGTATTTGCTTGTCTTGGTTTACCAAGGTGTGGAGAGAATTGTTTGAATGTTGTTTGTTGGTTTAATTCATTGTTTGTTATATGTTGTTAGCATAGGTTTAAATTGATTGCCTTGTTGATAGAAATCACTCAACGATTTTATATGTTACCTAGCTATTAGACTTTGCTATAGTATCCCGGTAATCTAGCGGGCGAAGGGAAGAAGGACCTGGATTTGACAAATTTTATTCTTGAGTAGCTAGGAGTTTAATTTGATTGAACTTTTAGCCGCATCAAGTTTTGGTGCCGTTGCCGGGGACTTTATTTAGTAGGTTGCTAGATATTGGGGGAAAAGTGAAGCTTGTAGGCTAGGTGTTTGTGTTTTTGTTTGTGTGAATATTGTTACTAACATTTGTTTGATAATTGTTCTAATTTTGTTTTCTTTTGGATTTTTTGTTTTTGTTGGTACTTTGAGTTTGTTGGATTATTGTAGGTGTCAAATGGAGAGTCATCGAGGAACTCACTCGGAGAGGCTTAATAATCTCCAAAGGGAATTGGATGAGATGAGAGAAAAGATGTTGGATAGACAACGACCGAGGAGGCCAATCCAGTTGGTATTTGAAGAGAGCTACCCATGGATGGAAGAGATGAGACATGATCGGAAGGTGAAGCCGAATTGGGGTTATGAAGAAGAGAGTGTAGTAATGAAAGATATGGAGATAAATGGGGGAATTGTGACCTCCGGAACAACATGAACTATCCCCCATCTAAAGGCTACTCTTCATGTAGACGTGTTGAGAACCATACTTGGAATCCATCCATAACAAGAGTTCATTGTGATGAATGGGGTAGCCGTGATCATGAAAGAGTTAGAGAAGCGAGATCATCTCGGGAAGCTTTGGAGAGGAAACTGGATAAGCTCGAGGAAAGGCTTTTGGAGTTAAGAATGCAACTATCCGATATCTTGAAGAAGGTGAGTGAGGAACCTCGAGTGGAAGAATATGAAGTTTTGGAAGATGAATGTGAGAATGAGGTAATGGTGCTTAAGGAAGTAAGATTTCAAGATATGGAAATAGTGGAGGTTCAAGAAAAGGAACCAACTAAGGAAAGAGAAGCCTTACTCAACAAAGATGAAGAGGATGAAGGCACCAAGGAGGAGTTGCAAGTCGTTGAAGACGAGAAGAATGGTGAGATTAAGAAACCTTCAATTGAGGAGATGCAAGATGTTCCGACCTTGGTACAACTTTATGAAGAGAAAAATGAGGTGGAAATTTTAGCGGAAAGTCCATGTGGCGATGTGGCACCTACATTTCCTTCAAGATTGATAGACAAGGTGAAAAGGAGGTGATCCTAGGAGACAAAGTGTATGAATTGGATGATTTGATCGGAAAAGGAGGTGATGAGAAGTTGACGATTGATCCAAATGGGGGACAAGTTGAGACTTATATACTATGGATTCAATTGGATGATGCCTTAGAGATCAAATCAAAGAAGGAATCACCACCTTTCATAGTCGATTTTGTCAAGACATGCAACCCTCCTTGGAGAGATGAAAAGGGTGAAAGAAAGAGAGCCTTGGACAAGTTGTTTCCATGTAAATGCCGATTAAGGAAGAAAGGTGTATTAAAAACCCACACAATTTTTGATAATGGATGATGTGGTAAGGTCGTCTAGCTACGGACGTTAAGGAAGCGCTTGTTGGGAGGCAACCCAACCAATTTTCTTTCTTTTGTTTAATTTCTTTTAGTTGCTTTGATTTTGAATAAATGTCTAGTTTGTTTGGTTTTTTGTTTGTAGGAGGAACTACAAGATCGAGAGGAGTGACGATGCACCGTCCACCGTTTTTGCAAACTTAGTCTCACTTGACTAAGTTTTGGGGGATGTGCCGGTAGCCGGTGCCTCGGTTTATTCTTCTCCATCTCCTATCCTTTATCTTGCAATTAGTTTATGTTGTTGGATATTGTCCCTTTATTGGATTTGATTCGATTGGGTTGTATGTACCTATATTGATATTCTACCTTGGATGGATGTTTGGATTATGTTTCTTTTGATGATATGTATGGATAGTTTCATGGGTTTAAGTTTGTTGAACATTGGTTTTGATGGTATGTTTGGTGGAGCTAGTGGAAAAATGAATTATTTGTATAGATTTTGGATAGTGGAATGATGGTGGAAAGAGGTTTTGGAAGTGAATATGGTTGAGGATTGTTTGATTGTGATTGTGGAGAGAATCATTAATGAGTTGGCATGATTGAATACTTCCTATTATGCATAGTTTGTGGTTTAGATTATTGGTTTGGTTTGAATGGTGGAACTATTGGATATGATCTTATCATTGTTGATATTTGGTTTGTGGATAGTTTGGTGGATATGAGAGCTTTATTGGTTTGTTTTATGCTCAAGTGTTTGGTGGTGTTTGTGTTGATCTAGTAGGTACAAATAAGGTCTTGGAGAGCGGTTTGATCGTGTGTGCCGATGGGTAACGCTTTCTATCGTTCCTTCTACCAATTAGATTCATTACATTGTTTTATGGCATGTAGATTGTGGTTAGGATGTTGTGTGCTTGTGTGTGTGTGATGAACCCGAACTAGACTTGAGGTTTGAATCATGAGTTACTTGGTGAAGTTAGATGTTTATCTCAACCAATGATAGGGCGGAATCTAGTTGTCGAAGCATGTCTTAAGTTTAACTTTTAAATTGCCGAGTTTTGTGTGTGGTTAATGCATAGGACTTGACAAAAAGCTGTGAGGTTTGAGCCTTGATATTGTCATATCTATATTGTTTGTGAGTGGCAAGATTGAGAGTATGAGATCTAGAACTTGCATCCGTTCTCTATCTATTGGCATGAGTGTGTAACTAGAAAATGATCTTAGGCCATCGATTCTTAGTCCTACCTTTCACACCGGGAGTATAAGGTGGTTGTTATCATTAATTTGCCTTTCGTATCTTTGACCCCCGTGATTGAGCTTTATTGGTGAATCTTCTTTGATATAATTAGGATCAAGTTTGGGGGAAAAGAGTGTATGAGGGTAAATACGGTGATGAGAGTTGGGTTGGGAATTGATTGAATTTGTATTGATGGGAAATGTTGAGGCATGAAAGATATGAAATAAAGGATTGGTTTGAATCCAAGAAAATGTGGCACCAACAAAATTTTTGGTGCAAGTGTTTGAAAAAGAAAAAAAAGGGGGGCACCGGCAAAATGAATGAATGATGGTGCAATTGAAAATTATGAAAAAGAAAAGAAAAGAGAAAAGAAAAAAAAAGTGTGTTGTGAAATGAAAAAGCCTCGGGGTTTGTTGTGGTTCGAAAAGAATAAGTTTAGGGGTTTCGGGAAATTGAGAAGTTTAGTCACTTTGGCCCAAAACCACCCACCTTTTAGTTAGCCACGTTACAACCCGTGAAAAGACCTTTTTGATTCTAGAAACTAACTCGTTGTAGTATAGTGGTGAGAATTGATGCAAGCCTATGGAAATCGAGCTCGATATCTTGTGATTGAGTGAATCTCATCGTCCCTAAACACGTGAGGGAGTGCTTTCGTTTCTTGTATCCATTTTTGATGAATGGTTCATGTCTTTAGCATTAACCTTGTTACAAAGTTAGGTGATAATCTCGTTTCACTTGAACATGCTAACATAACTTTGATGAGCTATGAGGTATTGCATGAGGTAGATTAATAGCTTTACTTTGTTTTGATTGAGGACAATCAAAGGTTCAAGTTTAGGGGATTATGATATATGTGTAAAATGACCTATTTTTCGATATGTGAGCGTGCATGTTTGTGGCCATTTTACCCTCATATCATATGCTTTCGTTGTTCTTTTGTCTTGTTTTTGTGTTTTCGTGTTTGAAATGTTGTAGGACGTGTTTTGGGCATAAAACAACACGTTTGGATGAGTTTTGGATGAAAATCGCCCGAGCTAGGATTCAAAGGGAAGCAGGATCGATCGAGCGGAGCAGAAAGGGTGCTGGCGCAGTTCAGAGACTTCGCTCGGCCGAGCCAAACTTGGCTTGGTCAAGCCAAGCCCTTCAGAGAGGTGGCTCGGTCGAGCCAGAGCAGATTTTTGGAGATTTTCACCTATGTGCTTGCCCGGGCGAGCCAACTTTGGCTCGGGCGATCCGAGGCCCTGTTTGCTCATTATAAAAGGGGGGAAAACAATTATTTGCAGAACGAATTCATAACTTTTCATAATTTTGAATAACTACCTCCTAAATTCTCTCTACGATTTCCATTTACATCTCTTCCAAAACCTTACCCAAGGTATCATGGAGCTAATTCATCAATCCTTGGAGAAGAATTTAAGATCCAAGGGGGTAGATCAAGACCTAGCAAATCCAATAGGGGAAGATTTCACTTTCTACTTATCAATTTTAATGGATGTATTTGATTTCAACTTTGTATTGTTACAATTGAGAGGTATGTTGCTCTAATTCAATTTGGATGTTGATTTGAACAAGGATGCATGAAGACTAGGTTTGATAATTGCTTGTTTACTTTCCTTTGAGGGATTGATTTGCACTTGAGCTTGTTTCTTACCTATTAGGTGTAGGTAGTAGCCAACCTTTAGGTAGTTGATGTGAACGTTGCAGCCAATACGCGGACGGAATCGTAGTGAAAAGTGCATAATCATATAGTTTTAGTTCCAATCCATGTGCGGGGCTAGGATTGTAGGGCAATAATCGACGGACGTTTTGGAGTGAGTTAGGGATTGATAACGTAGCTGTTTGAGATTTCTAATTTCATCAACGGACAATTCACCGGTACAAAGGGGATTGACTAGAAAAGAGTTGGTTGCTCAACCTCATAGGAATTAAAACTTGTTTACATCAATGATTAACCTAATTGGATTAAATCTACGTTTATTTCGACATCCTATCTAGCTCATTTGAGTATTTGCTTGTCTTGGTTTACCAAGGTGTGGAGAGAATTGTTTGAATGTTGTTTGTTGGTTTAATTCATTGTTTGTTATATGTTGTTAGCATAGGTTTAAATTGATTGCCTAGTTGATAGAAATCACTCAACGATTTTATATGTTACCTAGCTATTAGACTTTGCTATAGTATCCCGGTAATCTAGCGGGCGAAGGGAAGAAGGACCTGGATTTGACAAATTTTATTCTTGAGTAGCTAGGAGTTTAATTTGATTGAACTTTTAGCCCCATCACTCATGTAAATCTTGTAACGAATCGATCGTCTCGATGAGTTCTACAAGTATGTTGCACACATTCAAGCATTGGAGTTGTGGATTGATAGGGAATGAACTTTATAAGTGCTTCAATGAATAATTCGGTACAAACCACGATATCTCCATCAACAAATGATGGAACTCTTAGAAAACTTGTACCGAATCAATCGTCTCGATGAGTTCAACATGTATGTTGCACACATTCATGTATAGGAGTTGTGGATTGATCGAGAATCAACTTTATAAGTGCTACAATGAAGAGTTCGGTACAAACCACGATATCTCCATCAACAAATGATGAAACTCTTTGAAAACTTGTACGAATCAATCGTCTCGATGAGTTCTACAAGTATGTTGCACACATTCAAGCATCGGAGTAGTGGATTGATAGTGAATCAACTTCATAAGTGCTTCAATGAAGAGTTCAGTTCAAACCACGATATCACCATCAACAAATGATGGAACTCTTTGAAAACTTGTACCAAATCGATCGTCTCGATGAGTTCAACAAGTATGTTGCACACATTCATTTATCGGAGTTGTGGATTGATCGGGAATCAAATTTATAAGTGCTGCAATGAAGAGTTCGGTACGAACTACGATATCTCCAAAACAAAAGATGAAACTCAATGAAAACTTGTGCCGAATCGATCGTCTCGATGAGTTCTACAAGTATGTTGCACACATTCGAGCGTCGGAGGAGTGGATTGATCGGGAATCAATTTTATAAGCGCTGCAATGAAGAGTTCGGTACGAACCACGATATCTCCTCAACAAAAGATGGAACTCTATGAAAACTTGTGCCGAATCGATCATCTCGATGAGTTCTACAAGTATGTTGCACACAATCGAGCATCGGATGAGTTCTACAAGTATGTGCTTCAATGAAGAGTTCGATACAAAGCACGATATCTCCTCAACAGAAGATAGAACTCTTTGAAAACTTGTACCGAATCGACCGTCTCAATGAGTTCTATAAGTATGTTGCACTCATTTGAGCATCGGAGTTGTGGATTGATCTGGAATAAACTTTATAAGTGCTTCTATGAAGAGTTCGGTACAAACCACGATATCTCCATCAACAAATGATGGAACTTTTTGAAAACTTATGCCGAATCGATCGTCTCGATGAGTTCTACAAGTATGTTGCACACATTCAAGCATCGGGGTTGTGGATTGATAGGGAATCAACTTTATAAGTGCTTTAATGAAGAGATCGGTACAAACCTTGTTATCTCAGTCAAAAGATGATGGAACTCCTTGAAAACTTGTACTGATTCGATCGTATCGATGAGTTCAACAAGTATGTTGCAGACATTCATGCATCAAAGTTGTGGATTGATTGGGAATAACCTTTATAAGTGCATCACTGAAGAGTTCGGTAGAAACCACGATATCTCCTCAACAAAAGATGGAACTCATGTAAAACTTGTACCAAATCGATCGTCTCGATGTGTTCTACAGGTATGTTGCACACATTCAAGCATTGGAATTGTGGATTGATAGGGAATGAACTTTATAAGTGCTTCAACGAAGAGTTCGATACAAACCACGATATCTCCATCAACAAATGATCGAACTCTTTGAATACTTGTACCGAATTATTCATCTCGATGAGTTCAACAAGTATGTTGCACACATTCATGCATCGGAGTTGTGGATTTATGGGGAATCAACTTTATAAGTGCTGCAATGAAGAGTTCGGTACGAACCACGATATCTCCTCAACAAAAGATGGAACTCTATGAAAACTTATGCCAAATCGATCGTCTCGATGAGTTCTACAAGTATGTTGCACACATTCGAGCATCGGAGTTGTGGATTGATCGGGAATCAACTTTATAAGTGCTTCAATGAAGAGTTCGGTACAAACCATGATATCTGCTCAACAAAAGATGAAACTCTTTGAAAATTTGTACCGAATCGACTGTCTCGATGAGTTCTACAAGTATGTTGCACACATTCAAGCATTGGAGTTGTGGATTGATCGGGAATCAACTTTATTAGTGCTTCAATGAAGAGTTCGGTAGAAACTATGATATCTCCATCAACAAATGATGGAACTCTTTGAAAACTTTTACTGAATCGATTGTATAGATGAGTTCTACAAGTATGTTGCACACATTCGAGAATCAAAGTTGTGGATTGATCGAGAATCAATTTTTTATAAGTGCTTCAATGAAGAGTTTGGTATAAACTATGATATCTCCTGAACAAAGAATGAAACTCTTTGAAAACTCGTACCAATTCTATCGTCTCGATGATTTCTACAAGTATGTTGAACACATTCAAGCATCGGAGTTGTGGATTGATCGGGAATCAACTTTATAAAGGTTTCAATGAAGAGTTTGTTACAAACCATGATACTCCTCAACAAAAGATGGAACTCATGTGAAACTTGTACCGAATCGATCGTCTCGATGTGTTCTACAAGTATCTTGCACACATTCAGGCATTGGAATTGTGGATTGATAGGGAATGAACTTTATAAGTGCTTCAATGAAGAGTTCGGTACAAACCACGATATCTCCATTAACAAATGATGAAACTCTTTGAAAACTTGTACCGAATTGATCATCTCAATGAGTTCAACAAGTATGTTGCACACATTCATGCATCGGAGTCGTGGATTTATCGGGAATCAACTTTATAAGTGCTGCAATGAAGAGTTCGGTACAAACAACGATATCTTCATCAACAAATGATGGAACTCTTTGAAAACTTGTACCGAATCGATCGTCTCGATGAGTTCTACAAGTATGTTGCACACATTCAAGCATCGGAGTTGTGGATTGATCGAGAATCTACATTTTAAGTGCTTCAATGAAGAGTTCGGTACAAAACACAATATCTCCATCAAGAAATGATGGAACTCTTTGAAAACTTGTACCAAATCAATCGTCTCGATGAGTTCTACAAGTATGTTGCACACATTCAAGCATCGGAGTTGTGGATTGATCGAGAATCAACTTTATAAGTGCTTCAATGAAGAGTTCGGTACAGACAACGATATCACCATCAACAAATGATGAAACTCTTTTAAAACTTGTATCGAATCGATCGTCTCGATGAGTTCAACAAGTATGTTGCACACATCCATGCATCGAAGTTGTGGATTTATCGGGAATCAACTTTATAATTGCTTCCCAATTTTATGCTTATTGAATATGCATAATTGGCTCTTCGTTTTATAGATTTAATTTTTTGAAGTAAAAGATTACATAGAATAATCCTAATTACAATCTAAAAATCTAAATCTAACCACGGATTTATCTCGTGGGTGAAAAAGGAATCCATATAAAAGGGCGGATTAACCCTAGAACTACGAGGACGAAAAAACATGAAAATTCAATCCAAAAACACATGCAATCATTCAATAATAATTATCATGCAGATCATGGGCAATATTATTTTTCCGATAGAACCAATTAATTCAACCTTGCTCTGATACCAATTGAAGGGATTCGTAAATTGAATCACGAAGCTCGTTTGCCAGGATCGCTAATTGGAATATCAAAATAAATTGCTATGCCTATGATTAATCCTAGCATGCTCCTATTGAATATGCATAAGGGGGTTTATGCGGAATACCTGCATTGCGGAACCCTGAAGAACGAGTGTGCGGAGATTCCTCTTGATCTTTCCCATGCACAAAGATTTAATTCCTAACAGATTGAGAAAATAAATCTTATGAAAATAAATCAATCATTTTCGAAAAACAAGGAGAGAGAGAAAGAAGAAGAATCCTTCTGATCTGATCTTCTGATCTGTATCCCAACTCAATCTGAATATCTGGTGAAGAATCCCTTCAGATTCCTTGCCCGGTTGAGAAGCAGAATTTCCTCCTCGTTCTCAGATCTAGTCGATCACCACAGCTCCCAAACTCTGGTTTGCTGTGTGCAACTTATGATCTTGTGTTGTGTTGAGATCTGAGGAACTGAGGCCTATTCATAGGAAAATACTATACTTCTATTGGGCTTAAGTTTCCTGGGCCAGACCAGGGACCAGAATGCAAATAGCAAATGAGGCCTATCAATTAATTAATTCCCATATTCAACCTAGAATATAATTAATTAATTAATTATATGCATATACTTCTGTAACTTCATGTAGGCTTAGGATCTCATCAAGCCATAGAGATCTAGAATCTTTTAATGTCAGATAAAAGAATCGATCTCGACTTAGGTCCTTATAAATGTGTGCCCCACACCACCATACCAAGCCATCCAAGATAAGATGTTTATTACTGCGTATGCTGTAGCCTACACCGACAGTTTATCCTGGAACTGCCTCAGCTGTGATAACCATTTATATCTCGCTAGGTTAAACGATCCATACGATCTTCCGTGATCTTCTACACACCGTATGATCTCCCTTTCGACGAGATAAGAGGATAATTGCGTTTGCAACACATGGTTGTTGATTCAGACAGGAGATGAACATACAACATTTATGATTCCCAGTATATTAACCAATCGACCTTGTACATAATATACCAATCAGAATGCTTAAGTATATAAATCCATCAATAAGTGCAGCAACAAAGAGTTCGGTACGAACCACGATATCTCCTCAACAAAAGATGGAACTCTATGAAAACTTGTGCCGAATCGATCGTCTCGATGAGTTCTACAAGTATGTTGCACACATTCGAGCATCGGAGTTGTGGATTGATTGGGAATCAACTTTATAAGTGCTTCAATGAAGATTTTGGTACAAACCATGATATCTCCATCAAGAAATTATGGAACTCTTTAAAAACTTGTACCGAATCGATCGTCTTGATGAGTTCTACAAGTATGTTGCACACATTCAAGCATCGGAACTGTGGGTTGATTCGCGAATCAACTTTATAAGTGCTTCGAGGATGAGTTCGGTATAAACCACAATATCCCTTCAACAAAAGATGGAACTCTTTGAAAACTTGTACCGAATCGACCATCTCGATGAGTTCTACAAGTACGTTGCATACATTCAAGCATCGGAGTTGTGGATTGATCGGGAATAAACTTTATAAAGGTTTCAATGAAGAGTTTGTTACAAACCACGATACTCCTCAACAAAAGATGCAACTCATTTAAATCTTGTAACGAATTGATAGTCTCGATGAGCTCTACAAGTATGTTTCACACATTCAAGCATTGGATTTGTGGATTGATAGGGAATGAACTTTATAAGTGCTTCAATGAAGAGTTCGGTACAAACCATGATATCACCATCAACAAATGATGGAACTCTTTGAAAACTTGTACCGAATCGATCGTCACGATGAGTTCAACAAGTATGTTGCACACATTCATGCATCGAAGTTGTGGATTGATTGGGAATCAACTTTATAAGTGCTGCAATGAAGAGTTCGGTACAAACCACGATATCTCCTTAACAAAAGATGGAAGTCTATGAAAACTTGTGCCGAATCGATCGTCTAGTTTAGTTCTACAAGTATGTTGCAGACATTCGAGCATCAGAGTTGTGGATTGATCGGGAATAAACTTTATAAGTGCTTCAATGAAGAGTTTGGTACAAACTACGATATCTCCTCAACAAAAGATGGAACTCTTTGAAAACTTGTACCAAATCGACCATCTCGATGAGTTCTATAAGTATGTTGCACACATTCGAGCATCGGAGTTGTGGATTGATCGGGAATCAACTTTATAAGTGCTTCAATGAAGAGTTCGGTACAAACCACGATATCTCCATCTACAAATGATTAAACTCTTTGAAAACCTGTACAGAATCGATCGTCTCAATGAGTTCTACAAGTATGTTTCACATATTCCAACATCGGAGATGTGGATTGACCGGGAATCAACTTTATAACTGCTTCAATGAAGAGATCGTTGCAAACCATGATATCTCCATCAAGAAATAATGGAACTCTCTGAAAACTTTTACCAAATTGATCGTCTGGATGAGTTCTTCAAGTATGTTGCACAGATTCTAGCATAGGAGTTGTGGATTGATTTGGAATCAACTTTATAAGTGCTTCAATGAAGAGTTCGGTACAAACCACGATATCTCCATCAACAAATGATGGAACTTTTCGAAAACTTGTACCGAATCGATCGTCTCGATGATTTCTACAAGTATGTTGCACACATTCAAGCATCGATGTTGTGGATTGATCGGGAATCAACTTTATAAGTGATTCAATGAAGAGTTCGATACAAACCTTGATATCTCCATCAACAGATGATGGAACTCCTTGAAATCTTTTACCGAATCGATTGACTCGATGAGTTCAATAAGTATGTTGCAGACATTCATGCATTGGAGTAGTGGATTGATTGGGAATAACCTTTATAAGTGCTTCAGTATAGAGTTCGGTACAAACCATGATATCTCCTCAACAAAAGATGGAACTCTTTGAAAACTTGTGCCGAATCGATCGTCTCGATGAGTTCTACAAGTATGTTGCACACATTCGAGCATCAGAGTTGTGGATTGATCTGAAATCAACTTTATAAGTGCTTCAATGAAGAGTTCTGTACAAACCATGATACCTCCTCAACAAAGGATGGAACTCTTTGAAAACTTATACCAAATCGATTGTCTCGATGAGTTCTACAAGTATGTTGCACACATTCGAGCATCGGAGTTGTGGATTGATTGAGAATCAACTTTATAAGTTCTTCAATGAAGTGTTCGGTATAAACAACGATATCTCCTTCAACAAATAACGGAACTCTTTTAAAACTTGTACCGATTCGATCGTCTCCATGAGTTCTACATGCATGTTGCACACATTCGAGCATCAGAGTTGTGGATTGATCGGGAATCAACTTTATAAGTGCTTCAATGAAGAGTTCGGTACAAACAACGATATCTCCATCAATAAATGATGGAAGTCTTTGAAAACTTTTACCAAATCGATCGTCTCAATGAGTTCTACTAGTATGTTGCTTACATTCAAGCATCAGAGTTTTGGATTGATCGAGAATCAACCTTATAAGTTCTTGAATGAAGAGTTCGGTACAAACCACGATATCTCCATCAACAAATGATGGCACTCTTTGAAAACATGTCCCGAATCGATCGTCTCGGTGAGTTCTACATGTATGTCGCACACATTCGAGCATTGTAGTTGTGGATTGATCGGGAATCAACTTTATAAATGATTCAATGAAGAGTTTTGAACAAACCACAATATCTCCTCAACAAAGGATGGAACTCTTTTAAAACTTGTACTAAATTGATTGTCTCGATAAGTTCTACAACTATGTTGCAAACATTCGAGCATCGGAGTTGTGGATTGATCGGGAATCAACTTTGTATGTGCTTCAATGAAATGTTCAGTACAATCCACGATATCTCCATCAACAAATAATGGAACTTTTTGAAAACTTGTACATAATCAATCGTCTCGATGAGTTTTTCAAGTATGTTGCGCACATTCAAACATCGGAGTTGTGGATTGCTCGGGAATCAACTTTATAAGTGCTTCAATGAAGAGTTTGGTACAAACCACGATATCTCCGTCAACAAATGATAGAAGTCTTTGAAAAATTTTATCGAATCGATCATCTACAAGTATGTTGCACACATTCAAGCATCGGAGTTGTGGATTGATCGGGAATCAACTTTATAAGTGCTTCAATGAAGAGTTCGGTACAAGCCATGATATCTCCATCAACAAATGATGGGACTCATTGAAAACTTGTACCAAATCGATCATCTCGATGAGCTCTACAAGTATGTTGCTCACATTCAAGCAGCGAAATTGTAGATTGATCGGGAATCAACTTTATAAGTGTTTCAATGAAGAGTTTGGTACAAACCATGATATCTCCTTAACAAAAGATGGAACTAATTTAAAACTTGTACCGAATCGATCGTCTAGATGAGTTCTACAACTATGGCGTACACATTCGAGCATCGGAGTAGTGGATTGATCAGAAATCAACTTTATAAGTGCTTCAGTGAAGAGTTTGGTACAGACCACGATATCTCCTCAACAAAGGGTGGAAATCTTTGAAAACTTGTACCAAATCGATCGTGTCGATGAGTTCTACAAGTATGTTGCACACATTCGGGCATCGGAGTTGTGGATTGATGGGGAATCAACTTTATAAGTGCTTCAATGAAGAGTTCGGTACAAACCACGATATCTCCATCAACAAATGATGGAACTCTTTGAAAACTTGTACCGAATCGATCGTCTCGATGAACTCTTGGCATGTGTGTAATTTGTGCTATTTTTAGAGTCTTTAATTGAATGATTTGATGTGGATTAGGTGCACAAATCACACAAATATCTTTTCTTTTTATTGATTTACCTTCACCTGGTGTTCGAGAGATGTTTTGAGTGTGCAGGGCGTGAAACGAGCAAGAAATTTGAGTTTAGGAGCAAAAATTTGGCTAAGGAGCTGAGCCATTCCGTTCGGGACAGACCTGTCCCATTCGGGATGGAAACCAGGGCATGAAAAACAAAAATTCAAAGCCTGTCCCGTTCGGGACAGGACTGTCCCGTTCGGGATCTGTGCTCGGGAGGCGTCTGTCTCGCTTGGAACTCGGAAATCTGGCATGAATTTGTGGTGAATTGGTAATTTGAAGCCTATCCCGCTCGGGACGGCTCTGTCCCGCTCGGTATCTGTCGGGGGTTTTCGTAACAACTTAATTCTTATCCCGCTCGGGATGAAGGTTTTCAAAGGAGGTCCCGCTTGGGACCAAATTACTGAGACTGTGGATTTTTCAACTATAAAAGGCCAAAGGAGGTCACAAAACATGAGTTAGACTCGGAGAAACCCTATAGAGAAAAAGGCACGAAGGAGAAGCAAAACTCACGATTTCAAGGCTGGGAATTGAAGGTTGAAGGAAGGAATCGAAGCTAGAATTGAGGATTCATCCTTAAAGACTAAGACTTCTTGTTTTCCCTTCTCTTCTATGTTTTATTTTGGGATATTGATGTTTTTCATTATATTAATGAGTAGCTAAACTCATTGTTGAGGATTTGGATGTGATTGGGAATGATTTTGAATATTGTTTGGATTTGAGTAATAGAATTTCCAAAGGTTTGTTTATTATTGTGGTTATGATTTTGCATTCCTTACATGTTTGATCACCATATGTTGGAAATAATGCCTCAATGAACTAACTTAATAGGTTTGTTAATTAGAGGGGATTGCACTATGAATTGGGTGTCGTTTCACTTAGAAGATTGGTGAATCGATATCTTGGTCATTAATTCTTGAGCTATTGGGAGTTAATTGAAATCAATAAACTTAGACTTAGGTTGAGATTGAGATTAATCTACGGTTATTGCACCGGTACTAAGGGTAACAACTAGAGTCGGCGAATTTACCCAAACTATTTTATGGAAATTGTTTTGTAAGGTTAACAAGTCCAAACGTATTCTTAATCCACCCTAATCCATCCTATGTTCCTCAATTATTCTCTCTTTGGTAATCTTACGTTAGTCATTTGATATTTTATTTAGTTGCTTGCATTAATCTTAGAATTTTAGGTAGTTTACAATTGAACATTCAAAGCCATTTTATCCCGTCTAGATATTTAAGTTCACAAATCAATACCTTTTACTCAAAACAACGGGCGAGTTGAGTCTTCGTGTTCGATAATTTTTACTTGATAAAAAAATACTGCATCAAGTTTTGGCGCCGTTGCCAGGGACTCAAAGTGTAGGTCGTTGTTTTATATTAGGGGATTTATAACTTGGTAGTCTAGATTTATTGTATTGTTGCTTAATTTTTATTTTCACTAGTGCAGGTCGTGCATGATTACGAGATCCAAGGCTAAGAAAATACAAGAACTGACGATACAAAGAGCAGTGAAGGAAGACATGGCGGAAGAAAATCAACCAAATGACAGACAGTTGATTGAGAATCTGCAGAGACAGCTGGAAGAAATTCAAAATCAGGTTAACAATCCGAGGGAAGAAAGGAGAAATCCTCTCCAAAATCTATTCCGACCAACAAGAAGAGAATATACTGATGGATTCAATCTGCGGACGGATGCCACTCACTTGGAGATCAAACCTCAGCTCGCTCAAATGGTCCAAAGGAATCAGTTCGGGGGAAAGCCTGGTGAAGATCCGAATAGTCATATCACACAGTTTCTGGAGGTAGCAGACATGCTAAAGATCAACCAAGTCCCTCAGGAGCAAATCAGGATGTATCTATTTTCCTTCTCCTTGAAGGACAAAGCTAAGTCTTGGTTGATATGATTGAATAAAACGGAGGTACGCACATGGGAAGATTTGGAAGAGAAGTTTTTGCTGAAGTATTTCCCACCGGGCCTAACGCTAAAAAGGAAAGCAGAAATTCAATCATTCAGCCAGCAATATAACGAGCCACTCTACGAGGCATGGGATAGATTTCGGGAGTTGCTGAGGAGATGTCCGAAACATGGGATGTCCGAGGCTCAGATAATTTGCTAATTTTATGCCGGGGTAGATAACGACACTCAATTGCGGCTGGATAATATTGGGGGAGGAGATTTTCTCAATCTGGAGGAAGATGAAGCCCGGAAGGCTATTGAAAAGCTGGCAAAAAACAGTTACAAATGGCCAAAGGAAAGAAGAGACTACAGGGTTGTAAAGAGTGTGACTGCGACAAAGGATCAGGATGAAATGAAAGAGAAAATGGCTTATATGGAAACAAAAATGGATCTCCTTCTCTTGGATCGAGCTCAACAGCAACAACAGCAAATGGGAAATTCCTCAAGAGGAGGAAATCCAACTCAGAATCAATGCAGTGAAATGGGGCAGATGGAAGCTGTTGGGAAAATATTCATGAATTACCCTCAGGATCTCATTGTAAAAGGTTTTGTTGGATCAAACCTTAGTAGATGGTCGATCATTGCTGAACATTAGCATAGCTTAGCAACTTATGTAATGTCCTGTATAGGGTAAACATCGAGTTGTAATAGAATAGGATGTTTGGAAGTATCTCAGCAAACATCAAAGAATGCTAAAGGAAGACTGCTGGCAATAACAGAATGCTAAGGAATCAGCAGTTGACAAACACGTCCTAAACTGCTGAAGATGCTAGCAAACCAAAGTCAGAGTAGCAGACAAAGCACTTGCTGCGCATTGAGTCCAGAAGTATGCTGAAAGAGATCTAGCATCCCGTACCAGTAGAAGCTCAGCAAAGCAAACCTGAACAACTGCTACACCGCCATTCTGACCAACACGCGACGATTAGCCATGTCAGAAGTAGGACGGAAAAGCCTGTGCTAAACCAAAAAAGTTAGTAAAAAGCTACCTGGTATCGACACCAGGATAAACCAGGGATGTTTAAATGGTTGCTGAATGATTTACTTGTAATAATTTAAAAAAAAAGGAGGACTTAAAGCAAAGAAAGACTCTGAGATAGTGTGTCTAGAAATATCCTTGTAACTCAGAACTTCTAAGCTAAGTCTCAGCAATCCCTAATAAGCTTTGATCGCACCAAAAAGGGGGAAATTGTTGGGAAAATATTCATGAATTACCCTTAGGATCTCATTGTAAAAGGTTTTGTTGGATCAAACCTTAGTAGATGGTCGATCATTGCTGAACATTAGTATAGCTTAGCAACTTATGTAATGTCCTGTATAGGGTAAATATCGAGTTGTAATAGAATAGGCTGCTTGGAAGTATCTCAGCAAACATCAAAGAATGCTAAAGGAAGACTGCTAGCAATAACAGAATGCTAAGGAATCCGCAGTTGACAAACACGTCCTAAACTACTGAAGATGCTAGCAAGCCAAAGTCAGAGTAGCAGACAAAGCACTTGCTGCGCATTGAGTCCAGAAGTATGCTGAAAGAGATCTAGCATCCCGTACCAGTAGAAGCTCAGCAAAGCAAACCTGAACAACTGCTACACCGCCATTCTTACCAACACGCGACGATTAGCCATGTCAGAAGTAGGACGAAAAAGCCTGTGCAAAAGCAGAAAAGTTAGTAAAAAGCTACCTGCATTTAAGGAGAAAGATCCGTTGTGTCTGAACGGATCTACCGACTCAAACTTCGAGGACACAGCTATAAAAGGCAAGTCAAAGAAAGATGCAGGTGCTGCTCACTCTCTAACCAAAAACTCGATATACGAAAGATTCCAAAAAGCAAAAAAAGGCAAGAGAGCAGTCCAGTTGGAAGGTATAATCCAGAGATATCAAAAGGCCTTCAACATTGTGAGTGTCTCACTACACGTCTGACATTCTTCTGAGTGATTCTTGAATTGATTCAAGAATCTTCAATCATTGGGATCACTTTCTTTTTAAGGAAAGCATCCAGTAGTCAATTTCTTGTGAAGAAATTGATTAAGGCGGCATTGAAGCCGAGAACACACGATAGTTCGGAGGGAACTTTAAACTCTTCCAAGCGAGTGGTGAAAGCGAGTTTTATGAAGGTGCGCCCTTGACTCAGCCGGAGCCACACCAGGAAAGTCCGGAGTATCGGAAGGTAGACGTAAAGCAGACAGACCTACCGACGGCTGATTGCTTAACAGGAAAAGCAAATATTTGTACACCGTATACTTTCTAGTAAAATTCTTAGCGATTCGGCTAAGGAGTGGACGTAGATCATTTGATCGATCCATTATAAATTGTGTGTTGTCTTGTTGTTACTGCTTTCTGAGCTAGTATGTTTTAAAACCTAGTGACCAAGTTGCTAGTGTATAACTGAAAAAGGTAACCTAAGTAAACTTTAACTAAAATAGAGTTGAGAATAATCTAAATACAAGTAAACGCAATCTATTCCGCTGCACTTCGTGTGTGTACTTTATTGTAACCACGACGACTCTGATCATAAGGGACCAACAAGTGGTATCAGAGCAGGAGGTTGAAAAACCGACTGCTTCTGAGTCGCTTAGGCCCTAGATCCTAGTCTTTCCTTGCGTCTCTTGTATATGGGTTTTACATAGCTCAGGTGAAGACGAGAATTATCCGATGACGAATCACGCTCTTCCAAAGTACAACAAGGATAGATTTGCAACATGAAAAAAGAAGGCCATGATCCAGCTGCAGAGCATACATCCAGAGATGAGGGACAGCCTAACAGTTGGTCCTATAGAAATCATGAAGGTCAACACTGCACCCCCTGGACCCGCTGGTGGCCAACCCAGACCTGAGATGGTGAATAAACCCTACGCAGAATGGACTCTTGAAGACAAAAAGAGAGGCCAGCTGGAGTTTATCGCCATGAAACTAATCATGGAATGTCTACCTCCCCTAATGTCCAATAAAGCTAGATTACAATACCGCAAAAGAGATGTGGGATTACGTGTGCGAAAGTTTCTCAGGAAACGGAACAAATGAAGCGAAACAAGCTACAAGTCGTTGTGGACAAGTATGAATCCTTCGCCATGATTCCAGGAGAAACCGTTCAGGAGATGGAAGAAAGATTCAACACTATCATCGCAGAACTAAAAAATGTCGGCAAGACACAAAGGGGAAATGAATAACAAAATTATATCCAAGATTTACCCCAGAAGTGATTGGTTTGTCAAGATGACAAGCATGAGCAAAAAAGATCTCAACAATATGACGACCGCTGAAATTTTCTCTCAACTAAAGCGCATGAATTCATCATTCAGCAGTCAAAGAAAAACGAAGCTACCTTTATACATCCAAACCCCACAAGCGTTGGAACTCAAGAAGACGTAGCTTACTTTGTCAAAAAGGATGGAAACAAATGGAAATCTCCGAGGAAACCTTTCTATAACCAGGAAAAGTCAACACCTACATCTACAACACCATCCAAGGAGACTTCATCAACTTCTAATATCAACGATGAAGATCAAAAGATAGGCGAGTTGGAAGAACAGATGAAGAAGATACAGAAAATGATTCTGGAAGCAAAAGCCGAAAAGGAAGCAAAAGCGAGCATGATGCAGCACCCTACTGAAAAAAGGATAAGAACATGTTTTGAATGCAAGTCTCTTGATCACTTGAAGCATGATTGTCCAAAAGTGAGTCCTGAGGAAAGAGAACATTTGCGTCAGAGATTTGAAAGACGAGCAGTACGAGCTGTAACAAAGGCATTGCTGACATGGACAGAAGTTCCAGATATTTCTGACAACGAAGAAGAATATTACCCCACTGATGAGGAAGAAGAAGCCCTAATGGTTTTTATGGCAAAAATCGTTGAAGATGGCGAATCATCCGCTGATGCTGAGCAACCCTTCGAATCGGCCTTAGCAGTCGATAATCAGGAGGACCAGTATTCAAGTGCGAAGACATCAGGCATGTTAAATGAATGGATCCTAGACAGTGGTTGTTCTGCGCATATGACGGGAGACGAAGAATTAATCTCAGATATTCAAAAATCATATGGCCCATCTGTGGTGTTTGGAGACAACAGCAAAGGAAGAGTACATGGCAGAGGATGCATAGAGCGGAACGGACTAAGAATTATTAATGTTGCTCTCGTATCCAATCTCAAACACAACCTGCTAAGCATAAGCCAACTATGCAAAAACGGGTACACAGTATCTTTCATTCATTCGGGATGTTCTATAGCTGACAATGTAACATGAGAAGTAAAGCTTCGAGGAATTCGGAAAGGTGGACTTTATGTGGTTGATTGGCAAAGTGGTCAACAACACTCATGCTTTCTAGCACTAAACAAAGAGGAAACCACTTGGTTATGGCATAAGAGGTTAAATCATTTAAATTTCAAAACCATCAATCATATTGCTAGAAATGAGCTTGTCACAGGTTTACCTCAAAACATCACATTTCGTAAGGAAGGCATATGCAAGGGCATGCCAACAAGGAAAGCAGACCAAAGCCTCATTTCATTCCAACCCAGAAAAGAACACCTCAAGCAGAATCCTAGAATTATTACATATGGATCTATTCGGACCAGTCACTCCACCCTCTGTAAGTAAAAAGATATATAATCTTGTGGTAGTTGATGACTATTCCAGGTACACATGGGTTCGCTTACTGAAAACCAAAGATGAGGTTAAGATCACTCTACCCGAGTTAATCCTCAAGGAGCAGAATAGTAAAAAGTCACGGTGAAGAGGATTCGATCTGACAATGGAACAGAATTCTGCAACGGCATTCTCATGGACTTTTGCGCAGAAGCCGACATAAATCATGAGAGATCCATTGCTAGGACCCCACAGCAGAACGGTCTAGCAGAAAGGAGGAATCGAACCTTGAAAGAAGCAGTGCGATCTATGCTAGCCGATGCCAACCTACCTGCTAAATTTTGGGGCGAAGCAGTGATGACTGCCTGCTATACGCAGAACAGGAGCACTATCAACGACCGATTCAACAAAACTCCCTATGAAGTATATAACGGTCGTAAGCCTAATTTAGATTATTTACGTGCTTTTGGTGCAACGTGTTATATCCATAACAACGGAAAGTCAAAACTTAACACTTTTTTGCCGAAGTCGGATGAGGGTGTACTTCTCGGATACGGTCACCCCACTCACAAAGGTTATAGAGTGTTAAATAAGATTACCGGAATTGTGGAAATACCATGCAATGTTATTTTTGATGAATCTACTTTAGTGCGCAGAGCCATCAATGAGACAAAGGATGACAATCATGAGACTAATGATGTCAATGATCAATCGATCTTGAATTACCTTGAACACTTACGATTTGATCCGACTAAGTCTATGAATGAATGTAATCCTGTTCAGACGAGTCCAGCGGACCAGGCCAATATGCTAATGATCATGCTGAGGCCAATCCCCAAAAGGATATCTTTAATCCGCTAGATGATTCAGACGAGGAAACCCCTAATCCTACCCCCGTTGCTGAGGAAATCAATGCTACAGAAGATCTTGGCAGAGGAGCTGCTGAGATACCAGCTGCTGAGACACCAAATGCTGAGAATCCCACTGAAAGAGAAGGTCCAGACTATGATGTTCCTATAGCAGAAGTCCCAGTTGCTGAAGAAATTCCTGATGCTGAAGATCAAACTCACAACGCACGAGATGCTGAGGATGAAGCGGATAATGCAGAACATACCAATAATCTCGAAGGAGAAAGAATTGCTGGAGAACCAATCAGACCAGCATGGCTACGTGCACATCCACTAGAAGATGTTCTTGGAAATATCAATGACCCCGTTCTGACCAGACAAGGATCTGCAATGTTTTCATGTTATCTATCAAGTGAAGAACCAACTAAAGTTGAGGATGCACTACATGATCCAGACTGGGTAAACGCTATGCAAGAGGAGCTTGCTGAATTCTCTCGTTACCATGTATGGGATCTGGTGGATAGACCAAAACATCAGAATGTCATAGGTACCAAATGATTATTCAAGAACAAGAAGAACGAATCAGGCTTGGTGGTAAGAAATAAAGCACGCCTGGTAGCCAAAGGATACAAACAGTGTGAAAGGCATCGACTATGATGAGACATTCGCTCTTGTAGCCAGATTGGAAGCAATCAGATTATTTCTTGCTTAAGCAGCACATCATGAATTCTCGGTCATGCAAATGGATGTCAAAAGCGCATTCCTTAATGGTGAACTCAAGGAGGAGGTCTACGTTGAGCAGCCTCCAGGTTTTGAGAATGGAAATCAGGTCTATAAACTAAGGAAAGCCTTGTATGGACTGAAGCAAGCACCTCGAGCTTGGTATGGAACTTTATCTATGTTTCTACTCGACAATGGATTCAAAAAGGGAAGTATTGATCAAACACTCTTTCGCATAAAGGACGAAGGAAGTATTCTACTTGTGCAAATCTACGTTGATGACATCATCTTTGGCTCGAAGAATCAAGCTCTCTGTGACAAATTCTCCAAGCTAATGATGAGTAATTTTCAAATGAGTATGATGGGAAGAATGTCCTACTTTCTTGGACTTCAAGTTCAACAATCGAATGAAGGAATTTTCATTCATCAAAAGAAATACACGCGAGATCTAATTGCTAAATACTGTCCAGAGAAATCCAAGAGCTTAAGGATCCCCATCAGCAATGCGTGTATGGCAGATACTGCTGAAGAAGTCCATAATACTGAGGAGACAACAGTCGATGCTAGTAATGAAGATCAAGAAGAAGAAGCAATAGAAAAGGAAATCTCCTCTGCTGGATTTTTGGACGAATCCACCTGCTCATCAGAATCTGATTCTGAGGGGGAATTTATCGAGGTATTTGATGCCAAAACTCTACGAAAATACCCCACTCTAAGGAATGAACAACTGAGGATTCCATTTGATGGTTTACCTGGCAAACTCTTTCGCTCATGAAGAGTAGCACAGTGGTGTGCTGCTGTCTCGATTAATGAAGATATGAATGCTGATCTCCGAGATTGGAGTGATGAGATCTTAGCCTTCGTAGAGCAAGAAGTAAATAGGGACATTGCAGGAGTCTTCTATGTTGAGATTCACGAAGAAACAGAGGAAGGCAGAGTGCTTGGTACTTAATTTCAACGATGGAAAACTTATGACTACATCATGCATGAACACTGTTTTGAGGAAAGGATCATTATTATCGCTAGAAAAGGTCTTAATTTCTGGCGTTCAGAAGAAACTTGGGCAAATGAGTGGATGGACCAGCCCTCCTGCACGAAACAATATACTGATCAACAAGTAATTGCTCGATTGCAAGCCATCCGCGCTCACAGGAAGTTTCTTCCATCTCAGACCCTGCCCAGATCACAGTTTGCTCCAGATAAGAAGTCCTTGGCCCACATGGAACTCACCAAACGACAAAGGGCTGCAATGATTGCTTATCGGAAGCGGAAAGCTGCTTATGAGGAGAAGTTGCGAGTTAGAAGTCTTGAACTAGCCGCAATCGAAGAAGAAAGAGAAAAGGAGGCCAGGAGACAAGACTATCTCAAAATTATTCACTTTCAGAAAGAATATACTCGAGCCGCAACTTCACTTCAAACTCAAGGTTGTGACTCAAATCTCGATCAGAATATAGTGAGTGAGTCCATGGAAGTAGATACCAATGTGTTTCTTGATGTTGACACACAAAGAGTTGAAGTAGCAGCTCAAGCATCTGCAATTGCTACAGTGGAAAGAGAAGATGGTGAAGCTCCTACATTAGTAAGCGGAACTGAAATAGTTGTCTCTGACAGTCCCATTGCCGTCAAACCAGTCCAAGTAAGCTTCCAATCTCTTGTCAACATACTTCATAACGCCATACATCAACGCGATATCCAGCAAGCCAGATTCAATGAAGAGGTCCTGAAAGAGGTTGCTGATGTCCGAGGAGCAATCTCTGGAGTGAAAACCTCTATTTCAGAGGTTCAACAACAAGTTGGTCAAGTCGCTACCAAGATCACAAATGTAGAAGAAACCGTGTCTATGGTGCAAACAAATGTGATGACTCTAAGCGTCGATCTTGATGCACACAAGTTTTTCTCCACTTCTGTTTTGGATGCTCTCAAAGAGGGGGAAGAAAGAAGGATTGCTGAACAAGCAAGGACAAAAGCAGAGGAAGCTGAGCTGCTGCTGAAAGAAAATGAATTTGAACGAGCAATGATGGAACGGAGGATGAAGTTAGAAGAACAACAGAGAGAAGACCAACGAGCACACATTGAACAGATGGAGAAACTAATGGCCATGACGATAAAGAAAGTTGAGTCTGTTGAGAAGCCAAAACCTCCACCAGATGCTCTGAACTAAGGTCACTCTCTATCATTTTCTTTACCATGATTCTGAAATGATTTCTCTAAACTTGTAATTGCAAAATCATAAATGAAATCATCTGATTTTCCGAATGTGAACAATAGCTGAAATACACTTTCTGTGTACTCAACGAATCAGAATCCGAAAGGATAAACCAGGGATGTTTAAATGGTTGCTGAATGATTTACTTGTAATAATTTAAAAAAAAAAGGAGGACTTAAAGCAAAGAAAGACTCTGAGATAGTGTGTCTAGAAATTTCCTTGTAACTCAGAACTTCTAAGCTAAGTCTCAGCAATCCCTAATAAGCTTTGATCGCACCAAAAAGAGGGAAGTTGTTGGGAAAATATTCATGAATTACCCTTAGGATCTCATTTTAAAAGGTTTTGTTGGATCAAACCTTAGTAGATGGTTGATCATTGCTGAACATTAGCATAGCTTAGCAACTTATGTCTGTACGGTAAACATCGAGTTGTAATAGTATTGGCTGCTTGGAAGTATCTCAGCAAACATCAAAGAATGCTAAAGGAAGACTGCTAGCAATAACAGAATGCTAAGGAATCAGCAGTTGACAAACACGTCCTAAACTGCTGAAGATGCTAGCCAACCAAAGTCAGAGTAGCAGACAAAGCACTTGCTGCGCATTGAGTCCAGAAGTATGCTGAAAGAGATCTAGCATCCCGTACCAGTAAAAGCTCAGCAAAGCAAACCTGTACAACTGCTACACCGCCATTCTGACCAACACGCGATGATTAGCCATGTCAGAAGTAGGACGAAAAAGCCTGTGCAAAAGCAGAAAAGTTAGTAAAAAGCTACCTGCATTTAAGGAGAAAGATCCGTTGTGTCTAAACGGATCTACCGACTCGAACTTCGAGGACACAGCTATAAAAGGCAAGTCAAAGGAAGATGCAGGTGCTCCTCACTCTCTAACCAAAAACTCGATATACGAAAGATTCCAAAAAGCAAAAAAAGGCAAGAGAGCAGTCCAGTTGGAAGGTATAATCCAGAGATATCAAAAGGCCTTCAACATTCTGAGTGTCTCACTACACGTCTGACATTCTTCTGAGTGATTCTTGAATTGATTCAAGAATCTTCAATCATTGGGATCACTTTCTTTTTAAGGAAAGCATCCAGTAGTCAATTTCTTGTGAAGAAATAGATTAAGGCGGGCATTGAAGCCGAGAACACACGATAGTTCGGAGGGAACTTTAAACTCTTCCAAGCGAGTGGTGAAAGAGAGTTTTACGAAGGTGCGCCCTTGACTTAGCCAGAGCCACACCAGGAAAGTCCGGAGTATCGGAAGATAGCCGTAAAGCAGACAGACCTACCGACGGCTGATTGCTTAACAGGAAAGGAAAATCTTTGTACACCGTATACTTTCTAGTAAAATTCTTAGCGATTCGGCTAAGGAGTGGACGTAGATTATTTGATCGAACCACTATAAATTGTGTGTTGTCTTGTTGTTACTGCTTTCTGAGCTAGTATGTTTTAAAACCTAATGACCAAGTTGCTAGTGTATAACTGAAAAAGGTAACCTAAGTAAACTTTAACTAAAATAGAGTTTAGAATAATCTAAATACAAGTAAATGCAATCTATTCCGCTGCACTTCGTGTGTGTACTTTATTGTGACCACGACGACTCTGATCAAAACGTACCAACAAAAGCCCAATCAGTTGATGATGTTAACTTTGTTGGCAAAGATAATTTTGGGAACTATAGAAGGCCCTTCTATCAGTATGATAATCCTCCTTGTCATTCCAACAGTCGATTCCACCCGAACCTATCTTATGGGTATCCGAACAATGCTACGAATCCACCTCCTGGAATTGAGCTGAGAGGGGAAGGGTCGAATCAAGGGAATTGAGGGGATCACATGCGGAAGCAATATGTGCAGCAGGAGAGAAGAGCATCCAACTCGAAAGAAGAAGAGTTTGAGAAGAGGCTCGAAAGATACGATAGTATGTTCACGGAGATGCAGAATCAAATCTCCACCATTGCCAAGCATGTGAGTGGGAAACACCAATAGGGGCAGTTTCCCAGTGATACCGAGGCCAATCCAATGAAGAATGTTAGTGTGATTACCACGAGAAGTGGTAAGTCCTATGAAGAACCCAGTAACCCAACTTTAGGGAAGGAGAATAAGGGGCTGAAGGACAAAGGTGTAGAAGAGGAAGAAATTGAGGAGGAAGTAACTCCCCAGCTAGTCAAAACACAAAAGGGGAGCACATCCGAGGAAATTCCCAAAGGAAGCAAACTACCTTTTCCTCAGAGATTGGCGAAGAATAGGCTGAACAAGCAGTTTGCAAGGTTTTTGGATCATCTGAGCAAGGTGCACATCAACCTGCTGTTGTTGGAAGTATTACAGGATATTCCAGGGTACACAAAATTCTTGAAGGAGATGGTGACACAAAAAAGGAGATTTGGAGAGTTCGAAACCGTGAATCTATTCGAAGAAATAAGTGCGGTGATCTAGCGAAAGATGCCTTTCAAGAGGCAAGATCCAGGGAGCATCACGATCTCATGTGTCATTGGAGGATTGGAGTTTGGCCATGCCTTATGTGATTCGGGAGCGAGAATCAATTTGATGCCGCTTTTAATTTTCAAGAAACTGCGGATTGGGGAGATTAAACCGACCACCATTACTCTCCAAATGGCAGATCGCTCCCTATCCTATCCGAAGGGAATTGTGGAAGACTTTATATTCCCTGCAGATTTTGTGGTCCTCGATATGGAGGAAGATAAGAATGTGCCATTGATTCTTGGGAGGCCATTCTTGGCTACTGGGGGAGCATTGATTGATGTGAGGAAGGGAGAGCTGACTCTCCGCTTCAACGATCAAGAGATTTTGTTCTCCATCTCCGATGCAATGAAGAAGCATGAGGACAGGTATGAAGAGTGCAACAACATTGAGGTAATATCTGATGGGTTTTGTATACTGAAAGCATTTATTACAATGAGTATACAACGGTTTATTTCTCCTATCTGTTAACAATCTTACATGTATGAACAATGGTATCCTCTTGTCTCACCGATAGGGACGATCATACGGCGTGTTAAAGATCGCAGAAGACAGTATGATCACTTGACCTAGTGAGACATAAACCTGATCACAGCCGAGACAGCGTATGAGGATACGTCTGTCCGGATGGCTGCGGCATTGTGGGAATAAGTAGTCTGTCTTGGTTACTTGACATGCTGGTACGCAGAGGTGGCGTATTGATGGACCGCAGTGAGATATATTCGTCTGTCTGACATCAGTGAATAAAAGATCTCGTTATATTGATTGAGTCCAAACCCTAACGAAGGTTCAGGGGTTTGCACGGGTTGACTGTTGCTTTGACTTGCCATGGTGGAGAGCCTAAGTAATGTGCTCGTATATCCGCATCTTGGGTAACAACAGTTCGTGTAGTATCGCCTGAGACTGGACTTAGGTAACCATATCCGAGTAATAGGATGGGGACATTCCCTGAGGAGCTCAATAACATTCATCGTGCCAAAGTCCTGCAGGCTGATTAAGTTCAGGCACGAGTGATAAGGTTTGAGTGGTACTACTCAGGAATTATAAGATATTAATTAATTGTAGTTAGAGCTTGTCAGAGGCTCCGATTAATTAATGGATGTCCGGTAACCTTAAATATGGGGATTCTCAATTAATGCAACCCGTTCTCATAACGTGGTAATAAAGGGGTAGGTCAGTATTAATTCTGTGGTGAAAAAGAATTAATATTAATTAATTAATTGTCCTGGGTTGTGGACATGAGAATTAATTAATTTATAGGCCCACTTTATTATTTTCATTAGGTCCCAGGACTGGCCCAATTAAATATGCTGAATTGAGCCCAAAATGGCCCATTAGGGTTTCAAACCCTAGGTCTATAAATAGACAGCTCTCTCTCATAAGTTATAAAAAAAAGATAGTTGAAACACACTAATCCTAGGGAGAGAGAGGGGCGCCGTTTTTGGGAATTCAAAGGAGGAGAATTTCGATTCTGGTCCTGCTCAAAATACAGATCTACGGAGTCCTCACCAGTAGTAGATCTGAACAGCATTGGGACACAACCCTGAAGATCTAATTTGGAGAACAGATTTCTCTTCTCTTCTCTCTTTCTATTTTGATTTTTTCTAAGAAATTAGGTTTCTAATTTCTGTTTCCGCAGATTAAATCGGATCGCGTGGTTGAATTGAGATTTGGAATTCAAACACGAAAGATCGGTTCAGACTCGACGGAGTTACGGTAAACCCTAAATCCACAAATCTTTGTATTAAATTCATAGGAGCATGCTAGGGTTTTGAGAATTTTAATTGTGAGCAATATCTATAGATCGATCCGGTTCAGTTCGGTTTTGGTGATTCGGTTCACGGAAAAACCCTACAATTGGTATCAGAGCCAGGTTTCTGATTTATGGCTCTGTTGTTCATAATTAAATTCGATATGCATGTACGAATTTATTGTTTTGTGGATGTTTGGTTTTTGTTCCTCGTGGCAACCCGTTGATTCAGCCCGCGGTGGTTTATCCGTGTATGGCTAAATTGTTTTGTAAAATCACGAGAAAATCCGTGATTAATGTAGATTTGAAAATTGTAATAGAATAGATTTTGTAATTTTCAAATTTATGTAATTGAACGGGTCGAGGACGAAGAACGAAGACGAAGCTGACGAAGGGCCGGGCACGACGGACGACGGCGGCGGCGCGGCTTAGGGCGTGCGGCGCGCGCACGGCGCGCGAGGACAGCACCCACCGCGCGCGGCCTGCGCGCGCAAGGCAGCGCAGGCACGGTGCGGTGCGCGCGCAGGCGTGGCACGGTGGCAGGCGCGCGGTGCGCGCCCGCGCGGCGGCACTGGGCCGGCGGCGGCTTTGGTCTTCGTCGGCTGCTGCTGTCCCGTCGTGGTGGCTTGTGTTTTTATGGTTTGTACAATCCTGTGTAAACCCTAGGGTTTGCATTAGGATTAGGGAAAATCATCAGATCACAAAGGCCTAAAAATCCAAAAGATTTGGTGTATCCAGATTTGAAGGCCCTTGAAGATTTGAAAGATTTGAAAAGATTTGGACTTATCCAAATTAATTCAAAATTCAAATTTGTAATAGATAGATATTATTTTCTATTTTTGGGGCCACGAAAAATTTTTGTTTGCCTTAATTGTCCTCATATGATATGTGATTTATTTATGTGCGCAATTTAAGCATGTGTACATAATAAGAAAAGCATGTTTTACTGCTTTTATTATTTACAGTTTTCCAAGAATGCTTATGTGATTAATTTCTTTTGTTGGATTATATTTTGGGAATTTTTGGGCTTGTTTAAATACATGCAAAAATTTGGAAAATATAATAACAAAGAAATTATGTGTGCGCTTAAAGAAACCTTTTAAAAGAAAAATACTAAGCAGATTTTTTAATTAAAATCAATAGACCTCCACAAAGCGGTCCTAGGCTGTAAGTGTATCTCTCGTTCTAGTAAACGTCTACGAGTGTAGCTTGCTAGTTCCCGGAGGTGCATGGGTACGGTTGTTGGGATTTCTAGACAACCAATTTAAATCATGTGAATAGTGGGAGGGCTTTGCGTAAACGTCTACGAGTGTAGCTTTGCGTAGACCTCTTTCACAAGTATTCTAGGATTGATTTAAATTATAGATAACAAAAGCTTTAAGGGCTGTGCGGTATGGTTATGTGCCGTGCTAAACTGTCTCTTTTGGCCAGAGTTAAATTTGTGGTTAATTGCTTAGAAGCATCTTAGAATATAATGCAAGAATTGCATCCCTGTTCTTGAGAGATGGCTTGGTCTAAGGTTTTCACTAATTGTTAATTTCTAGTGTCAAAAGCATCCTGACATGGTAGTGAAATTAAATGGATTGGGGCTTAAAACCCGCAGTTCTGGTTGAGGGTGACATCGTAAACATCTACGAGTGTAGCTTGCGGTGGGAACTCTTGGGCAATTAGTGGAAAACATTTGTATTTGATTTATTAAAAGGTTTTCAATGCATTTGTTTTCGAAGTTCAACATGTATGTTCTTATTTAAGATTCCTTATTGTTTCAGATATGTCTATGTCTACTGTCGATCATTTACTTGCTCTCAATCCTCTAACTGGTCTGAACTTCCATGAGTGGAGATATTGCATTGAGTATATTCTCCTGACTAAGCAACACATGTTTGTTCTTACTATGATGCCACTTGCCCCACGTTACCATAAAGTGTCTAGATGTGAGAAGGAGTTCTATGACAGTTGGGTGGCATCTGAGGATTTTACTTACAAGTTAATCTCAGATAACCTGTCTAGAGAACTTAAGCTCAAGTACATGGGCTATTGTAGCTCTGTTACTATCTGGATGGACTTAGTGGCTACGTATGGTGAAGTGGAACGAACTATCAACTGTGATTTCGTTAGAGACCTTGTCTGTAAGAGAATGGTTGATTGTAGTTGGTGACACTGCATGTGATGATCATGGATAACACCATGAAATGATTCACATGTGGAGGTGGATGTATCAGTGATCGGGCTAAGATCGATATAATCCTGAACTCCTTACCGATTTCATTCTATGACTTTAAGAAGGATGTAGCTAAGAGAAGTGAGTACTCTTTCAAGGAGTTGCTTACTGATCTCATAGCAGGACAGTCCTTCGTACCTTCATGGGAGTCTGAGTTATCAGATCTTGAGCACAGCTTGGGCACATTGAAAGATGTGGTTCATACTGTGTGCAAGAACATGATTGATCGCAGATCACGTGAGAGGAGGTCAAATGAAATGAAGAGGGTTGGTGTCACTTCAAGTGAGAAGGCATGCGGAAGCAAGGGACAAGGTACGTCATTTGCATTTGTAACGAAAACATGTTTAGCATCGGTTTCTACTCATTCGTGGGTAGTGGATACTGGAGCTACTGATCATGTTTGTTACATTTTGCAGGGGTTCACACCGAGGAGGGTGCTGAAGAATGAAGAGGTTACCATCTCGATGGGGAACGCAGCACAAGTTAGTGCAGCTGCCATTGGAGATTTCACCTTGTACTTTGATGATTCTGTTTTAACATTGAGAGATGTTTTGTACGTGCTGGATTTTCGGCGAAACCTTATTTCAGTTTCCAAACTTTATGTTGATGGATATTCAGTTATTTTTGATAGTGGTGTTTCTATCATTGGTAATAACGGTGTTATCTGTCGTGGAATACTGAATAATTCTCTCTATGTTGTTAACTGTAATCATAAGTCTTCTGCAAGTATTGCATGTAATTCATCCGTAATTGATAATCCTAGGAAGAGAAAACTTACTTCTTTTGATGAGGATCTTACATATCTCTGGCACTTGAGACTGGGTCACATCAGCTTGAAGCAGATTCAGAGACTTGCAGATGACGGTACATTGGACCTAGTCCGGGCAATACCTTATCAAGTCTGCGAATCCTGCATCGAGGGCAAGATGTCAACTAGGCCTTTCAAGGCTAGTCAGTCTCGAGCAGAGGAAGTGTTGGAATTGATTCATTCTGACTTATGTGGACACGCAGGCTCGTTGAGGGTACGAGTACTTCGTCACTTTCATTGACGACTACTCAAGGTATGGATACGTTTACCTGCTTCGCTACAAGTCTGAATGCTTTGAGAAATTCAAACAGTTCAAGGCTGAGGTAGAAATGAAGGTCGGGAAAACTATCAAGTCACTGCGATCTGACCGCGGTGGCGAATACCTCGGTAACGAGTTCCTGCAGTATTTGTTAGAAAATGGGATTACCTTCCAGTGGACTGCACCGGGTACTCCCCAGCAAAATGGTGTAGCAGAAAGAAGAAATAGGACTCTTCTGGAGATGGTAAGATCAATGATGAGTTATGCAAACTTACCAATTTCGCTTTGGGGTTACGCATTGGAAACAACAACTTACATGCTTAATGTGGTGCCTTCTAAATCAGTTCCTATGACGCCTTCTGAGCTCTTCCTTGGTCGCAAACCTAGTTTGTGCAAGTTTAGAGTATGGGGTTGTCCGGTACACGTACTGTCGAAGGAATCTAATAAGTTAGAAAGCAGGTCAAAAGTAATGCTGTTCATAGGGTATCCCAGGCAAACGAAAGGTGGTTACTTTTACTATCCTGAGAGTCAAGGAGTCGTTGTTAGCACCAACGCTAGATTCTTGGAGGACGAGTATGTGAGTAATCACAAGTCAAGGAGTGATATCTTTCTTAAAGAAATTGAGAACGAGAATGCAATTCCAAGGGAAGGGGAACGTGTAGATGTGGGTGCTCCTGTGAGAGGCACAACACCACCGACACGTTCTTCAGTGCAAGGTGCAGGACCACAAGTCACTGCACCTATTACTGACACGGCACCGATGCCTCATCGTAGTGGGAGAGTTATTTTCCAGCCGGTAAGGTACATGTTTGTGGGTGAGTCTTCGGACTTGAGCCCGGAAGACGGACATGAGGACTCTGACCCACTGACTTACGAAGAGGCAGTGCAGGATAAGGATGTTGCCAAATGGCGTGTCGCCATGGATTCTGAAATTGAATCCATAACTGCTATGGATGTATACCAGAAAACTGATTTGCCGGATGGCTTTAGGCCCATAGGGTGCAAATGGGTATACAAGAGAAAGAAAGGGGCGGATGGAAAGATCACAGCTTTTAAAGCCAGGCTGGTGGCAAAGGGTTATAGTCAGAAAGAGGGCATTGACTATGTCGAAACCATTTCACCCGTAGCCATGCTTAAATCCATCCGGATACTCCTTGCCATAGCTGCGCATATGGACCTCGAGATCTGGCAGATGGATGTCAAAACCGCTTTTCTAAACGGTTACCTTGAAGAAGGTAGGGACATCTATATGCAGCAACCCGAGGGTTACATAAGCAAGGGCGAAGAACATCTTGTCTGGAAGCTTAGGAAGTCCTTGTATGGACTTAAGCAAACTTTAAGGTCGTGGAACTTATGTTTCAACGATGTGATTAAATCCTATGGATTTGCACAGTTGGAAAATGAAAGTTGTGTTTACCGACTTTGTGTCAGTGGGAGCGTGGTCTTCCTTGCACTATACATTGATGACATACCTCTATTTGGAAACAACGAGGGAGTGATGTCCGAATTCAAAGTTTGGTTATCCGAACAGTTCCAAATGAAGGATCTGGGAGAAGCTGGCTACATTCTTGGGATTAAGGTCTTACGAGATCGTAAAAGAAGAATGTTGAGCTTATCCCAGGCATCTTATGTGATAGCCCGGTTCAGCATGCAACTTGCCAAGAAAGGCTTGCTACCTTTCAGACATGGCGTTCGTCTTTCTAGTGGGCAGTGTCCTCAGACACAGTAGGAGAAAAACAAGATGAGTCTTGTACCATACGCTTCAGCTGTGGGTAGTCTCATGTATGCGATGCTGTGTACCAGGCCAGATATCTGTTATGCTGTTGGCATGGTAGCAAGATATCAGTCTAACCCTGGACAGGCGCACTGGACTGCTGTAAAGCATATCCTCAAGTATTTGAAGAGAACTAGGAATTTTTGCCTAGTTTATCAAAGTGAGAATTTGTGCCCTGTGGGTTATACAGACTCGGATTTCCAAGGGGACCAGGATGAGAAGAAATCGACCTCAGGATATGTGTTTACCCTGGGAGGTGGAGCTGTATCTTGGAGGAGCTCAAAGCAGAAATGCATTGATGACTCCACCATGGAGGCGGAATATGTCGCCGCCTCCGACGCCTCGAAAGAGGGGGTGTGGCTCCGGAACTACCTTTTAGAGTTGGGCGTGATCCCGAGTTTGCCGAGGAGTATCACAATTTATTGTGATAACTCTAGTGCAGTGGCAAACTCAAAGGAACCGCGGTCTCACAGGGCAAGCAAACACATAGAGAGAAAGTACCATATCATACGAGAAATTGTATCGAGGGGCGATGTGCTGATTAAGAAGATTGACTCTGCTGACAATCTTGCTGATCAGTTTACAAAGAACTTGCCGCAGAAAGTTTACGAAAGACATATTCGTGAGCTGGGTCTGTGGTGGATGCCGACCACTGATAGTGGTTAAAGTGACAGCAGACTAGATAGACAGACTGTATACTCTGTAATAGCTTAGTTATGCTTTGAGTATAAGTGGGAGATTGATGGGTTTTGTATACTGAAAGCATTTATTACAATGAGTATACAACGGTTTTTTTCTCCTATCTGTTAACAATCTTACATGTATGAACAATGGTATCCTCTTGTCTCACCGATAGGGACGATCATACGGCGTGTTGTAGATCGCAGAAGACAGTATGATCACTTGTCCTAGTGAGACATAAACCTGATCATAGCCGAGACATCGTATGAGGATACGTCTGTCCGGATGGCTGCGGCATTTTCGGAATAAGTAGTCTGTCTTGGTTACTGACATGCTGGTACGCAGAGGTGGCGTATTGATGGACCGCAGTGAAATATATTCGTCTGTCTTACATCAGCGAATAAAAGATCTCGTTATATTGATTGAGTCCAAACCCTAACGAAGGTTCAGGGGTTTGCATGGGTTGACTGTTGTTTTGACTTGCCATGGTGGAGAGCCTAAGTAACGTGCTCGTATATCCGCATCTTGAGTAACAGTAGTTCGTGTAGTACCGCCTGAGACTGGACTTAGGTAACCATATCCGAGCAATAGGATGGGGACATTCCCTGAGGAGCTCAATAACATTCATCGTGCCAAAGTCCTGCAGGCTGATTAAGTTCAGGCACGAGTGATAAGGTTTGAGTGGTACTACTCAGGAATTATAAGATATTAATTAATTGTAGTTAGAGCTTGTCAGAGGCTCGGATTAATTAATGGATGTCCGGTAACCTTAAATATGGGGATTCTCAATTAATGCAACCCGTTCTCATAACGTGGTAATAAAGGGGTAGGTCAGTATTAATTCTGTGGTGAAAAAGAATTAATATTAATTAATTACTTGTGTCCTGGGTTGTGGACATGGGAATTAATTAATTTATAGGCCCACTTTATTATTTGCATTAGGTCCCAGGACTGGCCCAATTAAATATGCTGAATTGAGCCCAAATTGGCCCATTAGGGTTTCCAACCCTAGGTCTATAAATAGACAGCTCTCTCTCATAAGTTATATAAAAAAAAAAGACAGTTGAAACACACTAAACCTAGGGAGAGAGAGGGGCGCCGTTTTTGGGAGTTCAAAGGAGGAGAATTTTGATTCTGGTCCTGCTCAGAATACAGATCTACGGAGTCCTCACCAGTAGTAGATCTGATCAGCATTGAGACAAAACCCTGAAGATCTAATCTGGTGAACAGATTTCTCTTCTCTTCTCTCTTTCTGTTTCGATTTTTTCTAAGAAATTAGGTCTCTAATTTCTGTTTCCGCAGATTAAATCAGATCGCATGGTTGAATTGAGATTTGGAATTCAAACGCGAAAGATCGGTTCAGACTCGACGGAGTTACGGTAAACCCTAAATCCACAAATCTTTGTATTAAATTCATAGGAGCTTGCTAGGGTTTTGAGAATTTTAATTGTGAGCAATATCCATAGATCGATCCGGTTCAGTTTGGTTTTGGTGATTTGGTTCATGGAAAAACCCTACAATATCTTCTCCTTTATCATGTGATTATGAGAAGAGGTTATTCATGATTCCTTGTACTCTAATTTTGGTTTTGATGAGCTTTATGAGGCTTGTGATGAGTTGCTAGAAATGTTGAAGGCATTGGATTACACACTAGAGGTCCAACCAAAGCAGGATGTCAAGTTTCTGGAGCTGAGGACTAAGGAGGAAGAGCAGGAGGCAAAATTCAAGAGGGAAAAGAGCAAGAACGAAGCCCCGGTGGTGGAGTTGAAGAAATTGCCACACAACCTCCAATATATCTTCCTTGGGGAGAATGACACATATCCAGTCATTGTTGCCTCGGTGTTGTCTGCTGTGGAGATTGAGAAACTTTCAAGGGTTCTGAGGATGCACAGATCAGCTATAGGGTGGTAGATCTCCAACATAAGGGGGATCAGCCCGTCTATTGTGATGCACAAGATCATTCTTGAGGAAGGGAGCAAGCCAAAGAGGAAACCTCAAAGGAGACTGAATCCGAAGATGCAAGAGATGGTGAAAAAGGAGGTTCTGAAGCTGTTGGATAATAATATTTTCTATGCCCTGAGTGATAGTGAGTGGGTCAGTTCGGCTCACATGGTTCCCAAGAAAGGGGGGTTCGAGAAGGTTATCAAGCCAGGAGGCAAGGAAGTGATTGAGAGACCGACTACCAGATGGCGGTTCTGCATTGATTACAGGGCTTTAAATAATGCAACTCTTAAAGATCATTTTCCATTACCCTTTATTGATCAAATGCCTGACCGTCTTGCAGGTAAATCCCACTACTGCTTCTTGGATGGATACTCCGGATACAACCAGATTGTGGTGGCACCTGAAGACCAGCACAAGACAACTTTCACCTGTTCCTACGGGATTTTCGCCTACCGGAGGATGCCCTTTGGGTTGTGCAATGCACCGGCGACATTTCAAAGGTGTATGATGTCCATTTTTCATGGTCTTATTGAGAATATTATGGAATCTTTATGGACGATTTTTCTATTTTTGGCTTGTCTTTTGATGATTTTTTAGAAAATTTGAAAACTGTGTTGCAAAGGTGTGAGGAAACTAACCTGGTGTTAAATTGGGAAAAATGTCACTTCATGGTTAGAGAGGGTATAGTATTGGGTCATAAGGTCTCTAGTATGGGGATAGAGGTTGATAAGGCTAAAGTGGTAGCAATTGAACAACTTCCAGTGCCTAAGACAGAAAAAGGGGTTAGGAGTTTCTTGGGACACGCTGGGTTTTATAGAAGATTTATTCAGGATTTTTCCAAGACAACCAAACCTTTGTGTAGCTTGCTAGAGAAGGATGTACCTTTTAATTTTGGTGAGGATTGTGTGAAGGCTTTTGAGGCTCTTAAGAAAGCATTAGTTACAGCTCCAGTTTTAGTGACTCCGTATTGGAAGCAGGATTTTGTGTTGATGTGTGATGCTAGCGATTCTGCTGTGGGGGTAGCTTTTGGACAGATTAGGGATAAAATATTTAGAGTTATTGCCTATGCTAGCAAAATGTTGAATCCTGCTCAATTGAATTACATTGTGACTGAGAAAGAATTACTTGTTGTTGTTTTTGCTTATGATAAGTTTAGTGCTTATTTGGTAGGAGCAAAGTCTGTGGTTTACACTGATCATGCAGCCATTAAATATTTGTTTGCTAAAACTGATTCAAAACCTAGGTGGATTAGATGGATCTTGCTTTTGCAAGAATTTGACATGGAGATTAGAGAAAAAAAAAAGGATGTGAGAATGTTATAGCAGATCATCTATCTAGGTTAGAGAATCCAGTTGATGGCAGGAGGAGTTAATTAGAGAGGATTTTCCTGATGAGAAAATTTTGAGTGTGGTAGTAGCTAGTATTCCATGGTATGCAGATTTTTGCAATTTCTTGGTTGCAGGTGTGTTGCCTCCGGATTTGGAGCCTTTTCAGCGAAAGAAATTTCTTAAGGAGGCCAGGTTCTACTACTAGGAAGAACCGTATCTGTTTCATAGGTGTGCCGATGGTATTATTCGCAGCTGTGTTCATTAGAGCGAATGGAGGAAGATTGTTGAAGACTGTCATCAATCGGTAAGTGGAGGTCACTTTGGTGCAAACCGCACCGCATTGAAGGTACTTTCTTGTGGGTTTTATTAGCCTTCTGTGTTTAAGGATTGTGTGGCTATGGTTAGGGCTTGTGATAGATGCCAAAGGATGGGGAATATAACCCGAAGGGATGAGATGCCTCAAAAGATCTTTATCGAGGTTGACATATTTGATGTTTGGGGCATTGACTTTATGGGTCCTTTTCAACCATCTTTCAGTTACAAGTTTATTCTTCTTGCTGTGGATTATGTGTCTCGATGGGTTGAGGCCATACCCACTGTTACTAATGATTCTAAAGTGGTGCTAAAGTTTTTGCAGGCTTTAGTTGCTCGATTTGGCATTCATAGGGCCTTGGTGAGTGACGGAGGTAGTCACTTCTGCAACAAACTCGTGGATAAACTCTTGGCAAGGTATGGAGTGCGACAAAGAGTCACAACCGCCTATCACCCACAAGCCAATGGGCAGGCCGAACTAGCCAACCGGGAGATTAAGCAAGTGCTAGAGAAGACGATGTTGACTCGGAAAGACTGGAGCAAGAGACTTGATGAGGCTTTGTGGGCCTACTGGACAGCCTTCAAGACACCAATTGGCATGTCCCCGTATCAGTTAGTTTATGGCAAATCCTGCCACCTCCGTGTTGAAGTTGAGCACAAGGCGTTTTGGGCCATTAAAACTTTGAACTTGGATTTTCTGAAAGCTCAGGGGGATCGGGTGCAGAAGTTGAATGAGCTCGAAGAATGGAGACAAGAGGCTTATGAAAATACGAAGATATGCAAGGAGAGAGCCAAACGGTTTCATGACCAACATATTTGAGTGATGCAATTTTACAAAGGTGATATGGTTCTTTTGTTTAATTCTCGCTTGAAATTGTTTCCGGGTAAATTCCGTTCTCGTTGGTCAGGTCCGTACAAGGTGCATGAAGTGTTCGAGAATGGTACACTAGAACTCGAGACAGAAGATGGACATTACTTCAAGGTGAATGGGCACCGAGTCAAGAGATTTCACACTTCCGAGCCACTTCCGATCGTGAACGAGATCTCCCTTGCATGATAGAGGTAAGGAGGTAAGTTTGTCGAGCTCTAGACGATAAATGAAGCGCTTCTTGGGAGGCAACCCAAGCTCATTGTAATTGTTTGGTTTTTTTTTAATAATTTCGAATGTGTAGTTTTCTAAATTATGTTGCGTCGTGTCCAGTTTGGGGGAGTTAACTTTACTAATGTTCGGCTGGAGTTCTTTGAAGTGATGTAGGGAAGAAAATCCCTTAATGTGGGGGAAGTTTTTGTGTGGGAGAGCCATGTCCCACTCTGGACCAACATGCTTTCGAACGGGGGCATTCTATCCCACTCGGAGGGTTAAAAAACACCATTTCGGTAGAAAATCCGTGGTCCATTCCGAACGGGAGCTGTTCATCCCGAACAGAAGTCGAGGCGTGTTTTGACGTATCCCAAGCAGGAGGCCAAAATCCCGCTCGGGAGGAGATTTGTCGAGCAAAAAAACCCCAGGGCCGAGACCAATCCCGAACGGGAGCCCTTTGTCCCGTTCGGGACCGAGTTGATTTAGGCATGATGAACCGGCCGATCGAGCCATCCCGAACGGGATAGGGATCGTTCCGTTTGGGACCAATTGCGCAATATAAAAGCCTGCCGCACGGAATGGCTCATTCGCTCATCTCCCCCTCTTCCAAACGGTACCTCTTTCATTTTTTCTTGCACTCCCTTCATTTTTCCGGCCAACACCAGGTAATTTCTTCCCCTATTTCCTTTCAATTCGGTGTTTTTATCTAATTTATGAGATTTGGTCGTTTGTTTGGAGAAATTCATGGTTAGCTGTTCTCTTCTAGGTATTGCGAGTAGATGCACATATGGTGTTCGATAAAATGCCTAAGAACATGTTTGTGGTTAGAATTGTTTATATGTTGCGATTCTTGGGCATGTTTGGTTGAAGTTTAATTGGATTGTGGGAATTTTTGTGGAAATTTGGTGTTATTGCTTTTTCTTGAGATATTTGGGCTCGGTTTAAATTCTTGATTGTGTATGATACTCATATGAAATTGTAGACTTCTTGTCATACCAAGATGAGTACTTCATGTTCATTGGTTAATGTGGGGAATTTTTGTGCTTGTACACTTGATGTTTGGAAGTCTTGTGGGTTAAATTGGAGAATGATTTGTAGTTCGTTGTTGCAGATAATATGGGACCCAAACCACGTGTGGCATGCCCTACCAATTTCACGGATGATGAGTACAAGGCACTCCGGGCCCTTAACAAGTGTGTTGTTCATGGATCGAAATACCCTTGCCCAGCCACTCTTACTGCATTGGGGATTAAAGAGGATGTGGAAACACTGTTCCACAACATAGGATGGGACAAGATACTTAAGGAAAGGTGGCCTGCTTTTGAAGAGCAAACAAAAGAAATCTTGGCATCGGCTATTGTGCGCAGGAGTCCCGGCAATTGAACTAGCCACTTGACATTCAAGATGGGGGCAAAAGATATACCTTGGAACGTGCGCAATTGGACGCAATTTATGGTTGTGCGGCGGGCTCGGGTTATATACCCGTTGATTTTAATGCCAAGGACTTTTGGCAGCAGATTTCTGGAGACGTCGTCTTAGGGACAATGAAGATGAAATTGGCAAAGGGTTCTCTCATTAGGAACCCGGTGCTTAGGTACATTCACAAGACCGTCGCGAACTCGATATCCGAGAGACATGAGAGCAACAACGTGATTATTTCGGAGCTTTACGTGCTCCATTCGATGCTTGCCGGAGTTCCTTTTTCCATGGCTACTGTGGCTATGGATAACTGGAGTCGAGCCCCCACATGGACCAACATCTATTGTGGTGGAATGCTTACACCTATTCTCGACCATTTTGAGATTCCTTGGGAAGGTACGGAGGTGCCACCGTCTGTGGTGGATCTCCCGGTACTCACTTTTGCTAAGTACATTTCCATTCCCAGAGAGAATGCCTACTTGTACAAGGTGGTTAACGATGCATGGATGATGGTTCCGAATACTGCCGCCACGACTATTACTGCTCCGGGTGCCGAGGCGAATTGGTTGTTGGACTCGCCAGCTCATAAAGCTTTATGGTATAAAAAGGGCGAAATGGGACTTACTCAAATTATGAGCATTCTATTGTTGTGCCGGAGGATCATGATGAGGAGTCAATGGATTAAGAGGAACCGCAGATTGAGCAGGGTGCCGGGACATCATCCGCTGGAGCCCAACGCCTTTGGCAGATAGAGATTGGACATGAGGATGGCCGGCCTAAGGACAGAGGTGACGGCATTGCGGGCTGATATGGTTAGCCAGCGAGAGTGGTTTGACCATAGATTTGATCAGGTGAATGATAGACTGACTGGCGTTGAGACCGAGGTGCATGATTTGTACAATCAGCTTCCAGCCTACTATCGGTAGCACCGGCGGAATGAGGATGCTTCGGGCCCAAACCAGCAGTGATCAACGCCTTTCCGTCTTTTCAAACTTAGTCGTGTCTGGACTAAGTTTGGGGGGTAGGACGGACCTCAGTTTTCTCTTTTCCCTACTTGTTATTTTCGACTGCTTTATCTTTTCTCTACCCTTGTTTACTTTTATTTAGTTTGTTTTAGTGTTTAGTCTTATTTAGTTGCTTTAAGTCATTCGATGGGGTTGTATAATGATATGATCTAAATCTTGTTCTAGTAATTGGTATTTTGAGAATTGTTGGTTTTGTTCTTTTTCTGTGATGATTTGGAGCAGATGGATAGAGCTTAAAGAGTCGGAACCATGCCGAATTTTCTTTTATTCCACCTTGTAAAACTGATGGAAGTGGGGTACACAAACTCTAACACTTATTCTCACACTAAGCATGAATTGTATGATTTATTTTGATTTAAGTGCTTGCAAGTGAAGTGGGCTTGGTTGTGATAACTTTGGCTTAAGATTGAATTCGTGATGAGGCATGAACATGATTTGATTTCATTTGAGCTTATGATAGGGCAGAATAACTAGAAGTTGATGCATGCCTTGGTTGAACAAATTTTGCACTTGACGTCATGTTATATTAATGCTTAGAACTCAACACCTTTGAACTTGTGAGTTTTGAGCCTAATGAGTCCTTATACCTCATTATTGATTGGTTGTGAGAGGCGAGGCACAAGTGGAATAAGTAGAGTCTGTCGATACCAATTTGTTTAACATGTCACATTGAACTAGAAAATGATCTTAGGCCATTCCTTCTTAGTACCTACCTTTGATACTGTTGGAGAATAAGGTGGAAACATTACTACCCTAATCATTGTTTTGGAGCCAAATTGAGCCTTTAATTCTTTCATATATGCTTAGGAACAAGTTTGAGGGTTGGGATGAGGTCTGAGAGAAGAAGAAATGAAGTGCTTGGATTGAATTTTGTGAGTGAAATGAAAATAATGATTTGGAAAATCTTTTGGGGTTGTAGAGAGAATGTATAAGAAAAAGAAAAAAGAAAAAGAGACAGAGAAAAGAAAAAAAAAAGAAAAAAAAAGTGAAAAAGAATAAAAAGAGGAGAAAAGAGGTTTGTTTGCATATCGAGCGATGAAAAGTGAGAAATTGTCAGATTGTGGAACAAGAGTTATTACTACTGTGTTGAAAGGTTGATTGGTTGAATGTTGAGAAGAGGGTCGGGGATGAATGAGTCACTTTAGCCTAAAACACCCTACCTATTAGTAAGCCATGTTACAACCCGATGAAAGTCCTATTTGATTCTAGGACGATGTTTCAATGTGAACAAATGTTGCAGAGATGAACAATATGAATGAAACTTGTGTACTTGTGCTTGAGAGAAAGAAAAAAAATTAACCTTATACAGCTGAGTGAGTGTTACACCCTTATATGATCACATGCCGGTAAGGTTGAGTTCTTTGCATTAATACAACATGGTGGATAATGAAAAATTTGTGAAATAGAGATATGCATTGATAGATAGTGGTGAGCCGTGAAGCATTGCACCAAGCGAATGAAAATCTAGTTTTTTGTTTTTGATTGAGGACAATCAAAGGCTTAAGTCTACAAGTATGTTTCTTACATTCAAGCAGCGGAGTTGTGGATTGATCGGGAATCAACTTTATCAGTGGTTTAGTGAAGAGTTAGGTACAAACCATGATATCTCCATCAACAAATGATGGAACTCTTTGAAAACTTGTACCGAATCGATCGTCTCGATGAGTTCTACAATTATGTTGCACACTTTAGAGCATAGGAGTTGTGGATTGATCAGGAATAAACTTTATAAGTGCTTCAATGAAGAGTTCAGTACAAAGCACGATATCTCCATCAACAAATGATGGAAATCTTTGAAAACTTGTACCGAATCGATCATCTCGAAGAGTTCAACAAGTATGTTGCAAACATTCGAGCATCGGAGTTGTGGATTGATCGGGAATTAACTTTATAAGTTCTTCAATGAAGAGTTCGGTACAAACCACAATATCTCCTCAACAAAAGATGGAACTCTTTGAAAACTTGTACCAAATTGATCGTCTCAATGAGTTGTACAAGTATGTTGCACACATTCGAGCAACGGAGTTGTGGATTGATCGGTTATAAACTTTATAAGTGCTTCAATGAAGAGTTTGTTGGGATCGTGTACTGAAAGCATATATGATTAAGTGTTTTGTACACTAGTCTTCATATATGTTGCTGCAACAAAGCTCGTTGTCTGATGAAACAAACACACAACAAACCATAATATCCGATTTTCTCGCCTATAGGGATGACCATATGGTGTGTAGGAGATCACAGAGGATCATATGAATCATTTGACCTAGTGAGATATAAACAGTATCACAGCTGAGACTGTCCCTGGATAAGGCTGTCGGTCTAAGCTGCGGCACATCGGTTCATAAGGTTGCTTATCCTAGCTACTTGATGTGTCGGTACATGGTTATGTATTGATGGGGTCAACAGTGGGATGTGCCATTCTCATTGACATTTGAATGAGCCAGATCCCTAACATACTTCCTATGATCTTAAACCTAACTGAAGGATAAGGGGCACACACAGATTGACCACACTTTGATTTACCATGGTGGCGAGTCTTACATGTTCTCTTATACCTGTATTTTGGGTGTTGACATTTTGTGTGTGGCCAGCTTAGGCTGGACGTTTAGGTAAGCATATCCGTTTCAGGATGGTGACATTCCTTGAGGAACTCACAAGATTCATTATGCTAAACCCTGCAAGTTGAATTATTTAATTCAGGCATAAGTGCAAAGGAGTGAGTGGTATTACTCAGGAAATAAGAGATTAATTAATTGTGGTTGATTGTCATAAGCCAAATTCATTAAGGAATGTCTAAAAACCTTAAATATGTGGATCATGTTAGTTTGGTGCAACCCGTTCTTAATAATGTAGTAATAAAGGGGCGAGTCAGTATTGTTACCGTGGTGAAGGTTAAAATAATGTTTTATTAATTAATTATGTACTGGGTTGAACAAGGAAGGATTAATTAATAAAGAGGGCCCACTTTATTATTTTCATCTGATCCCTGGTCTGGCCCATGAACTGCTCAAGCCCATTAGGGTTAGGGTTTCTCAAAACCCTAACACTATATATATGCCTTCTCTCTATCAGATCAAGTGATTGAATAATTTCAGTATATTGAGAAAATTGAGAGAGAACGGCGGCAGCTGATCCGGAGGGAGAGACTGATCGATTTAACCAGATCTCGGATCCAACTTGGTAGATAATCCTCACCAGATTTCCAAGGAGGAAGGCAACATATCAGAAGATCAGATCTGTAGGAACAACCTCCAACACCATTATTTAAATTCAGATCCAGATCCACTTCATTGTTATTTGCTCCGATCTAGATCTGTAGATTAAACGGTGAAGATCAGGTATTCCCTAAATCCATCCTCTGCAATTAATATTGTAGGAGCATGCATAGGTTCGCATGATTTATTTAATTGAAATTTATTCCCGATATCCTAAGAACGATCCTTGGAAAGAATTTAATTAATGGCAACTCGTGTTGTCCATCGTAGACTCAAACCCTACAATTAGTATCAGAGCAAGGTTCATATTCTTAGGCTCTATCTTGAATAAATTGAGATTAAATAAATATGTATGTTCATGGATGGATTTAATTGTCGTAGATGGTTTTGTTCTCGTGGTCTTCTGATTTTTGGATCTATTTTTCACCACGAGTAAATTCGTGGTTAGATTTGATAGGCAAAAATTGTAATAGATTGTAGATCTGTAACTTTTGTATTTTATTTTATTCTAATCTATAAAATTTTGGAGAATTGGATCCGGAAGAAGAACGAGAAGAGGGAACAAAGAACAGACATTGGAAGAACCATTGCCAAGGGTTCAGCCCTTCAGCCCAGATCTCGCCGGCGGCGACGGCCACCACGGCAGCGGCATCAGGCGGGTGGCGGCGGCAGGGTTCTTCCCTGCGACTGGGCTGCGCCCGCTTCAGAGCTACTGCGTGCGTGCTTCCGGCGAAGCTTCCAGGCTCGCGAACGTTCGGCTGAATGGGGACGGCCGGGCACGCGAAAGGAAGTAGTCGTAGGCTGTCGGCGGCGCGCGGGTTCGGCTGTCATGCGTGCGGTATTCAGACGGGGTGGCGGCGGCTAGGGTTTCCTCGCACGCCGCCCTTGTGCTCGCGCTCTCTTATTCGACATGGAGGCAGTGCCGCGCGCTGTTGCTTCTCACGAAGTCGCCGGAAATGGCGACAGCTGTAGGCGAAAAAGTAGATACCGGAGGTCGCGAGTACACGCAGGCTGCGTGCGGCTGCACGCGGCGGCGAACATAGCAGTGTAGCCCTGCTGCGCGTGCTGCTGCTTTGCATCGCGCTGCCGGTGACTGCTGATGTTGCTCGTGACGGCAACTTCATGGCCTGAACGAGCAGCTGGCGATGATGGCTGGAGATGGCTGGGCTGCGGTGGTGCACCTGCCGTAGGCAGCGGCCGGAAAGGTGGCGCCGGCGGCGAGCTGCAATGGTGGCTGCCGGCTGGGCTGAAACTAGGGTTTCCAAGCCCGGGCCGTTGTTCGGGCCCGTCAGCCCTGAGGCGGCCCGCAAGTTTGAAATTAGGGTTTGGCTCTCTCTTTTGGGCCTGAAACCCTAATTGAAGCCCAAATTGCTGTTAATGCAGTCCAAATCAGATTTCAAGTCCAACGGAGGCCCAGTTTGAAGATCTCTACTAAAAAGTAAATCTTGTAATTGATTAGATTTAATTATTTTTACAGTTGTAATCGCATCTTAGGGGCCACGAGAAATTTTATTTGTTTATTTAATTATTTCTCGTACTGATGTGAATTATTATGTGCGCACTAGTAAATAATAAGAAAGCATGTTTATTTGCTTTAATTATTTACTCTTTAAGCACGTTGTAATTTTTAAATTATCAAGCATGCTTTATGTGATTTATTTTATGTTTTAAATTGTGTCTATAAATTCCAGGATTCATATTAATTTATGATGGAATTTTTGATATGACATAATTTATGGCAACATAAAATAATGTGTGCGCATGAAACCTTTAGAAATTAAAAATACTAAGCTGGATTTTGGTTCTTTTCTAACATAGATCATTAGACCTCCACAAATACGGCCTCTCATTGGAAGTAATGCATTTCGAAGCGTAGACATCTACTCCAGTAGCTTGCGTTATAAATAAATTACCAGTTCTAATGCGATGAGGTTTCTAAATAAAACGTTTAGTTAAGATGAGAAGTGGGAGCCTCTGAGCAAACGTCTACTCCAGTAGCTTGCATTGAGACAACTTTCACTGGTCTCTAAGATTAAACTAAATGAGATAACGAAGGATGTGAGGGGCATGCGGTATGGGTCGAGTACGTATGCTAAATCGTCTTTTAACATCCTGAGTTAGGATTGTTCTTACTTTGGCTTAGATGTTACCTGAGCACAACTCATGAATGAGATCCCTGCTCAGGATAGGTGAACATGGTCTAAAGATCTCCAATATTAATTTCTTTTGCTAAAGATACCTGGCATGTTAAGAAATTAAAGGATCTTTTATGGTCTGGTTGAGCGTTTTGTCGTAGACGGACTACTCGGGTAGCTTGCGACAAATTAGCTTGGGAAATTGGAGGAAACAAATTGTATTGTTTTATCTTAAAGGTTACTATGCAAATTTGTTTCAATTGTTCGTAGTATGTGCTTACTTTAATTCGCTTATTTGTTTTCAGATATGTCTATGAACAATGTCATTAATATCCTCGCTCAAAATCCTCTCAATGGTCCGAATTTCTTTGAATGGAAATGTAATTTGGATTATATCCTTGTTGCGGAAGAACACAACTTTGTCTTTACTGATCCTTGTCCGCCAGTCCCAACTGCTGACGCTACTGCCGAGCGACAGCAATCTTACGATAAGTGGATCAAGTCTAATAATGTAGTGAAATGCTACATGATGACCACTATGAGTAAGGTACTGCAGCTGCAACATTAACATTATGATAAAGCCTGTGAGATTATGGATAATCTAACAGCGACTTATGGGGAGACGGACAAAACTGTCAGATTCAATCTCATGAGGGAGATTGTGAGTAAGAAAATGTCTGAAGGCAGTTCAGTGAGAGAGCACGTGGTTGTCATGACTCACTTCATGGATGAACTAACGTTGCATGGTGGTGGTATTGACGTGGAAGCCCAAGTCGATATCATACTAAACTCTCTTCCCAAGTCTTTTGAAAACATCAGGATGAATGCTGTGATGAACAAGAAGGAGTATACTCTTAATGAGTTACTCAGTGACTTGATGGCAGCACAATCCCTGATGGAACCCGAGAAATCAATTTTGGTTTCTTCCGGTAGCTGGTCTGCTGCTCCTAAACGAGCAAAACCTAAGGGAATGGCTAGGAATAAAAATAAGAAATCTGCTGGTGGGAACAAACGAGTTTATGCTCCAAAGAAAAGGGCTGGGAAAGTTAAAGGAAAGGGCAAGTGTTACCGTTGTGGCAAGCTAGGACACTGGAAAGCAAATTGTCCAGGTGTTAACACCAATGGATAAGGTACGTCATCATTTGCATGTTTAGTATCTGTTTTCTACTCCTTGTGAGTAGTGGTTACTGTGAGTACTAATCATGTTTTGGATGCGCTGTGCAGAGAATCAAGCTGATGATAATGCTTGAGGATGACGGGACTATCAACTCCAAGGAAGATGCTGGAGATTGTTCTCAAGCTGTTGGAGTTATTTGCTTTAAGTTTATGTTAAAACTCTGTTTCTGAAGAGATGTTATTTTGTTTTGAGAAACAATATTTTTCATCCATGGATTATCAGTAATTCGATAGAGTTTTTCTATCATGATGAATAACAGTGTTTTCTATTATGGATGTTTATCTCTTCCTTACTTGATTACATAAACTATCAGTGTTCTAAGGTATAATTTAAAGAATCACTATAGAGATCGGTTACATCAGTCTAAGTAGTTTTAAGTAATTCATGGAATTATGGATTCAATCCAGGTATTCCTAAGAATGGTACTTATATATAAGATGGTAACTAGGCCTTTTTTAATAGGTGATTATATCTCTATAAGATATTTCGTGTTTGCTCTGGTTTGCTGGTTTGAGTTTACTTCCGTAGTTGCCTTAACAGGCATTGATATTGTAATCATTTAAGATTTGGATATGTTTATCTAGTTCACTACAAGTCTTAATCTCTTGCCAAGAGCGTTCATGACTAAGGTAGAGAATAAGTTAAACAAGACCGTAAAAACATTATGGTGTATCTTAAGTGATGTGTTTTTTACAGTATCTGGCAGAGCAAAGGGATTCCATCCCAGTTAGCTACACATATTATCCTTCGATTGGGATAGTATTGTAGGGTTTTTCCGTGAACCGAATCACCAAAACCAAACTGAACCGGATCGATCTATGGATATTGCTCATAATTAAATTCTCAAAACCCTAGCATGCTCCTATGAATTTAATACGAAGAATTGTGGATTTAGGGTTTACCGTAACTCCGTCGAGTCTGAACCGATCTTTCGCGTTTGAATTCCAAAAACCAATTCAACCACGCGATCCAATTTAATCTGCGGAAACAGGAATTAGAGATCTAATTTCTTAGAGAAAATCGAAAACAAAAGGGAGAGGAAAAGAGGAATCTGTTCTCCAGATTAGATCTTCAGATCTGTGTCCCGGTGTTGATCAGATCTACTAATAGTGAGGACTCCTTAGATCTGTGGCTTGAGCAGGACCAGAATTCAAAAATTCTCCTCCTTTCTTCCAACAGGATAGGCGCCCCTCTCTCTCTCTCCTTAGGGTTTCAACTGATTTTGAATCATATGAAGTGGCTTGGGTTTCAGAGAGTGAGAAGTCTATTTATAGACCTAGGGTTATACAACCCTAGTGGGCTCCTGGGCTCAATTCAGCACACTTATTGGGCCAGACCTGGGACCTAATGCAAATATTAAGTAAGCCTATAAATTAATTAATTCCCATATCCACAACCCAGGACACAATTAAATAATTAATATTAATTCTTTTTCACCACAGAATTAATACTGACCTACCCCTTTATTACCACGTTATGAGAACGGGTTGCATTAATTGAGAATCCCCATATTTAAGGTTACCGGACATCCATTAATTAATCGGAGCCTCTGAAAAGCTCTAACTACATTTAATTAATATCTTATAATTCCTGAGTAGTACCACTCAAACCTTATCACTCGTGCCAGAACTTAATCAGCCTGCAGGACTTTGGCACGATGAATGTTATTGAGCTCCTCAGGGAATGTCCCCATCCTATTACTCGGATATGGTTACCTAAGTTCAGTCTCAGGCGGTACTACACGAACTGCTATTACCCAAAATGCGGATATACGAGCACGTTACTTAGGCTCTCCACCATGGCAAGTCAAAGCAACAGTCAACCCATGCAAACCCCTGAACCTTCGTTAGGGTTTGGACTCAATCAATATTACGAGATCTTGTATTCGCTGATCTCAGACAGACGAATATATCTCACTGCGGTCCATCAATACGCCACCTCTGCGTACCAGCATGTCAAGTAACCAAGACAGACTACTTATTCCGACAATGCCACAGCCATCCGGACAGACGTATCCTCATACGTTGTCTCGGTTGTGATCAGGTTTATGTCTCACTAGGTCAAGTTGATCATACTGTCTTCTGCGATCTACAACACGCCGTTTGATCGTCCCTATCGGTGTGACAAGGGGATACCATTGTTCATACATGTACGATTGTTAACAGATAGGAGAAAGAAACCGTTGTATACTCATTATAATAAATGCTTTCAGTATACAAAACCCATCAATCTCCCACTTATACTCAAAGCATAACTAAGCTGTTATAGAGTATACAATCCGTCTATCTAGTCTGTTGTCACTTTAACCACTATCAGTGGTCGGCATCCATCTCAGACCCAGCTCACGAATATGCCTTTCGTAAACTTTCTGCGGCAAGCTCTTTGTAAACGGATCAGCAAGATTGTCAGCAGTGTCAATCTTCTTAATCAGCACATCGCCCCTCGATAAGATTTCTCGTATGATGTGGTACTTTCTCTCTATGTGTTTGCTTGCCGTGTGAGACTGCGGTTCCTTTGAGTTTGCCACTGCACCAGAGTTATCACAATAAATTGTGATGCTCCTCGGCAAACTCGGAATCACGCCCAACTCTAAAAGGTAGTTCTGGGGCCACACCCCCTCTTTTGAGGCGTCGGAGGCGGCGACATATTCCGCCTCCATGGTGGAGTCAGCAATGCATTTCTGCTTTGAGCTCCTCCAAGATACAGCTCCACCTCCCAGGGTAAACACATATCCTGAGGTCGATTTCTTCTCATCCTGGTCCCCTTGGAAATCCGAGTCTGTATAACCCACAGGGCACAAATCCTCACTTTGATAAACTAGGCAGAAATTCCTAGTTCTCTTCAAATACTTGAGGATGTGCTTTACAGCAGTCCAGTGCGCCTGTCCAAGGTTAGACTGATATCTTGCTACCATGCCAACGGCATAACAGATATCTGACCTGGTACACAGCATCACATACATGAGACTACCCACCGCCGAGGCGTATGGTACAAGACTCATCTCATTTTTCTCCCGCTGTGTCTGAGGACACTGCCCACCAGAAAGACGAACGCCATGTTTGAAAGGTAGCAAGCCTTTCTTGGCAAGTTGCATGTTGAACCGGGCTATCACAGTATCCACATAGGATGCCTGGGATAAGCTCAACATTCTTCTCTTACGATCTCGTAAGACCTTAATCCCAAGAATGTAGCCAGCTTCACCCAGATCCTTCATTTGGAACTATTCGGATAACCAAACTTTGATTTCTCGTTGTTTCCAAATAGGAGTATGTCATCAATGTATAGTGCAAGGAAGACCACGCTCCCACTGACACAAAGTCGGTAAACACAACTTTCATTTTCCAACTGTGCAAATCCATAGGATTTAATCACATCGTTGAAACGTAAGTTCCACGACCTTGAAGCTTGCTTAAGTCCATACAAGGACTTCCTAAGCTTCCAGACAAGATGTTCTTCGCCCTTGCTTATGTAACCCTCGGGTTGCTGCATTTAGATGTCTCTACCTTCTTCAAGGTAACCATTCAGAAAAGTGGTTTTGACATCCATCTGCCAGATCTCGAGGTCCATATGCGCAGCTATGGCAAGGAGTATCCGGATGGATTTGAGCATGGCTACGGGTGAAAAGGTTTCGTAATAGTCAATGCCCTCTTTCTGAATATAACCCTTTGCCACCAGCCTGGCCTTAAAAGTCGTGATCTTTCCATCCGCCCCTTTCTTTCTCTTGTATACCCATTTGCACCCTATGGCCCTAAAGCCATCCGGCAAATCAGTTTTCTGGTATACATCCATAGCAGTTATGGATTCAATTTCAGAATCCATGGCGACACGCCATTTGGCAACATCCTTGTCCTGCACTGTCTCTTCGTAAGTCAGTGGGTCAGAGTCATCATGTCCGTCTTCCGGGCTCAAGTCCGTAGACTTACCCACGAACATGTACCTTTCTGGCTGGAAAATAACTCTCCCACTACGACGAGGCATCGGTGTCGTGTCAGTAGTAGGTGCAGTGACTTGTGGTCCTGCACCTTGCACTGAAGAACGTGTCTGTGGTGCTGTACCTCTCACAGGTGCACCCACATCTGCACGTTCCCCTTCCCTTGGAATTGCATTCTTGTTTTCAATTTCCTGAAGAACGATATCACTCCGTGACTTGTGATTACTCACATACTCGTCCTCCAAGAATCTAGCGTTGGTGCTAACAACGACTCTTTGACTCTCAGGACAGTAAAAGTAACCACCTTTCGTTTGCCTGGGATACCCTATGAACAACATTACTTTTGACCTGCTTTCTAACTTATCAGGTTCCTTTGACAGTACGTGTGCCGGACAGCCCCATACTCTAAACTTGCACAATCTAGGTTTGCGACCAATGAAGAGCTCAGAAGGCGTCTTAGGAACTGATTTAGAAGGCACCACATTAAGCACGTAAGTTGCTGTTTCCAATGCGTAGCCCCAAAATAAAATTGGTAAGTTTGCATAACTCATCATTGATCTTACCATCTCTAGAAGAGTCCTATTTCTTCTTTCAGCTACACCGTTTTGCTGGGGAGTACCCGGTGCAGTCCACTGGGATGTAATCCCATTTTCTGACAAATACTGCAGGAACTCGTTACCAAGGTATTCGCCACCGCGGTCAGATCGCAGCGACTTGATAGTTTTCCCGACCTTCTTTTCTACCTCAGCCTTGAACTCTTTGAATTTCTCAAAGCATTCAGACTTGTAGCGAAGCAGGTAAACATATTCGTACCTTGAGTAGTCGTCAATGAAAGTGATGAAGTACTCATACCCTCCATGAGCCTGCGTGGACATCGGTCCACATAAGTCAGAATGAGTCAATTCCAACACTTCCTCTGCTCGAGACTGACTAGCCTTGAAAGGCCTAGTTGACATCTTGCCCTCGATGCAGGATTCGCAGACTTGATAAGGTACAGCCCGGACTAGGTCCAATGTACCGTCATCTGCAAGTCTCTGAATCCGCTTCAAGCTGATGTGACCCAGTCTCAAGTACCAGAGATATGTAAGATCCTCATCAGAAGAAGTAAGTTTTCTCTTCCTAGGATTATCAATTACGGATGAATTACATGCAATACTTAAGGACAGATTTGATAAAAGCAACATAGATATTGTAAATCAACATACCATAATGGATAACATTGTTATTACCAATGATAAAATCATAAATAACAAATATCCATAAAAGTTGATGAAATTTGTCCTGCCGATAAACCATGGCCCACAAATAAATTCTCAAATGTACTTTAATTCATCAAAAACATAAGGAAAAAAAAACTCCATAAAGCTCCGTCATAAAACGTTGCCTTCATCCAGTTTGGTATCTCTTTGCCATCACTCACAGCCTTGTCGGCACGGTCCTCTGCAAAGTACAACAACATGATCAATAAGTCAGCGCTTACAGCTCTTGGAAGAGCAACTTTGCACTCTAATCATGCTTTAGTTATACATGCAAATGGCATACCTTGTCTAGCCTTGTGGGCCTGACAATCTTTCCTCCAATGTCCTTTCTTACCACACTTGAAAACATTTGTCCTTCGAAGTTTTCCCCATAGGCTTATTAACAGATCCCACGTCCTTCGCAGTTGCCTTTCTAGCGTTCTTCTTAATCGCTCTTTTCGGCTTCATACCTTTCGATACAGCAGAGTGATTACCAGAAGTAGCTAAAGCAGCCTTCTAAGGATTCATAACCGATTCCGCTGCCATCAAGTCATTGAGTAACTCGTTAAGAGTATACTCCTTCTTGTTCATGACAACAATCAGTCTGAAACACTCAAAGGATTTGGGTAGAGCGTTCAGTATGATATCGACCTTAGCCTCAACCTCGATACCTCCACTGTGCACAGTTAGCTCATCCATGAGGTGAGTCATGGAAACTACGTGCTCTCTCACTCGTTGTAATAGTCTACTTCCTCTTGCGAGGATTCAGTAGTGGGCACTTATAGGACAAAGTACTTGTAGAACGAACATGTGTTCTTCCGCAATCAGGATGTATTCAAAGGTTGCGTTTCCATTCCAGGAAGTTTGGACCAGTTAGAGAATTTTGTGCGAGAATATTGATAACACTAGACATAGACATATCCAAAACAATAAAGAATCATAAATAAGAACATACATGTTGCACTTCGAAAACAAATGCATTGAAAACCTTTTAATAAATCATATACAAATGTTTTCCACTAATTGCCCAAGAGTTCCCACCGCAAGCTACACTCGTAGACATTTACGATGTCACCCTCAACCAGAACTGCGGGTTTTAAGCCCCAATC
>JAPKLW010000464.1:494974-506466 GCA_026898455.1 Plectranthus barbatus
ATGCACCTCCGGGAACTAGCAAGCTACACTCGTAGACGTTTACTAGACGCTTAATTCAGCACACTTATTGGGCCAGACCTGGGACCTAATGCAAATAATAAAGTGGGCCTATAAATTAATTAATTCTCATATCCACAACCAAGGACACAATTAATTAATTAATATTAATTCTTTTTCACCATAGAATTAATACTGACCTACCCCTTTATTACCACGTTATGAGAACGGGTTGCATTAATTGAGAATCTCCATATTTAAGGTTACCGGACATCCATTAATTAATCGGAGCCTCTGACAAGCTCTAACTACAATTAATTAATATCTTATAATTCCTGAGTAGTACCACTCAAACCTTATCACTCGTGCCTGAACTTAATCAGCCTGCAGGACTTTGGCACGATGAATGTTATTGAGCTTCTCAAGGAATGTCCCCATCCTATTACTCGGATATGGTTACCTAAGTTCAGTCTCAGGCGGTACTACACGAACTGCTGTTACCCAAAATGCGGATATACGAGCACGTTACTTAGGCTCTCCACCATGGCAAGTCAAAGCAACAGCCAACCTGTGCAAACCCCTGAACCTTCGTTAGGGTTTGGACTCAATCAATATAACGAGATCTTGTATTTGCTGATGTCAGACAGACGAATATATCTCACTGCGGTCCATCAATACGCCACCTCTGCGTACCACCATGTCAAGTAACCAAGACAGACTACTTATTCCGACAATGCCGCAGCCATCCGGACAGACGTATCCTCATACGCTGTCTCGGCTGTGATCAGGTTTATGTCTCACTAGGTCAAGTGATCATACTGTCTTCTGCGATCTACAACATGCCGTATGATTGTCCCTATCGGTCAGACAAGAGGATACCATTGTTCATACATGTACGATTGTTAACAGATAGGAGAAATAAACCGTTGTATACTCATTATAATAAATGCTTTCAGTATACAAAACCCATCAAGTATATGTAAAATGAAATAAGATTCTTTAAAAGTTTATAAGTTATGCCAACTTTGCCAAATTTTCGTCTTAGGAACAGCGCCAAAAGCAGTTGTATGTTTGCTTAATCTAGTGTCTTCTAAATCAGTTCCAAATACCCTAGCAGACCTTGACTCTGTCAAAAGGGCAATGATGGGTAATTCGGCTGTTAAGCTGATATAGGAAACTGATTGGTTGGAAGAAAGGTTTATGCTAGTACTGCTTTGTGGGCTATTCCAGGTAAACGAAAAAGATGGTTGCTTTGTGTATCCTAGATACAAGCAAGATGTATAGGATGAAACCATGAATCCAAATGTGAGATTGTTCTCTAACATTTAAGAGAAGATAATTCAAATCCATCAGGAAATACCCCGTGGCAAATTGAGCATACCTTGGAAGGTATGGTACCAATTGCACGGTCACCCGTGTAAGGTGGTAAATCACAAATTAATGCACCATTAACTGACGACTTAAAAGGAGCATCGTTGCAGTGAGTGGTTGCCTTAATAGGCTTAATGGTACTGGTTCGTGGAAAGAGTCTTTGGACTTGTTCCCAACTTAACGAACAACATCGTACTTATCCCTTAAAGTGCAACGAATCTGTTAAGACAAACGATGCAGTTTAATGACGTCAAGTCATGAATTCAGAAATGAATCAGTAAAGGTTATGGTTGTATATTAGGATCAGTGATTGCCAAATAACTTTCCAGCTATAGGCAACTGATTGATATACAAGAAAAATGTTCGAATGGTAACCTAGTATATTCGAGAGTCTAGGTTAGTGAGTAAGGGATGTTTCACAACAAAACTTTCTCACTGGTTGCAACTATTAAACCCATTCGAATTCTTTTAACCATAACAGCACATATAAATCTAAATATCTGGAAGACAGATGACGTCATCCATATTTTATAAACGGGTACCTTGATAAAAGGTGACGACATCTGTATGCAACAACCAAATAAGTTATGTGCGGTAAGGTGAGAAGCATCGTGTCTTGAAGCCAAGGAAGTTCAAGTATGAACTTAAAGGAGATTCAAGGTCATGTAACAGACATTTCAATATTGTCTATCGAGAATGAGAGTTTCATGTACCAGTTATGTGTCAGCGGAAGCGTGGTTTTCCTTGCACATTATGCAGATAGTATTTTCATATTCGGAAACGGTGTGGAGATATTGTCAGGCATAAAGTATGGTTATCAGAACAGTTTCAGAAGTAGGACTTATGAGATTTTGGAACATCTTTTGAATTAAAGTCTTGTGTTGACACAAGAAAAGGATGTTCAGGTATCTCAAGTCGCTTAAATTGATTCTGTGGTGAGTCGTTCATAGCAAGAAATATTGTTGTCTTTCTATATTGCAGATGAACGAATTCAGATGTTTGTAGCGCTATATATATCGTAAACAGACATCAGTTCAACTCTGGATAGGCACATTGGTTTATGAATGAGCCTTGTGAGTTGAATGGCATCAGATATCCAGGAGGATCATAAGGAAAGGAAATCGACCTCTAACTATGTGTTGACCTTGGAGGAGGAGTTATAGGAATCTAACACAGAAGTGTGTTGCGGATTCCGGTATGAAGGCTGAGTTTTTGTTAGCTTCATTAACTTCGCAAGAAGCAGATAACTCCGGTGTTATCCTCTAGAGGTGTGTGTTCTGAGTTTGCCTAATAAAATCACATGGAATTGTGATCATGTTGGTGCAATGACAAACTCAAAGGAACCCAAGACTCACGAAGTGGTGAAACACATAGGATGTGTTGTATCACATCATACGAGAAATCGTGACAAGAGGTGACGTGAATGCAGTGGGAGTGATTGAAAGTATAGACACACTTAATACTTTGATAAAGCAATGATATTATGCTTTAAGTATAAGTGGGATTGTTGGGATCGTATACTGAAAGCATATATGATTAAGTGTTTTGTACACTGGTCTTCATATATGTTGCTGCAACAATGCTAGCTGTCTGATGAAACAAACATACAACGAACCATAATATCCTATTATCTCGCCTATAGGGATGACCATATGGTGTGTAGGAGATCATAGAGGATCATATGAATCATTTGACCTAGCGAGATATAAACAGTATCACAGTTGAGACAGTCCCTGGATAGGCTGTCCGTCTAAGCTGCGGCACATCGGTTCATAAGTGGGCTTATCCTAGCTACTTGATGTGTCGGTACATGGTTATGTATTGATGGGATCAACAGTGGGATGTGCCATTCTCATTGACTTATGAATGAGCCAGATCCCTAACATACTTCCTATGATCTTAAACCTAACTGAAGGATAAGGGGCACACAGATTGACATTACTTTGATTTACCAAGGTGGCGAGTCTTACATGTACTCTTATACCCGTATTTTGGGCGTTGGCAATTTGTGTGTGGTCTGCTTAGGTTGGACGTTTAGGTAAGCATATCCGTTTCAGGATGGTGACATTCCCTGAGGAGCTCACAAGGTTTATTATGCTAAACCCTGCAGGTTGAATTATTTAATTCAGGCATAAGTGAAAAGGAGTGAGTGTATTACTCAGGAAATAAGAGATTAATTAATTGTGGCTGATTGTCATAAGCCAAATTAATTAAAGAATGTCTAAAAACTTTAAATATGTGGATCATGTTAGTTTAGTGCAACCCATTCCTAATAATGTGGTAATAAAGGGGCGAGTCAGCATTGTTACCGTGGTGAAGGTTAAAACAATGTTTAATTAATTAATTATGTTCTGGGTTGAACAAGGAAGGATTAATTAATAAAGAGGGCCCACTTTATTAATTGCATCTGATCCCTGGTCTAGCCCATGAACTTCTCAAGCCCATTAGGGTTAGGGTTTCTCAAAATCCTAACACAATATATATGTCTTCTCTCTATCAGATCAAGTGATTGAATAATTTCAGTATATTGAGAAAATTGAGAGAGAACGGCGGCGGCTGATCCGGAGGGAGAGACTAATCAATTTCTCTAGATCTCGGATCCAACTTGGTAGATAATCCTCACCAGATTTCCAGGGAGCTGGGGAACAGATCAAAAGATAAGATCTGTAGAAACAACCTCCAATGCCATTATTCAGATTCAGATCCAGATCTACTTCATCGTTATTTGTTCCGATCTAGATTTGTAGATCAAACGGCGAAGATCACGTATTCCCTAAATCCATCCTCAACAATTAATATTGTAGGAGCATGCATAGGTTCGCACGGTTTATTCAATTGAAATTTATTCATGATATCCTAAGAACGATCCATGGCAAGAATTTAATTAATGGCAACTTGTATTGTCCATCGTAGACTCAAACCCTACAGAGTTCGGTACAAACCACGATATCTCCTCAACAAAGGATGGAACTCTTTGAAAACTAGTACCAAATCGATTGTCTCGATGAGTTCTACAAGTATGTTGCACACATTCGACCATCGGAGTTGTGGATTGATCGGGAATCAACATAATAAGTGCTTTAGTGAACAATTCGGTACAAACCAAGATATCTCCATCAACAAATGATAGAAGTCTTTGAAAACTTGTACCGAATCGATCATCTACAAGTATGTTGCACACATTCAAGCATCGGAGTTGTGGATTGATCGGTAATCAACTTTAAAAGTGCTTCAATGAACAGTTCGGTACAAGCCACGATATCTCCATCAAAAAATGATGGAACTCTTTGAAAACTTGTACCAAATCGATCATCTCGATGAGATCTACAAGTATGTTGCTCACATTCAAGCAACCGAATTGTGGATTGATCGAAAATCAACTTTATAAGTGCTTCAATGAAGAGTTAGGTACAAACCACGATATCTCCTCAACAAAAGACGGAACTCTTTGAAAACTTGTACCGAATCGATCGTCTCGGTGAGTTCTACAAGTATGTTGCACACATTCGAGCATCGGAGTTGTGGATTGATCGGGAATGAACTTTATAAGTGCTTCAATGAAGAGTTGGGTAAAAACCACGATATCTCCTCAACAAAGAATGGAACTCTTTGAAAACTTGTACCCAATCGATCATTTCGATGAATTCTACAAGTATGTTGCACACATTCGAGCATCGGAGTTGTGGGTTGATCGGGAATCAACATTATAAGTGCTTTAACGAAGAGTTCGGTACAAACCACGATATCTCCATCAACTAATGATGGAACTATCTGAATACTTGTACCGAATCGATCTTCTCTATGAGTTCTACAAGTATGTTGCACACATTCAAGCATCACAGTTGTGGATTGATCGAGAATAAACTATTTAAGAGCTTCAATGAAGAGTTCGGTACAAACCACGATATCTCCATCAACAAATGATGGAACTCTTTGAAAACTTGTACCGAATCGATCGTCTCGATGAGTTCTACAAGTATGTTGGACACATTTGAGAATCAGAGTTGATTATTGATCGGGAATCAACTTTGTAAGTGATTTAATGAAGATTTCAGCTCAAACCACAATATCTCCTCAACAAAGGATGGAACTCTTTGAAAACTTGTACAGAATTGATCGTCTCGATGAGTTCTAAAAGTATGTTGCACACATTCGAGCATCGGAGTTGTGGGTTGATCGGGAATAAATGTTATCAGTGCTTCAATGAAGAGTTCGGTACAAACCACGATATGTCCATCCAAAAATAATGGAACTCTTTGAAAACTTGTACAGAATCGATCATCTCGATGAATTCAATAAGTATGTTACACACATTCAGGCTTCGGAGTTGTGGATTGTTTGGGAATTAACTTTATAAGTGATTCAATGAAGAGTTCGGTACAAACTACATTATCTCCGTCAACAAATAATGGAACTCTTTGAAAACTTGTACCGAATCGATCATCTCGATGAGTTCTACAAGTATGTTACACACATTCAAGCATCGTAGTTGTGGATTGCTCGGGAATAAAATTTATAAGTGCTTCAATGAAGAGTTCGGTACAGACCACAATATTTCCATCAACAAATGATGGAACTCTTTGATTACATGTACCGAATCGATCATCTCGATGAGTTCTAAAAGTATGTTGAACACATTCAAGCATCCGAGTTGTGGATTGATCGGGAATGAACTTTATAAGTGCTCCAATGAAGAGTTCGATATAAACCACGATATCTCTTCAGCAAAAGATGGAACTCTTTGAAAACTTGTACCGAATCGATCGTCTCGATGAGTTCTAAAAGTATGTTGCACACATTCAAGCATCGGAGTTGTGGATTGATCTGGAATCAATTTTGTAAGTGCTTTAATGAAGAGTTCGGTACAAACTACGATATCTCCATCAACAAATGATGGAACTCTTTGAAAATTTGTACCGAATCAATCGTCTAAATGAGTTCTACAAGTATGTTGCACACACTCTAGAATCGGGTTTGTAGATTGATCTGGAATCAACTTTATAAGTGTTCGATACAAACCACGATATCTCCTATACAAAGGATGGAACTCTTTGAAAACTTGTACCGAATCGATCGTCTCGATGAGTTCTATAAGTATGTAGCACACATTCAAGCATCGGAGTTTTGGATTGCTTGGGAATCAACTGTATAAGTGCATCAATAAAGAGTACGGTTGAAACCAAGATATCTCCATCAACAAATAATGGAACTCTTTGAAAACTTGTACTGAATCGATCATCTCGATGAGTTCTACCAGTATGTTGCACACATTCAGGCATCGGATTTGTGGATTGCTCAGGAGTCAAATTTATAAGTGCTTCAATGAAGAGGTCGGTACAAACCACGATATCTCCATCAACAAATGATGGAACTCTTTGAAAACATGTACCGAATCGATCGTCTCGATGAGTTTTACAAGTATGTTGCACGCATTTGAGCATCAGACATGTGGATTGATCGGGAATCAACTTTATAAGTGCTTCAATGAAGAGTTTGGTAGAAACCACGATACCTGTTCAACAAAAGATGGAAATCTTTGAGAACTTTTACCGAATCGATCGTCTCGATGAGTTCTACAAGTATGTTGCACACATTCGAGCATCGGAGTTGTGGATTGATCAGGAAACAACTTTATAAGTGCTTCAGTGAAGACTCGGTACAAACCACGATATCTCCATCAACAAATAATGGAACTATTTGAAAACTTGCAAAGAATCGATCGTCTCGATGAGTTCTATAAGTATGTTGCACACATTCAAGCATCGGAGTTTTGGATTACTTGGGAATCTACTTTATAAGTGCTTAAATAAAGAGTACGGTAGAAAACCACGATATCTCCATCAACAAATAATGGAACTCTTTGAAAACTTGTACTGAATCGATCGTCTCGATGAGTTCTACCAGTATGTTGCACAAATTCAGGCATCGAATTTGTGGATTGCTCGGGACTCAATTTTATAAGTGCTTCAATGAAGAGTTTGGTACAAATCACAATATCTCCATCAACAAAATATTGAACTCTTTGAAAACTTATACAGAATCGATCATCACGATGAATTCTATAGGTCTGTTGCAAACATTCAGGCGTCATAGTTGTGGATTGTTCGAGAATCAACTTTATAAGTGATTCAATGAAGAGTTCGGTACAAACTACGATATCTCCGTCAACAAATAATGGAACTCTTTGAAAACTTGTACCGAATCGATTATCTCGATGAGTTCTATAAGTATGTTGCACACATTCCAGCATCGGAGTTGTGGATTGATCGGGAATCAACTTTATAAGTGCTTCAATGAAGAGTTTGGTACAAACCACGATATATCCATCAAAAAATAATGGAACTCTTTGAAAACTTGTACCAAATCGATCGTCTCGATGAGTTCTAAAAGTATGTTGCACACATTCAAGCATCGGAGTTTTGGATTGATCTGGAATCAATTTTGTAAGTGCTTTAAAGAAGAGTTCAGTACAAACCACGATATATCCATCAACAAATGAGTTCTACATTACATGGAACTCTTTTATTACATGTACCGAATCGATCATCTCGATGAGTTCTACAAGTATGTTGTACACATTCATGTATCGAAGTTGTGGATTGATCGGGAATCAACTTTTTAAGTGCTTCAATGAAGTGTTCGGTACAAACCACAATATCTCCTCCAAAAAAGATAGAACACTTTGAAAACTTGTGCCGAATTGATCGTCTCGATCAGTTCTACAAGTATGTTGCACACATTCGAGCAACGGAGTTGTGGATTGATCGGGAATCAACTTTATAATTGCTTCAATGAAGACTTCTGTACAAACCACGATATCTCCTCAACAAAGGATGAAACTCTTTGAAAACTTGTACTAAATCGATTGTCTCGATGAGTTCTACAACTATGTTGAAAACAGTCGAGCATCCGAGTTGTAGATTGATCGGGAATCAACTTTATAAGTGCTTCAATGAAATGCTCGGTACAAACCACGATATCTCAATCAACAAATAATGGAACTCTTTGAAAACTTGTATCGAATCGATCGTCTTGATGAGTTCTACAAGTATATTGCCGACATTCAAGCATCGGAGTTGTGGTTTGCTCGGGAATCAAATTTATAAGTGCTTCAATGAAGAGTTTGGTACAAACCACGATATCTCCTCAACAAAAGATGGAACTCTTTGAAAACTTGTATCGAATCGATCGTCTCGATGAGTTCTCCAAGTATGTTGCACACATTCGAGCTTTGGAGTTGTGGATTGATCGAGAATCAACTTTATAAGTGCTTCAATGTAGAGTTCGGTACAAACTACGATATCTACTCAACAAAAGATTGAACTCTTTGAAAACTTGTACTGAATCGATCGTCTCGATGAGTTCTACAAGTATGTTGCTCACATTCGAGCATCGGAGTTGTGGATTGATCGAGTATCAACTTTATAGGTGCTTCAATGAAGAATTTGGTACAAACCACGATATCTCCTCAACAAAGAATAGAACTCTTTGAAAACTTGTACCAAATCGATTGTCTAGATAAGTTCTACAAGTATGTTGCACACATTCGAGCATCTAAGTTGTCGATTGATTGAGAATCAACTTTATAAGTGCTTCAATGAAGAGTTCGGTACAAACCACGATATCTCCTCAACAAAAGATTGAACTCTTTGAAAATATGTATCGAATCGATCGTCTCGATAAGTTCTACAAGTATATTGCACACATTCGAGCATCAGAGTTGTCAATTGATCGGGAATCAACTTTATAAGTGCTTCAATGAAGAGTTCAGTACAAATCACGATATCTACTCAATAAAGGATGGAACACTTTGATAACTTGTACCTAATCGATCCTCTCGATGAGTTCCACAAGTATGTTGCACATATTCGAGACTCAGAGTTGTGGAATGGTCGGGAATCAACTTTATAAGTGCTTAAATGATTAGTTCGGTACAAACCACGATATCTCCATCAACAAGTGATGGAACTCTTTGAAAACTTGTACCAAATTGATCGTCTCGTTGAGTTATACAAGTATGTTGCACACATTCAAGAATCGAAGTTGTGGATTGCTCGGGAATCAACTTTATAAGTGCTTCAATGAACAGTTCGGTACAAAACACGATATCTCCTCTACAAAAGATTGAAGTCTTTGAAAATTTGTACCGAATTGATTGTCTCGATGAGTTCTACAAGTATGTTGCACACATTCGAGCATCGGAGTTGTGCATTGATCAGGTATCATCTTTATAGAGTTCGGTACAAACCACGATATCTCCTCAACAAAGGATGGAACTCTTTGAAAACTTGTACCAAATCCAATGTCTCGATGAGTTCCACAAGTATGTTTCACATATTCGAGCATTAGAGTTGTGGATTGATCGGGATTAACTTTATAAGTGCTTTAATGAAGAGTAAGGTACAAACCACGATATCTCCATCAACAAGTGATGGAACTCTTTGAAAACTTGTACCAAATTGATCATCTCGATGAGTAATACAAGTATGTTGCACACATTCAAGAATCGTAGTTTTGGATGGATCGGGAATAAACTTCATAAGTGCTTCAATGAAGAGTTTGATACAAACCACGATATCTCCATCAACAAATAATGGAAATCTTTGAAAACTTGTACCAAATTGATCGTCTCGATGAGTTCTTCAAGTATGTTGCACACATTCGAGCATCAGAGTTGTGGATTAATCGAGAATCAACTTTAAAAGTGCTTTAATGAAGAGTTCGGTACAAACCACGATATCTCCTCAAGAAAAGATGGAACTATTTTAAAACTTACACCAAATCGATTGTCATGATTAGTTCTACCAGCACGTTGCACATAATCGAGCATCGGAGTTGTGGATTGATCGGGAATAAACTTTATAACTGCTTTAATGAAGAGTTCGGTACAAACCACGATATCACCTCAACAAATGAAGGAAATCTATGAAATCTTGTACCAAATCGATCGTGTCGATGAGTTCTACAAGTATGTTGCACGGATTCGGGCATCGGAGTTTGGTACAAACGATTTGAAAACTTGTGCCAAATTGATCGTCTCGAGGAGTTCTACAAGTATGTTGCACACATTTGAGTATCGGAGTTGTGGTGTGATCAAGAATCAACTTTATAAATACTTCAATGAAGAGTTCTATACAAACCACAATATCTCCTTAATAATGAATGGAACCCTTTGATAACTTGTACTAAATCGATTGTCTCGATGAGTTCTACAACTATGTTGCAAACATTCGAGCATCGGAGTTGTGGATTGATCGGGAATCATCTTTATAATTGCTTCAATGAAATTTTTGGTACAAACCACGATATCTCCATCAACAAATAATGGAACTCTTTGAAAACTTGTTCAGAATCGATCGTCTCGATGAGTTCTACAAGTATGTTGCACCCATTCAAGCATCGGAGTTGTGGATTGCTCTGGAATTAACTTTATAAGTGATTCAATGAATATTTCGGTACAAACCACGATATCTACGTCAACAAATGATGTAACTCTTTGAAAACTTGTACCGTATCGATTGTCTCGATAAGTTCTAGAAGTATGTTGCACACATTCAAGCATCGGAGTTGTGGATTGATCGGGAATCAACTTTATAAGTGCTTAATGAAGAGTTCGGTACAAACCACGATATCTTCTCAACAAAAGATGGAATTTTTTAAAACTTGAACCGAATCGATCGTCTAGACGAGTTCTACACGTACGTTGCACACATTCGAGTATCGGAGTTGTGGATTGATCAGGAATAAACTTTATAAGTGCTTCAATGAAAAGTTCGGTACAAACCACGATTACTCCTCAACAAATGATGGAAATCTTTAAAAACTTGTACCAAATCGATCGTGTCGATGACTTCTACTAGTATGTTGCACACATTCGGGCATCGAAATTTTGGATTGATCAGGAATCAACTTTATAAGTGCTTCAATGAAGAGTTCGATAAAAACCACGATATCTCCATCAACAAATGAAGGAACTCTTTGAAAACTTGTACCGAATCGATCGTCTCGATGAGCTCTACAAGTATGTTGCTTACATTCAAGCAGCGTAGTTAAGGATTGATTGGGAATCAATTTTAAAAGTGCTTCAGTGAAGAGTTCGGTACAAATCATGATATCTCCATAAA
>JAPKLW010000465.1:0-45971 GCA_026898455.1 Plectranthus barbatus
CATGAAACCAAAGCCAAAACCTTTATAACATTTTGATGTAAAACATATTTAAATTCCTGATTATTTGGAGATCATTTAGCAGACCTTACACGCAAATGAAAACAGGGGTGCTGTTCTGAAATTCTTACTAAGTAGTAGATTTTACCAAAACCAAAGCTTGTCTTCTCTTAATTTTCATTTATTCCTAGGTTCATATACAGGGATGAAACTTGGCATACATAATCAACACAATGTCTATGATTTTTCTATAATTATTAGAATTATTTCTTCAAGGGTTATATATTTTTCTTAAGCATTCAAACGTATTCTGCCACAGTTTTGCCACACGAGATTGCAGAGGTCATAATTCACAAACCACATAACCTTTTTAAGAAATTCCAAATCCTACATGACCCTAACTCATCATAGTCTATCATATTCGAAAATGAGCACAATCCACAATCGTTTACTTTGTCTTCCGTGCCCCAACAGATTGGGCAGAGAATCAGGTTTTCATAACTTTGCATCAAAACTATTTCTCAACTCATTTTAAGTAATTTCATAGCCATGGAGGCTTCAAAAACATATCATCGCAGCATCACATCAACCCAGCAAGTAAGAGGACGATTCATCAATTTACAAAGACAACTTAACAAAATCGCATCCCTAGCCTATTGATCGTACATGGAATTTAATATTCGTGTTTAGGAGATTAAGAGAGGTAGGGAAAGATCCTACTTGATAGGGAAAGATTTCAGATTTGAGGTTCCTCTTTGGAATCGACGTTCTTGAGCTCTCTTTGCTCAAACCTTCGTGTTTCTGGCTCCTCTCAAACGAGTAGACTTCGATTATCCTCAATTCGTGTCCTTTCCTTTCGATTCCCAGCTAGGTCGAAAATTTGGATGCAAGAAATTGATGGGGCTTTTGGTATCAAAACGGAGAGGAAGGTGAGGGGATTCCGAATATGTGATTATTAAGGCTAATCGAGCAATTTGGGGTGGGGTATCGGTAGAGAGAAGGGCTGCACCTTCAATGGTGTTCTGGAGAAGAAGAGTGTCGAAGAAGGAAGGGGAGGGAGAGAGAGTCGATCGAGAGAGAGAGAGAGGGAGAGATGAAATAAATGGAAAAAAGGAATTTTGTAATATAAATTAGGGTAGGATATTCTATTTATTTGCTTAATTTGATATTTACTAGATTGTCCTCTCTTAAATTATAATTCATGTCTTTCATAATTTCTAGGATGGTAATTGCCTCTCTTCTCTTTAATTACTTACACTTTAATTTAATTGTTTCCTACTTTGGGTTATAAATCCCAATTTAATCAAATCATTCCATCCCAAAATAATCAATTAAATTTATAAGCATTCCAGGCCAAATAAATCAAGATGGCCGAATATAAATAAATATCGGAGCCAAGAAATTCATTCCGGTATTTTCCATCGGAATTAACTCATCAACGATTGGTTGCAACATCTCCACAATATAGATATATATATTTTCATAATTCTTCCTAAATAATTAATTACCCAAAATTGAGAATTTGAATCCCAATATACTATTTAATTAACTAAGCGATCGAAAATAGTGAGAAGACTATTTAATTCTCTTCTCAATAATTTATTTATAATCGCATGCGATTTAATTAATAATCGCGAGAGGAATCCTAAAGTCTCACTTGAGATAATAGTAATTAATAAAATAAGATATCTCCTATTGAGATTTGTTCTTGTAAAAAGGATCGGATTTTCGCGGGCGTTACACTGAAGATCTAATCTGGACAACAGATTTCTTTCTTTCTTCCCTTTTGTTTTTGATTTTAATCTAGAAATTAGATCTCTAATTTCTGTTTCCGCAGATTAAATCGGATTGCGTGGTTGATTTCAAATTGGAAATTCAAACGCAAACGATCGGTTCAGACACGATGGAATAACGGTAATTTCTCAATCCACGATATGCATTAAATTCATAGGAGCATACTATGTTTTTGTGAATATTAATTATGAGCAATATCCATAAATCGATCCAGTTCAGTTTGGTTTTGGTGATTCGGTTCACGGTAAAACCCTACAATTGGTATCAGAGCAAGGTTTTTGATTTATGGCTCTGTTGTTCATAATTAAATTCGATATGCGTGTATGAATTTATTATTTTGTGGATGTTGGTTTTTGTTCCTCGTGGCAACCCGTTGATTCAGCCCGCGGTGGTTTATCCGTGTAGGGCTGAATTATTTTTGTAAAATCACGAGAAAATCCGTGATTAGTGTAGATTTAAAAAATTCTAATAGAATAGCTTTCTGTATTTTTTAAAATTTTGTAATAAGACGGGTCGAGGACGAAGAACGAAGATGGGGCCGTCGAAGGGCGGTGCACGGTGGCGGCAGGAGGCCGCGCGCGCGTGCAGCCGCGTACAACGGCGGCGCGACACGGCAGGGCGCGCGCTGCGCGCACGAGCAGCGGCAGGGGCGCGTGCGACCTGCGCGCGCGAGGCTGGGACGATCGAGCGCGCGGTGGTGCAGGGCGGCACTGGGTCTGGTGGCGGGCGGGTGCGGTCGTCGTTGGCTGTTGTCCCGTCGTGGTGGCTCGTGTTTTGGTGGTTTGCACAATCCTGTGTAAACCCTGGGGTTTGCATTAGGGTTAGGGCAAATCATCAGATCACAAAGGCCTAAATCCAAAAGATTTGGTGTATCCAGATTTGAAGGCCCTTGAAGATTTGGAAGATTGGAAAAGATTTGGAATTATCCAAATTAATTCAAAATTCAAATTGTAATAGATAGAATTTAATTTTTCTATTTTTTGGGCCACGAGGAATTTTTGTTTGCCTTAATTGTCCTCGTATGATATGTGATTTATTTATGTGCGCAATTAAGCATGTGTAGATAATAGGAAAAGCATGTTTTATCGCTTTTACTATTTACAGTTTTTCAAGCATGCTTATGTGATTAATTTCTTTTGTTGGATTATATTTTGGAAATTTTTGGGCTTGTTTAATTACATGCAAAAATTTGGGAAATATAATGACAAAGAAATTATGTGTGCGCATAAAGAAACCTTTTAAAAGAAAAATACTAAGCAGATTTTTTAATTAAAATCAATAGACCTCCACAAAGCAGTCCTAGGCTGTAAGTGTATCTCTCGTTCTAGTAAACGTCTACGAGTGTAGCTTTCTAGTTCCTATAGGTGCATAGGTACGGTTGTTGGGATTTCTAGACAAACAATTTAAATCATGTGAATAGTGGGAGGGCTTTGCGTAAACGTCTACGAGTGTAGCTTGCGTAGACCTCTTTCACAAGTATTCTAGGATTGATTTAAATTATAGATAACAAAAGCTTTAAGGGCTGTGCGGTATGGTTACGTGCCATGCTAAACCGTCTCTTTTGGCCGGAGTTAAATTTTTGGTTAATTGCTTAGAAGCATCTTAGAATATAATGCAAGAATTGCATCCCTGTTCTTGAGAGATGGTTTGGTCTAAGGTTTTCACTAATTATTAATTTCTAGTGTCAAAAGCATCCTGACATGGTAGTGAAATTAAATGGATTGGGGCTTAAAACCCGCAGTTCTGGTTGAGGGTGACATCGTAAACGTCTACGAGTGTAGCTTGCGGTGGGAACTCTTGGGCAATTAGTGGAAAACATTTGTATTTGATTTATTAAAAGGTTTTCAATGCATTTATTTTCGAAGTTCAACATGTATGTTCTTATTTAAGATCTTTATTGTTTTAGATATGTCTATGTCTACTGTTGATCATATACTTGCTCTCAATCCTCTTACTGGTCCAAACTTCCATGAATGGAGATACTACATTGAGTATATCCTCCTGACTAAACAACACATGTTTGTTCTTACTATGATGCCACTTGCCCCACGTTACCATAAAGTCTCTAGACGTGAGAAAGAGTATTATGACAGATGGGTGGCGTATGAGGATTTTACTTACAAGTTAATCTCAGATAACCTGTCTAGAGAACTCAAGCTCAAGTACATGGGCTATTGTAGCTCTGTTACGATCTGGATGGACTTAGTGGCCACGTTTGGTAAAGTGGAACGAACTATCAACTGTGATCTCGTAAAAGACCTAGTCTGTAAGAGAATGGTTGATGGCAGTTCGGTGACACTACATGTGATAATGATGGATAACACCATGAGACGATTCACACGTAGAGGTGGATATATATCAGATCGGGCTAAGATTGATATAATCCTGAACTCCTTACCACTTTCATTCTATGACTTCAAGATGGATGTAGCTAAGAGAAGTGAGTACTCCTTCAAAGAGTTTCTCACTAATCTCATAGCAGGACAGTCCTTCGTACCTTCATGGGAGTCTGAGTTATCAGATCTTGAGCACAGCTTGGGCACATTGAAAGATGTGGTTCACACTGTGTGCAAGAACATGATTGATCGCAGATCATGTGAGAGGAGGTCAAATGAAATGAAGAGGGTTGGTGTCACTTCAAGTGAGAAGGCATGCGGAAGCAAGGGACAAGGTACGTCATTTGCATTTGTAACGGAAACATGTTTAGCATCGGTTTCTACTCATTCGTGGGTAGTGGATACTGGAGCTACTGATCATGTTTGTTATATTTTGCAGGGGTTCACACCGAGGAGGGTGCTGAAGAATGACTAGGTTACCATCTCGATGGGGAACGCAGCACAAGTGAGTGTAGCTGCCATTGGAGATTTCACCTTGTACTTTGTTGATTTTGTTTTAACTTTGAGAGATGTTTTGTACGTGCCGGATTTTCGGCGAAACCTTATTTCAGTTTCCAAACTTTATGTTGATGGATATTCAGTTATTTTTTATAGTGGTGTTTCTATCATTGGTAATAACGGTGTTATCTGTTGTGGAATGTTGTATAATTCTCTCTATGTTGTTAACTGTAATCATAAGTCTTCCGCAAGTATTGCATGTAATTCATCCGTAATTGATAATCCTAGAAAGAGAAAACTTACTTCTTCTGATGAGGATCTTACATATCTCTGGCACTTGAGATTGGGACACATCAGCTTGAAGCGGATTCAAAGACTTGCAGATGATGGTACATTGGACCTAGTCCGGGCTGTACCCTATCAAGTCTGCGAATCCAGCATCGAGGACAAGATGTCAACTAGGCCTTTCAAGGCTAGTCAGTCTCGAGCAGAGGAAGTGTTGGAATTGATCCATTCTGACTTATGTGGACCGATGTTCACGCAGGCTCGTGGAGGGTACGAGTACTTCGTCACTTTCATTGACGATTACTCAAGGTACGGATACGTTTACCTGCTTCGCTACAAGTCTGAATGCTTTGAGAAATTCAAAGAGTTCAAGTCTGAGGTAGAAAAGAGGGTCGGGAAAACTATCAAGTCACTGCGATCTGACCGCGGTGGCGAATACCTCGATAACGAGTTCCTGCAGTATTTATCAGAAAATGGGATTACATCCCAGTGGACTGCACCGGGTACTCCCCAGCAAAACGGTGTAGCTGAAAGAAGAAATAGGACTCTTCTAGAGATGATAAGATCAATGATGAGTTATGCAAACTTACCAATTTCGTTTTGGGGCTACGCATTGGAAACAGCAGCTTACGTGCTTAATGTGGTGCCTTCTAAATCAGTTCCTAAGACACCTTCTGAGCTCTTCCTTGGTCGCAAACCTAGTTTGTACAAGTTTAGAGTATGGGTCTATCTGGCACACGTACTGTCGAAGGAACCTGATAAGTTAGAAAGCAGGTCAAAAGTAATGTTGTTCATAGGGTATCCCAGGCAAACAAAAGGTGGTTACTTTTATTGTCCTGAGATTCAAAGAGTCGTTGTTAGCACCAACGCTAGATTCTTGGAGGACGAGTATGTGAGTAATCACAGGTCAAGGAGTGATATCGTTCTTCAAAAAATTGAGAACGAAAATGCAATTCCAAGGGAAGGGGAACGTGTAGATGTGGGTGCACCTGTGAAAGGTACAGCACCACAGACACGTTCTTCAATGCAAGGTGCAGGACCACAAGTCACTGCACCTACTACTGAAACGGCACCGATGCCTTGTCGTTGTGGGAGAGTTATTTTCCAGCCGGAAAGGTTGATAAGCTCGTTATTTCACTCACTTATCTATATTATTTTTATACTATTTTATGTAGTTTTATTGAGTTTATATATATATTTTATGCATGATGTCAATATTAGGTGGTTTTAGGTGTGTTTTGATGTTTATGCAGGTTTATAGGCCTAAACTCATGAGAAAACCGTTCCGGAAGCAGTGATGTGTAAGAGTAGCAGTGAAGAGTTTTTGCACAAGAGGAATTCGGGCTATTGGCGCATGGCATTGGATGATGCTTTGAGTTAGCTCTCCAACACAACTGGAATCGGGTCGATCGGAGTTCGGATGAGGAAGTTATGGCCAAAACTGTGAGACCGCGCAGACGAGGCTAAAAGGAGTCAAGCGCTCGACGAAGAAGATCGATGGAAGAAGGAGGCCGCGTAGATCGACGCTGTTCAGAAGCGGTCGACGAGGCAAGAAGTTGAGAAGCGATCGACGCCATATAGCCACGGTCGACGCGAAAGCGGGAAACCTAATCTGGATCTGATTTGGAGATTAATGCATATCTTTAGTCCTAGATTTGATATGATACACCTCTACCTCTATAAATAGCCTTGTAAAATCGAGTTTTAGGTATGCTTTTAATAATTTTATTTTAGATTTCAGTTTTTAGGAAGATTCCAAGAGTTTTTAGGTTTATGTTTGAAGACAGAAGTTGGTGGGAAGACATTCCAACCCGAGTTTTTATGCAATTCAGGTTGTATTTTTCCGTGATGAATACTCCTCTGAATATGTGTAACTAAACTTCTTTTCAGATTCTAGGGTTTCGAACTATCTATGTATACATGTTTGATTAATTGAATTATTTTCCCTTTCCCTTCGTAGTTTGTGAAATCTGTGCTTATTCATAATCTTGATTTGTTGGCCACATCTTAGGATTATCTAGTTGATTACTTGAGACGTAACTGTGATAGTTTTCAATCGAAAGAGATTTTCACAATATAATCTGATTTCTTGTCGTAGCTGAAGGAGATTGATTATAGGGATAAATCTGTAGAACTTGGGAGTTAGTTAATTTATCTTGAGACCGAGCGGAGATAGGTAGTTGACTAATCTACTTTGCGAATTGTCCAACAAAGAAGTTCGTAATACTTTTCTGATGTTTCACTACGAAGAGGAATTAAAATAGGGAATTAATCAATTCATTCATACATGTCATACTTGATAGGTAGATATCCCTGGAATCTGTGCTTCTCTTATTTGACTTCAAAAGCTTTTCAATTTCCTGTTTAATTTTCATTAGCAAGTACTGCGATTTCCAAAACAACCAAAACTTTTTATCTGATTTTCCTAACCAGTATTTTCAAGAACGTCTGATTTAGTATTTAGGATTTTTTGTTGTTTCATTCCCCTGGATCGATAACCTTAGGGTTTACAAATTTATTTGCCACTATTTCTATAATTAATATGTAGAAATTACAGTGATCAAAGGTACATGTTCGTGGGTGAGTCTTCGGACTTGAGCCCGGAAGACGGACATGAGGACTCTGACCCACTGACTTACGAAGAGGCAGTGCAAGACAAGGATGTTGCCAAATGGCGTGTCGCCATGGATTCTGAGATTGAATCCATAACTGCTATGGATGTATACCAGAAAACTGATTTGCCGGATGGCTTTAGGGCCATAGGGTGCAAATGGGTATACAAGAGAAAGAAAGGGGCAGATGGAAAGATCACGGCTTTTAAAGCCAGGCTGGTGGCAAAGGGTTATAGTCAAAAAGAGGGCATTGACTATGACGAAACCTTTTCACCCGTAGCCATGCTTAAATCCATCCGGATACACCTTGCCATAGCTGCGCATATGGACCTCGAGATCTGGCAGATGGATGTCAAAACCGCTTTTCTAAACGGTTACCTTGAAGAAGGTAGAGACATCTATATGCAGTAACCCGAGGGTTACATAAGCAAGGGCGAAGAACATCTTGTCTGGAAGCTTAGGAAGTCCTTGTATGGACTTAAGCAAGCTTCAAGGTCGTGGAACTTACGTTTCAACGATGTGATTAAATCCTATGGATTTGCACAGTTGGAAAATGAAAGTTGTGTTTACCGACTTTATGTCAGTGGGAGTGTGGTCTTCCTTGCACTTTACGTTGATGACATACTCCTATTTGGAAACAACGAGGGAGTGATGTCTGAAATCAAAGTTTGGTTGTCCGAACAGTTCCAAATGAAGGATCTGGGAGAAGCTGGCTACATTCTTGGTATTAAGGTCTTACGAGATCGTAAGAGAAGAATGTTGAGCTTATCACAGGCATCCTATATGGATACTGTGATAGCCCGGTTCAGCATGCAACTCGCCAAGAAAGGCTTGCTACCTTTCAGACATGGCATTCGTCTTTCTAGTGGGCAGTGTCCTCAGACACAGCGGGAGAAAAACGAGATGAGTTTTGTACCATATGCTTCGGCTGTGGGTAGTCTCATGTATGCGATGCTGTGTACCAGGCCAGATATCTGTTATGCCGTTGGCATGGTAGCAAGATATCAGTCTAACCCTGGACAGGCGCACTGGACTGCTGTAAAGCACATCCTAAAGTATTTGAAAAGAACTAGGAATTTCTGCCTAGTTTATCAAAGTGAGGATTTGTGCCCTGTGGGTTATACAGACTCGGATTTCCAAGGGGGCCAGGATGAGAAGAAATCAACCTCAGGATATGTGTTTACCCTGGGAGGTGGAGCTGTATCTTGGAGGAGCTCAAAGCAGAAATGCATTGCTGACTCCACCATGGAGGCGGAATATGTCGCCGCCTCCGACGCCTCAAAAGAAGGGGTGTGGCTCCGGAACTACCTTTTAGAGTTGGGCGTGATCCCGAGTTTGCCAAGGAGCATCACAATTTATTGTGATAACTCTGGTGCAGTGGCAAACTCAAAGGAACCGCGGTCTCACAGGGCAAGCAAACACATAGAGAGAAAGTACCATATCATACGAGAAATCGTATCGAGGGGCGATGTGCTGATTAAGAAGATTGACACTGCTGACAATCTTACTGATCCGTTTACAAAGAGTTTTCCACAGAAAGTTTACGAAAGACATATTCGTGAGCTGGGTCTGAGGTGGATGCCGACCACTGATAGTGGTTAAAGTGACAGCAGACTAGATAGACGGACTGTATACTCTGTAATAGCTTAGTTATACTTTGAGTATAAGTGGGAGATTGATGGGTTTTGTATACTGAAATCATTTATTATAATGAGTATACAACGGTTTATTTCTCCTATCTGTTAACAATCGTACATGTATGAACAATGGTATCCTCTTGTCTCACCGATAGGGACGATCATACGGTGTGTTGTAGATCGCAGAAGATAGTATGATCACTTGACCTAGTGAGACATAAACCTGATCACAGTCGAGACAGCGTATGAGGATACGTCTGTCCAGATGGCTGCGGCATTGTCGGAATAAGTAGTCTGTCTTGGTTACTTGACATGCTGGTACGCAGAGGTGGCGTATTGATGGACCGGAGTGAGATGTATTCGTCTGTCTGACATCAGCGAATACAAGATCTCGTTATATTGATTGAGTCCAAACCCTAACGAATGTTCAGGGTTTTGCACGGGTTGACTGTTGCTTTGACTTGCCATGGTGGAGAACCTAAGTAACGTGCTCGTATATTCGCATCTTGGGTAACAGCAGTTCGTGTAGTACCGCCTGAGACTGGGTTTAGGTAACCATATCCGAGTAATAGGATGGGGACATTCCCTGAGGAGCTCAATAACATTCATCGTGCCAAAGTCCTGCAGGCTGATTAAGTTCAGGCACGATTGATAAGGTTTGAGTGGTACTACTCAGGAATAATAAGATATTAATTAATTGTAGTTAGAGCTTGTCAGAGGCTCCGATTGATTAATGGATATCTGGTAACCTTAAATATGGGGATTCTCAATTAATGCAACTCGTTCTCATAATGTGGTAATAAAGGGGTAGGTCAGTATTAATTCTATGGTGAAAAAGAATTAATATTAATTAATTAATTATGTCCTGGGTTGTGGACAAGGGAATTAATTAATTTATAGGCCCACTTTATTATTTGCATTAGGTCCCAGGTCTGGCCCAATAAGTGTGCTGAATTGAGCCCAGGAGCCCACTAGGGTTTTACAACCCTAGGTCTATAAATAGACCTCTCACTCTCTGAAACCCTAGCCACTTCATAACACAATTTGAAAAACCCTAGATCTAAGAGAGAGAGAGGGAGGCGCCGATTTTGAGAAGGGAGGAGGAGAATTTTTGAATTCTGGTCCTGCTCAAGCCACATATCTACGGAGTCCTCACCAGTAGTAGATCTGACCAGCACCGGGATACAGATCTAAACATTTAATCTGGAGAACATATTTCTTTCTTTCTTCCCTTTTGTTTTCAATTTTAATCTAGAAATTAGATCTCTAATTTCTGTTTCTGCAGATTAAATCGGATTGCGTGGTTGATTTCAAATTGGAAATTCAAACTCAAAAGATCGGTTCAGACACGACGGAATAACGGTAATTCCTCAATCCACGATATGCATTAAATTCATAGGAGCATGCTAAGTTTTTGTGAATATTAATTATGAGCAATATCCATAAATCGATCCGGTTCAGTTTGGTTTTGGTGATTCGGTTCACGGTAAAACCCTATATTTAAAACTCAACACACCTAGTGTTGTAGTATAATCTGCAATTAACCTAACGAATATTGGAGCTAAAATACATTTGATAAACACTTGCTAAGTCGAGACCTTAGCAAGATAAGAGCAACACAACATTAATACTTCCGCTCCATATATAAACACTCTGATCGGGGACCAACAGCTACACATGTAGACGTTTACTTATTGAACTATTCACTTCCAATAAGAGATCGCTTTGTGGAGGTCTAAAATAAACCTGCTTAGTAAATTACATTCATAAGGTTTAACATTTTCATCGTTTGCACACAGATTATTTCATGTTGCTATAAATTATAACACTGCTAAAATTCCATCATGCAGAGCATGTATACTGCATTTATAGTTATAATTCAATTCATGAAATAAATCACATAGCATGCTTGAAAACTGTAAATAATAAAGTGATAAACGTGCTTCCTATTATCTACACATGCTTGGATGACCGCAAATAATAAAAGAAACAATTATATCATACGAGAACACATAAAACAAATAATAAACAATCCTCATGGCCCCATGATACAATTACATCGAAATAAAAATAATTCTAACTATTACAAGTTAGAATTATAGTACAAATCTTCAACTTGGCTCCAACTCTTTGACTTGAAAATCTGATAAACTGGATTGGGCCTCCTCGAACTGTTTGGGCTGAAAAAACCAGACAATCGGACCTGTGCACTCACCACAAACCGGGTTCGCGTGTACACGACCCGATGGAACGCAGCCTGGCTAGCCACCGTCCGCCGCTACAAAAACCTCGCTGGAATTGCACAGCAACATCGCACAAACTCGTGCGAGTTGCAAGTTGTGATTCCATTGATGGCACCCATCCCCCGGCATCCAGCTCCTACGGTGGGCACCGATCGTGGCCATGGGATTCCTCGTTGTCGCCTGCACCGGTGGGGAAGGCCACAACTGGGGTGTGGCAGGAGTTTCCAATTGAAGGGATTTTTACTAGCATATTGAATTGCATAATTCGATTGCCTGGGATCGATTATTGGATATCATAAATTAATTTATATGCCTATGATCAAGACCTAGGATGCTCTTATTGAATGCATTAGAAAGATTGTGGAATACCTGGATGAGTTTATTCTTTGAATAGTTCTGTGAGGAACGCAAACTCAAACATGTGTCCAGCTCTCAAGTATAGCAACATGTTCGTAGTAAAACTTGCCAATCTAAAGTCAGTCAGAGAGCCTAGCAATATTGTGTTTGTGGTAAAGATCATCACCTGAAGTTGCCCGGGAGTCGGAGAACATAGGAGCTTCCCAACCGGAAGAGTTCAATTTACCTTTTGTATTTGTAATTATGTTTTAGTGGATTTACGATGGAAGAGAGGATGTATGATATTTTGGCAACCACTATAATATCTTATGTCACTTATCAGTTTTTACTCACCTACTTGCTTGTTTTGAAACTCAATAGTTGGCTAAGTTATTACTGAATTGGTTAACTTAAGAACAAGATAACGCAATCAATTTTCTAAGAGCCATATGACTTACGAACTGTTAATTGAGGCCAATCAAAGAAAATCTTTCGTTACTTTGATAATTTGGGACCAACAATATAAATGTATGAATTTTAAATTAATACTTTTTATTTAAAAAATTATATGTACAAATAATGAAAGTTAGGATTGTGGTCACGATTCTGGTTTAAGTATTTCATCACTAAGTTTTCAAGAAAAAAAAATTCCATCATTAAAATGATCGAAATATTAATCTTTAAAAAAGGATGGAGGATAGAAGTTAATAGGCAGCTGCAAGAAGGATTAGGGTTTAAAATATGAATACCGAAACAGTTATTTTATGAATTGGTATTGAAATTGTTGCCCTTAGGTTACTATTAGCTGGCCCATCCATACTTTTAATGACTCTAATCCAATCGAGTTGAATCCAATGATATCGTACTCAAATTTGATTCGTTCATAGTTGAATTAAACTTCAAGGTGTTTTATCGAATATCTTGAAGTTTACAAACTTACTTGAGTTTAAACGAACTTTCTAATTAAATTTAGATTATAATTAAAGCATTATTATTTTTAAAAGAAAATTTTATTCATTAAAGAATTAATATCATATTCATATTAAGATTCAATTTCCTATTATAACCACAACATTATTGTACTTGTTACTCTTAATTATAAAAGTATTAATTTTATAAAGTTAATAAATATATATTTAATACTAATTTTAACTAATAAGATCACGAGTCGAATACAAAAATTAAATTTGGCTAATTTAATAAATAAGATTCACTAAATGAATTCGAACGAACGAGCTTTTATTATGTAACTAATATTACAATAGCTCACAAATAGTTTGATTAATTCATTAACCCTACATACATCACTAGTGGATTTTTATTCCATTTATATTCCGATTTAGGATGAGCCCTAAGTTTTAGTTTTACTTAAATTTCATTTTCCCACTTATATGTTGTCCATTTATAAAAATAAATTTTACTAATATTGTAGAAAGTTAAAGAATGGTAGATGGATAGGTTGGTGGAGTAATGGGCTAGAAGCCCAATAAAGATTAACATTCTAAAATATTGGGCCTTATCTACATCGGCTAATCATTGGGGCCATATTCCATGTGACATTATCTCACACTTGAGATGCCTCATTTTACTTTCTATTTTTATCTTTTAATTAAAAAGGTTCAAATATCTTCTCTCAAAAAAAAAAATTAGATATTCAATATATAATAAAATCCAAAAAGGTAAAAACAAATCCTCAAAATTCAGCAAAAACCAAAGGAGAAACTCAATAAATTCAGATTTTAGTTAAAAGTGCCTACTTTTTTCAATAATGGCCCAATTATATATTATATCTGACTACTCGAACATCAATTATATCAATAACTATCAATTATCTCCTAATTATTAGTTATTTCATTTGTGATTCACAATAATTATTATTATACATCTTAACTATTCACTAATCATCAAATATTATTTATTTTTCATTTTAGAAACTAAATTTATTGAAAATAGCCTTTAGTACGCGCGTTCCCCCACCTCAAGATAAGTGCTAGCTCTCTTATTCCGACTTCCCCATAGTTTTCGATAGCACAGAAGTTGTTCGTCCCAAAATAAGAGAATTGAATGCACAACGAAATATTAATAATGTTGCACTTCCAAACTGATCGTTCTGCACTAGTTTAATTTGTCAAGCTTAGGTCTTAGGGTCACTGTAATCATTAATCAGTTTCAAATTATACTTCAACACTTGAGTTTTGAGTTTTAAAGAAGATACGAAAATTGATAAGAAAGCAATAAACAACACAAAAGTTTATAGTGGTTCGAACACAAAAGTCCTACGCCCACTCTTCAGACAAAGTCTGGAAATCCAATAAGTGTTGGATTACAGGGTGCTCCCACGATCTATGACTTGTTGTGTTCTTTCTTGGAGAAAAAGAACACCAAGATGAACTCAAGAACAGGAAGTCCTGAATATTGTGTTCACGTAGGTGACACACGATAAGTTTTGGCTCACTTGAAAGTTTGGATATTCGGTTGTGAATCTCTTGAAGTCCTCGGCTATTTATAGTTGAGGATCCAGATATTTGAAATAGAGTCGTTTAGATATACATCGGATGTTGTCCAATTCAATGCTTTTATTCTCTGTCGAGCGGGTTGTTTTCCAAGAATCCTGGACATGCTCCCACCTTTTCTGACTTGGACTGTTACTATTCACCTTTTCGTAAGAACAACTGTATGATCAGTCCAAGGAATTCAGACTGATTAGTCCGAGGAATCTAGACTGAAGTCCTTAGTTTGCAGACTTTAAGGAATCTTCAATCCTTTGAGTCTAATTCTATCAGTACCATTCCTCAGATGATTCTTCTTGTTTCTATGTGCGGGGATTTGAACTAGAGATTCCATGTTGATGTCGTCCGTCTTGGCAAGTCCATGTTGGCTGATGTAACTAGTCTAAACGTTGATCCCCAGACTGACAAGTTTGATATTTGAGACTTGTGAGATCCAGACTGGTCAGTTCCAAACTAATGAATTCCTAAACTTGTCAGTTTCAGACTGATCAGTTCCATGTTGATCTTTCTGTCTCTCTGAGTCCTTGTGCCCACAAATCGATCCATCAGTCTGTTCTTCGATCAACTCCAGTTACAACTCGATAAAATACCTTACAGAACTTTATATTTAAAAATAAAAACTAGAGCTAATCTAGAGACTTTCCATACTAATTTTTGACGTTTGACCCACCAAAACAAAACAAAGAAAATAAAGGAAATTTTTAATATTAAATTTCCTAACCAAAATTTTAAGAATTCAAGAAAAGGTAACGATGAGACGAATTGTTTCTCATTATCATTTGTGTTTCTTAAATATATTTATTTTAATATATTTGCGCATTTCGTGCTGTACGCTCAAATATTGAGCATGTTGAAATTAATTAGGTCACTAAATTGAAGGAAGTTGACTATGTTTTATATTAAGATGTTTTTTCACTACTCCAAAATAATTAATGTGAAGACCTAAGAGAATATAAATACGAATAAAGCAAAAATAAAATATATTAGTATTTGGAGAATACCAGGCATATTATATTGAATGAATAAATTATAAACACGAGGTCTATTTATACATAAATTACGAAATATCTAAATTTCATAAAATATATAAATATTTCAAAAAATAAGAAAAATAATATAAATTCACTAGATTTGTGTATCGCTTTGTAATTTTCTCTTGAAGAGATTAAAATCTTCTTCTTTCATCCAACTTTCGGTCGATTTGATATTAATGAACATTATATGAACTCCAATTAATTAACTTCATCGATAAATAGAATCGAAAATCTTTATTATTGGATTGAATTATTTTGACGTTATATCCACTAAATACTACTCCCTCCGTCCCGGTGAAGTAGTCCCTTTTCTTTTCGGCACGGAGATTAAGAGTTGTGAGTGTAGTGGAATTAATATTTTATTGGTGAGTGTGAAAAAATTTACCTTTTTAGGAAAGTGGGACTAATTTATGGGACAAACAAAAGTGGGAAGTGGGACTATTTCAATGGGACGGAGGGAGTAATATTTTTGCATCGAAAAGATATTTATGAATGTTGGTATTATTTTAGTCCACTATGTTTCTTTCATAATTAAAATAGGTTTTTCGGGAACTTTTTTTTTTTAGCGAAACAAAATTTTGCAACTTTATTTTCTTGATTGTCTCGTTCAAAAATAATTTACATGCCCTTTTTTTTTTCTCAAATATAAACATTTAAAGTTCCTCCACCGTGCTAAATTCTCTCTCCTTCTCTCTCTCCCTCTCCCTTCAAGAATCAAGACACGAACGTCAAGCAAACAAACGATTAGAGTCGCTCGCTCGCGCTTTCTTCCTGTGATTCAATTCACCGGATTACAAGCCTATTCTTAATTCTTGAAGAAGAAAACCCCTGCTTTTCTCTCTCTCTCTCTCTCTCTCTCTCTCGGGTATACATACAACATTAACTTTGCTCATGCAGTGTTTTTTCATGATTTTGTTGGTCGACAATCGACATCAAAACCTATTTCCCAGTTGTCCTTCAACCTTTCTGTCCCTTCTTGTGATTTCATCCATTAATATGAATGTGTTTGTTTATGTTGTGCATCCCTTTTTTTTTTTAAGATAATGTTGTTGAGTATATTTCTTGGTGAAGTTGATTTCTTCTGCAGTTTATGAATGAGAAAGGCATCTTTCTAATGAACACATGAGTAATTGAGCATGATTTGTTAATCTGTTGCTCATTTTATTTGTTTGCTTTCGGTTTTTCGGGGGATTCCTTTTTTGTCAAGGGTGTCCACAAGAATATAATTTGCTAAAATAAGAGTTTCTTGAATTTACATGTATATCTAAGGTAGATTTATATGTAGTTATTGGTGTTTTGTTTTTTATTTTCATTTTCCAAAATATTGCTCTTTGAAGGTGCATGAAGTGAACCTCCTCAAGAAGATTCTAATCCTTTTCCATGTACACTAATTTTTTATAATGCCACAAGAATCACTCTTTTTTTTTCTGTTTATTGATATGTGATTGCTGCTTCTGGAATCTAATGAATTATTCATGATCATATTATTATGAATACTCATTAGATCACAGAAAGTAGAATAGCCTCAATGATTCAAGTTGAAGAGGAGAGGGAGACAAGCTGTTCTGTTCCAGTCTAGATTTTAGATTACTACAAGTTTCTGGGGAAAATCTGTTTTGGCAGCTATTTTTACATGATATATAGTGAGGTAAGCGTGCATTATTGGAGCTAAGCAGGCCATCTTTGTTGTTTTGTTTCCGATGATTGTACCAGTTGTCTTCTCAAGATTAGCTTCTTGATTAACACTTCTTGTTTGTATTGCATAAGCCTCTGCATCTTTACTTCTGAGCTAAACTTGTCGATCTCGTAGGTAGATGGCTTCTATTCATGTTGATAAGAATGGAGATTACTATGACAGTATGCTCCATGTTGACACATTTGGAGAGCCAGAAAGCCTGCCTCAAATTGGGGATGAATATCAGGCTGAACTTCCTCGGTTTCTTGGAGACTCAAATAGTTTGTCGCGCTCATCAAGGCATGATGGAATCAGAGGTGAATCCAAACAAAGTTTCCTTCTTGGTTTGCCTATAAGCTTGATGTGGGTAGGCAGTGAGGTGGGCCTCTCACATAACTTTAGGAAGAAGCCTCGAGAGGATTCGGAGAATGCACCACGCAACTGCAGTGGTGTAGACTCTTGTTTTGTCCCTGGAGCTTGTGGTGAGCAATGGACTGCAGCTGAGATGGATTGCTTCCTTCTAGGATTGTATGTATTTGCAAAGAACTTTGTTGTGGTGAGAAAATTTGTTGGAACAAAAGAGATGGGAGCTTTGCTGTCGTACTACTATGGGAAGTTCTGCTCTTCACCAGAACACCGCAGATGGTCTAAAATCCAAAGGATGAGGAACAAGAGAGGCAGATTTGGTCGGGGAATGTTTTCTGGACCAAGGCTGCAAGAACTCCTGTTCAGGCTACTCCCAACAGCTGGAGAATGTGAAAATGCTCTATTGGAGGTATTTGTTTCTGCACTTTTCTTGATTGAAACAGTTAGTGCATTGCATATGTTGTCTTAAAATCTGTTTTACTAGGTTTCTAGATCATTTGAGAACAAAGAGATATCCTTAGCAGACTTGGTCTTCTCTTTGAAGGAGATGGTTGGGGCACACATTCTCTTGGAAGCTCTTGGCATTGTCAGAGCAGATCAAGATCTCACTTTGGGTCCTTACAAGTCCAGTATTGATAGCTTTTGGGAAGCAATCTGGCCGCGTTTGCTAGCAAAAGGTTGGCACTTGGAGCAGCAGCACACGAGTCGCAGGTGCATTGCTGGTTCAGGTCATGGTCAGGTCTTCCTTATGCCAGGAATCAAGAAATTCTCCACAAGGAAACTGGTGCGAGGCGATCATTATTTTGACTCCATCATTGATGTCATGAGGAAGGTTGCTAGAGAGCCTTTCTGGCTCGAGCTCGAGCCCGACCCTGACCCCGAACCTACTTTAAAAATGAGATCTGCAGATGGGAATGTAACAGAACTCAGAACCCTTCCAGATGATACTCAGGTGGTGAATAGTGATGCTGATGCATCCGGGGCAGATGGCTGTCGAGATCAACCGTCTCAAGACAGGCTGCAGTCTTTGGATATGCTGCCATCCACCAGCTCATTAGGGGGTAGTCTTCAACAGAGGATTGAGCAGCCGCAAGCTAGGTGTTTAATCGACCTCAACCTGCCTCCGGAGCCGGACACTCCTGATGATGACAAGGGACTACAAGAAACAGACATGCAGTCTGATTATCCTAATCGAAGGAGATATAGCACAAGGGACAGACCTCCAACAAGAAGAGTGCTTGATTGTTTTGCACATGGATACTTGACTGCGAGCCGGAGGCTGAAGAGGAAGGAAGCTAGTTCGCATGATGCATCAAGAGCAAAATCAACTTCTACCAAAGGCAAATGAGCAACTGCCAGGAAAGCAATGCGTTTTCGAAGCAAAGAAAGAGGTTCCACTTCATTTGATCCAAACAGAATTTGAAATTACAAGCTTGGAAAGCATATTTTCTTGAATATTTGTGTATTATTTGGTTTTTGTGCTTGGTAGAATAGTCATGTTAGGAATTTGAAAACGAGTTGATTATTTTTGTATTATGTAGTTTATTATTTGCTTTTTGGCATGGTGCAAATCATTTATTTTTCTTTTCCTTTTATTCAAATTGTTTCTATGTTAATTAATGCAAACCACCGTAAAAATCGGGCTAGACGATCCCTACTCGACCCAAAAATTAGCTAAGTTCGCGTCAACAAACAATATTAAATTGTTTGACACCTAAGCACCACCTAAACGGAAGATTGCATGGACTAGACAACTAGCTAGGTGCCACCTAGTCGGTCTAGTGAATTTTTTAATATTTTTATCAAACAAATAATTATAATTTATTAATATTTATATAGTTAAAATATTAAAAAATACTTTCTCTGTCCCATTGATGTAATTCTATTTTACTTTTTTATCTGTTCCATTTTACTTTTTTTTATCCCGTTTTCTTAAAATGAAGAACTTTTTCACACTCACCAATAAAATATTAATTCCACTACACTCACAATTTTTAATTCCCGTGCCCAAAAAAAATGAAATTACTTCAATGAGACGGAGGGAATAATAAATTATCCAGCTGATTAATTTAGATCACTCAGACCCTCCTCACACACTCGACTAACGCCTAATGAATTTGACAACCTCAATCCAAATACTTGTGACCAAAAGATCATGAATTTGAATTTCCCAGAGAAATCTGGGCATGTTAGTTTAAATAAATACGATACTATTTATATATATAAAAAAAAAAAAGAATTCCAAGAATCATTCCTTGAAACTATGGTAAGAAATACAAGAGCAATAGAATCAAATGTGTTGTCAGTTGAAACCTAAAATCGCACTGACTATTCAGCTAAAACTATGCCTGCGGCTATGAATTATTATTATTATTATTTCCTAGTACAAAACAATATGTAGGTGAAACCCCTCATCTTGAAGGGGAACATTAAGTATAGTAGTTGCAAAAAAAAAAGAATGAGAAGCTGAAAAATCAAAAAGAAAAGGAAAAGAAAGGGAATCAAGTCAAAAGAGACTCCAACCAGTCGGATATGAATTCATAAGCAACAAAGGTTACAGCACCAGCTGGTGCAGCTTTGATGATTGACGGGGTGATGCCCTTGTAAAGACCGGCCCAACCCTCTCGGTTCAAGATTTGGCGTAGGGCATCGCGCATGTTTCTGTATGCACGGTGCTCCACTCGAGCTCCATATCTTGGATCCCGTTGCAGCCCTTCAACCTACAAGCGAATATGACCTTACCTATTATATAGGAGGACTACAGTAAATATTAACCATTGAACCCGGAAATATACCTGAAATCTCTTCTTCACCACATCAAGGGGATGACAGACAGCTTTAGCACAAGTTCCAGCAGCCAATCCACACAGGAAAAGCTGGATGCTTGAGAGAGAATCATCAGCTTCCACTGAATAATCAGATATGTACCGATTCCAAGCCTAAACAAGCAAGAAACTAAATCAAATTTTAATCACAAGACGATATTTAATGTTCCAACATGAAAACCAACAACAACAAAAAAAATCAATGACCCCCGGATACATCTGACAAGAAAAATGAGCAAAACCGAGTTTGCGTGTGCATCAGAGTGAGAAGATTACCATGGTCCAACGTTTGAATGTATCATACGTTCCAAACTGCAATCCGGCATAAGGAACTATCTCAATTAGTGTAGGTGTCAGTCCAGCATATAGCCCTCGAATGCCACGTCTTTCAATTATATCAGTGAATGCAGACCTCATATTAGGATAAATCTGATCAAGAATACACCAACATTTAGAAAATTCCTTGTTATATTCTGTAGCAGATGAAACAGCAATTTCTAGATCATGTTTAGACACAATAAGCAGAATAATCGAGGTACTAGCTTGGTAGATCAAAATGGCTAGAGGATTTTTGAGCATGCATAATTTGTTCCTAGATAGTGTAATCCTCATAAAACTATACACAATAGAGAGCAATGGTCACTAATTGCAAGGGCAATGCACAATACCTTTGGCTCCCCTTGTGAAGCTAAAATGGTTCTTATAAGGTCAAATGGATAGGATCCAACAGTGGCTGCGCATCCGGCTAATGCACCACTAACATATGAAAGATAAGGACTAATATTCATATGGTCTTCTGCATAAAGAAAACAAGAGAACAAAATGTTTAGGAAAACTGAGTCTATATTGCAAAAGATGTTCGTTTCATTTCAGAGCAACTGAAGTTTCCATGCATTTCAAGAAATGAACGTTTGAAAATCAGATTTTGAACAGGGACTCACTTCCACTTTTATATGTGATTGAAGCAACATAAAAATCCCTAACCAAAATATGAGCTGCCAGTATATAAAATATGCGCGCACGCGGGTAAATAAATCAAGACCAAACACATTTATCCAGGAGAGGTTCATACAAATACAATAACAATTCTCAAAGCCACTCGACTACTACAATATATTTCTACCTTGTCATCATGTAGAAAGATGATATGATTTGCATAAAATTACTGAAAGGATGCATAAATATTCAAACCTGAATTGGATGAACCAGAAACAAATGACTTCAATTTGTGCAGAACGGTAAATTGTATTGCGGTATACGGCATCACCATAAGCAACGCTGGGACATTACCCCTCCAAAAACCCTGATAAAAAATGAAACAAAATGAAAATGCAACAAAACAAAAAAGAAAAGAGGAAAGCAGTTCCCAAGTCGCAAAATGTCATGATGAGAATTCAATTTACAGATTGTTAATTACACAATCAAGTGGATTTAACAATACAAAACTGGTTGATGGGCACGACTGTTTGCTACTCAGTACAGAAAACTAAGATTTTAGGAAGCAGCTTAAACTTCTTTATCCCTCTCTTAAATTGTAGAAACACCAATACTGCCATATTTTGATCATCTCTCTCTCTCTCCCTCTAAGAAAAAGACTGCACAAGCCAACAATCCTCCAATGGATATGCAACGCTGCCAATCTTATAATAGTATCAGACCACAATGGCACTCAGGAAACTGCCTAGTGGCTCAGCAGTCCAAAATATAAAGAGGAAAAACAGAGTGAATGACTATGATAGCCATTGGCTCCTGGTAATATTTATTCCTTGTTTCTTATTATTCTCTTTCTTTTCACTTCTTTTCCTCCCTGATTATTCTTTTGCCTTCTTTATATATTCTTTTTTTGTAAAAAATAGAATGCATTAGTTTAAATATCACCTACCCACATGTCCCCATTGCAGCTTAAACCCACAACTTATTGGACACAGGCAATATGCTTAAACCACTTGTGCCCCAAGCTGGGGACTTCTTTCTATATTCTTACATATTCCTCTTGTTACTATTTCTTTAGATTCACTCATTTTCCTTTAATTCTTCATACTCATTAGACATGGTAATGTTTTCTACTTTTTCACTACTCTAATTTCTTTCTCAATTTGTTCTTCATTTGAGTTCCTACACAATTCAATGATCCTATAGTAACATTCCAAGTATCTGAAAATACTCAGCAGAAAATCATGACATCTACTGTTTCACTGGAAACTCTACTAGATTTGGTCCCAACCTGCTCAAGCTATTTCAATTGCACAAGCATGCCATCCCTGCTACCTTTTCTGATATTCTCATCCTTATTCAGTGAGATCATAGTCTCGACCCCTAATTAAATAAATCAACAGCCATGAAAACGCACATTTGGTAGATGTGGGAGGATTTAATCATACATGGAATCTCCACATGAATAGTGAGAATACCATATCGACCTCAACAACCCTAAATAAGGGAACATGAATAGCTTATCTTCCTCCAAAAATCATATGAAAATAAAGTCTATATATACTACTTCAAAGATAACAAGTACCGGCAAGCCTTCCTCCCTAAAAATGTCCTTTGTTGCTTGCAGCATTCCAGTATATTTTGATTGAACAAATGCATCTCTTCGAAGCAAGGCCCATTGAGAAGTCGGTTCCAATTGAACCTGCACCATGAAAAAAATTAAGCCATTCCAATATCAACACCAACAGCAAATGAGGGTTTTTATCTGATTACGTTCAAAACAATCAACCCCAAACAGCAAACCATACAGTAGAAGTGTAACAACGAAGGAAATTAAGCATTGGATAAAATAAGTCATCAGGAATTAAGAACAAAAATTTTCGAGAAAGAACAACTGTCTAGAAACATTGAACGAAATAAATCAACCTGAAATCTGATTTTAATCACATCGAGCGGCGACGTCACAGTTCGCGAAATCGCACCAGATATTGCACCAGCAGATGCGTCAATGAAAGCCCTTTTCAGCTGCCCCGGTTCTTCCATCACCCTCTTTCAATAATCACACTTCAAGAACCTTCAAAGAAAACCCAATCCCAAATGAACCCCACAAATTTCTACAACCCCTTTGTCTGCCCAATCGGAGTAAACTTGCCCAGAACTAAATGCTAATGCCCCACAACCAATAAAGGGTAAGAAAAACGCACTATACGATGCAAGTGGTCAAGCTTCACAAGATATAACTAACAACCAAAAAAAAAAGTAAAGAGAAATGAAAAAAAATGTTTGCCCAAAACAGTAGGTAAATGATTTGATGGAATTCAAAAGGGTTTCTGACTAACCAAAAAGAAACCACGCAGCCGAAAAAGCAACAAGATTCAAAGGATTAGAAATCGGTTAAAGAGTATCTAATTTTCCCTCTGCATTCAATCTAAAACAAAAAATATAGAAACCGACCTGCAAAGAATGAAGGAAGAGGATGAGGAGAGAACGAAAACATTGAACAGTTTCCAAAGGAGTCAATAAAGCTTCCAATTTTGACGGTCCGTAAGGTTTTGAGAAGCTGAAGAGGGAAGAAGAAAAAATGTGCGAGATTTTAACGAATATTCTTTTCACAAAAATACTCCTTTTTCTATTTGACTTCCAAATTTCTTCAAATATGTGAAACCTCGGACATTTTCTTTAATTTGTTTTTTAGTTTAATAAAAAAAAAATTATTGGGGCTATTCAGATAATCTAGTTTTGTGAGATCCCATATAAACCCTAAATTTTTATCTTCATATTTTATGAATCAGATGATATTGGGCAATCTAGAGACGAACACCGTAAAAATAATTAATCGGTTTTTATGTTATTTATTTAATTTATAAAATAATTCATCTAATTCTTTTACTTTTACATTGATAGCCCATTGATTTATAATACTAATCGTTGATTACTATTTTTTATTTTTATGGCAAGCAAGAATCAATAGATTTATAATCCGTTAAACAAAATGTGTGAGGTGGTCTTCTATGTGATTTTTTCCTTTTGCTAAAATAATTTCAATGGAAATATCACTTTCCGCAAAAAAAAAAAAAAAAGGTTAAAAGGACGATATATTATTAACTTTATATATTTTAAACCATTGTTTAAATTTATAACAAAAGAGAAAATTGTTAAGCATAGCCCATTTTTGTTAAGTAGAATCTCTTTAAAAAGAAAATTTTAAATTATAATAATTTATTACAATTTTGCCTTATAACTCTCAGGGGCATTTGGGTGGGTGATTTCCAGGCCTAAAACAAAACTTTAAAATGTAGACTCAAAAAATACAAATATTAGAGATGTGGAAGCATCTAGTATAACCGTCTTTATTAAAGACGATTTATATAATTCCTAATTACAATTTTAATTAAAAAATTATATATATATATATATATATATATATATATATAAACCGTCTTCATTGTAGACAGTTTAAAATAGACAATTTTAATTAAAATTTTATTATTGATTTAAATATATATACAAATAAACCCTCTTTAATATAGACGATTTTAAAGATGATTAAATCAATTACCTTACAAATCAAAATTTAATCGATCGTGATCTTCAAACCAAAATTCCCACCGCCGGCAACCACCCAACCACCGCCGAGCACTACCCAGCCACTGCCAACCGCTACCCAATCATCGCCGATCACCACCTATCTACCGCCGACCACCACCGTCCGTCGCTTGTGGCAGAGGTCGCCTATCGCGTACGACGTCTGTTGCCATCTCCGCCACCACCGCCGTATGCTGCCATCTCCGCCGCCAACGGTGTCGTTGCTGTTCGACTCCACCGCGGGTTCATTTATGTAAAATAGGTATGTTCGATTTTGATATTATATATTTAATTATTTTCAAAATTTATGTCATGTCTTTAATAGATTTTTTTATTTTGATTTTTTGTAGTCATCTTTAATATAGACGATTTTACTTTGTACAAGCCGTTTTTAATATAGACGGTTTTAAATTTTATTTTTTTACGTAATTCGATTTTTAGTAGCCGTCAATGTTGTAGACGGCTATTCTAGTTTTTTTTTTCAAAATTTATGTAGTTTTTTATTTTTATGCTAATTAAATAAGAATTAATTAATATAATTTATACAAACCGTCTTTAGTATAGACGGTTTATCTATATTTAAAGTTTAAACCGTCTTTAATGAAGACGGTTTATTGATATTTAATGTTAAAGCCGTCTTTAATAAAGACGGTTATCTTAGAGGTGTCCACAATTGGAAACCCTAATTTTTAGGAGTCCACATTTTGTAGTCAAAGCTTATTCATGCAATTTTCTCCTGGTTGGTGGGTTTCGGAATCAAGGAATGGGAATGATTCCAAAACCCACAGTTTGGTTGATGGATTTGGGAATGGGGGATGGGATTGATTCCCAAATATCCATTCCCCTCTAAGTTGGTGGGTTTCATACTCATTCCCAAATTCAATACCAAAATGATTATTTTTTTATTTTATAAGATTTTGTAATTATTTTTATTAATTATTATATACTCCAATATTTTTCAATATAATAATTTATAATATTATTAATATTATATATATATTAATAAATTAATATATTTATAAATTATTAAAATAAATGGCGTTATTATATTATTATTATGCATTAATTAATAAATAATATTATTGAAAATATATTAATTATCATATATACAATAATTAATAATATTATTAATCTTATTATTTATTTCTTAGATTTTATTTCATATTATTTTATTATTTATTTTTATAATATATTATAATAATAATATTATTAAACAATCTTTTATTTTATTTTTATTTTATATTTTATAAAAAAGATAATAAATTATTTATTTTTAATATAATAAAACTTTTTATTTTATTATTAAATTAATTATTATTTATATAATATTTTAATAATTTTCTAAACCTTTAAACTTAAAAAAAAAATCATCAGAATTGAAAATGATTACCAAATCATCTCATAAGAGCTTCTCCAACCCAGCTGCAAAATCCAACTGCAAACTCCAAATTGGAGTTTTTTCTCCTCCAACCCAACCCCAAACCCAAACTCAAATTGAGTTTTTCTTCCCTCTCACCTCAAATTTGGGTAGGTACTGTAGATACTGCAAAAAAATTTAAATTTTACATTCTAGTGCTTTTATTTGTTGATTTTTTCATTTCTTGACTTCCATTTTGTTGTTCTTTTAAGATTTTCATTTTCTTGACTTTCATTTTGTTGTTCTTTTAAAATTTTCATTTTGCTGTACTTTAAAAATCTTCATTTTCTAGACTTTCATTTTGTTTTTTAAAATTTTCATTTTCTAGCCCTTTTAAAATTTTCATTTTGTTTGTAATTTTTTATATTTTGTCTCAGCTTTTTTTGTTGTCAATTTTTTTTTCAATTTTTCCTTTTCGCCTTTTAAGTTGATTTTTAAATAAATATTAAAATAATTTCTTTTTTAATTAAATATATATTAAAATAAGAATTACGCAATTATAAATGTAGAATGCAAATTTAACTTATTTCATTGAATTTAATAAAGGGATCAAATTATAAATTTGATAAATATAATGGTAGTATTTGAAAAGTATAAAAAATTGAAAAAAAGAAAGAATATGTTGAGAATATTCTTTTGGGTTTGAGTTTGGTGTTTTGGGTTGGAGATAAATTACTGTTTGATTTGATATTTACTGCATTTTGGGTTTAAGTTTGGTGTTTCGGGTTGGAGATAGCCTAACCAAACACCAAGAATTGAGAACGATTCTCAAATCTAAACCCAAACCCAAATCCCTTTAATATCAAACTCATACCCATAGTGATTACCGACAGTTATACCATTTTAAAAATTTTCAAAACCCCAAAAAACCAAATACTGTATTGTGAAATAAAAATGAAAAACTAAAAAAAATAGAAAATAGATATGAATAAATAGATCTATGACTATTTTCTATGAAAATTTAAAATTCAAACTTACGAAAATTAAAATCTAACATGGTGTTTATATAAATAAACACATGTAACATGAATATCAGCTAGAGCTCTCTGCTCAATAAATACCGCAGTCACCAGTCACCATCAATTTATCAAGAAATGAATGAGAATTGAGAAATTCACTTCTCTTGCATCTCAATTCCTCCTTTCAACACCAATCCTTATTCAATTTTTTAGAGTTGTGGGATTGAAATGAATTATGCCAAACATGAAAAAAAAGGGGACTTTGAATAAATAAAATAAAATAAAAAATTATCCTCCCAACAAATAATAGGGAATGAATTGCGTTGGTAATACATTTTTAATTTTTAGTTTGGTGGGTGCGTTGGCAATCTTTTTTAGTTATGAAGTTGATATGCTGAGGCTATTGATAAAGATTGGAGTTTGGATTCTTGCTCTTGTATACGCGAGTTTATTTTTATATTTGAGATTTTAATTTTTATTTCATTTGGATTGAGATGTAGTTACATATTTAAATTTGGTTTTTATTATTCGGATTAAAATTTAAAATTATGGATTATAAAGGTAAGCTTATAATAATATAATATAGTTTAAATTTTTTATTTTTTAAAGAGTTTATGTTTTAAAAAAAATGTAATTGTGTATAGAATTATCTAATTGATAATTTGAAAGAAGAGAAAAAATGAAATCTTCCATGTGATGTTTTGATGTTTATCCCTTACTCAAATTCAAATATAAGGTGAATAATTACTACAAGGTTGCGTGAAAACAAATAAAAGGTCCATCTTATCTCTCTAATCGTATCTCACCCCTCAAATTTGTTATGCAACATTTAATCTTATACTAGAGGAGTAGTGTATCAATATTTATGGATTATATTATTAATTAATAGATGTGGGTATTCTATTGCTGGAGATGACTAAATGCACTTAATCAAGTAAGTCTTTAAATAAATTAATTTTTATGTCAAAATATAATTAATTAATTGATACTTGTTGGGGTATGAAATAATCGGTCCACTTAGGGGCCCAACATTGTGTCACAAAGTTACTTTTTTAGGCAAAGCAGCAGGCCAGCCTGTGTGGAAATGACGGTTCGGCACCAGTAGTTCAGACTAGGCAGTCCGATAAACATGAAGAGCAGTTCGATAGGCATGGAAAGCAGTCCGACAAAGCTAAGCTCGAGCCACCCAACGGTCGCCCCACAATTGCCCAACAGTTGGAAGAGCCAACGAATAGCAGGGGTTACGCTCACGATATTTTCGGGCGGCTCCGATGAATTCAAAGCTCGCGGCCCAACTACCGGCCGAGATTCGTGGAAACCCTAGGTATTTAGACTTCTATAAATACCCCCTTTGTAAGCCAATTTTCGGCACTTAATTCCCTAGTTTTCAATATCTTGCTATCTTTAGAACTCATGCATTGTACTCTTTATTCAACTGTAATTTTGATAACTACGTGTTGTGTCGAGCTCGATTCATCGCAGTACAATTACTCTTATACTTTACGGTTTGGTTTACTGCATTTAATTATTTACTTGCTTGGGTTGTCGTTATTTCTTGTAATACTCGTGTATCGTTTTCGGGGCTCCGTATCCATTAGGGTCGAACCTCAACAATTTGGCGCCCACCATGGGGCCCCAGGAACAAAATTGCACTAACTTTTTTTTTGCAGGAAATGACTGACGGTCCTAACAATACTAATGAGATCAAGATCGAAAATGGGAGATTCGCTCCGCCACCGGGACCAGGTCGAGGAACCAATCCAAGTGCAGGACGTGGGCCTCCGGCAGGAACAGGGCATGGACAACCGCCGGCAGCCTGGCGCGGAGCCCCTCGACCACCGAAACCCAATGGAACGATGGACGACCTCCTAAGAGCTTTCAACACACGCCAATCAACAAACTAGCATTTTTGCCGCCTTCGCCCTCCAGCATGGCAGATCCGCACGTGTCCAGATTGGTGAGCCAAATCCAAACTGCCAGGACCGCAATCGGGACAATGGGTGCGCGGATGGAAGAAATGGTGAGAAGGTACGAACTCCTCGAAAGGGAGAACAGACGGCTGCAGAACCAAGCTAAGACTCGTCCCATCGTCGAGGAGCCCACAAGCACGGACAGAGACCGACAGACCGCAGCCCAGAACCTGGAGGCAGAGTTCAATAGGACCGAAAGAGAGGCAACGAGCAAACTCCGAATGATCCACCAACTCGGAGAGTCCCAACAGAACAACCAAACTAGTATGATGCTCATACACTCTAGCAGATCGAGCGTCGCTTCGAGAAAAGGCTCAACTACTTCGAGTCCTTCATCGCTAGAATTCCAGTGCTGCCGCCACCAGAGAGGACGATACCACGAGAGAGCTATGCGAAATCTCCCTTCTCTCTAGAAATAGTTGACATCGAGCTCCCCACTCCATTCACTCCTCCCAGTTTCATGCTCTACGACGGGACAACCGACCCCGAGAATCACATAGCGTTGTACAAATAGAAGATGCTCGTGTTGGAAATACAAAGTGCCTAGAGAGAGGCCTGCATGTACAAGAGCTTCAGCTCGAGTCTGACTAGCCCTGCGTTGCAGTGGTTCATAAACTTGCCACGGAGTTCTGTCTCGACGTTCGCCGAACTACACCAACTATTCCTGCGGCAATATTCGAGCAGTCAGAGGTTAGACAAGCATCCTGATGATCTCTACACCGTAATTCAAAGGCCAGGCGAACCATTGAGATTTTACCTGTCACGATTCAACAAGGAGCTAGTGGTAGTACCAAACTGTCCGAACAGCGCTGCAGTGCGAGCTTTCATCAAGGGGTTGGATGTGGACTTAGATCTTTATCGCGAGCTCTCCATCTACCCGTGCCATACGATGGGCGACGCACTCAACAGAGCCTGGGCCCTAATGAAATAGGAACTCCTTGTAGACTCAGTCATTGTTTGTACAAGATCTGCGGTCATGCTTTAATAATTTTCGTTTTTATTTTATCATCCACGTACTTCATTGTTACATATTTAAGGGTATCATTGACATTTAACCTGTTTTAATTATGGTATCTCCCTCAAATAAACGATTTTCTTCTTTTGGTTTCCTACTTTCACTCGATTTGGATCTGTAATTCATTTTCTTTTCGATTTTTCATGAGATTTTGACTGCCGTGTTGAATAAGTTTTGATATTTCTCAATATATATCAATTCGTCTTCGTGTCCGTTTTCATTTTTAGTAACATGTTGTTCATTTTATTTGTTCTTAGGTTCATTTATACCAGAATGTGCTGATACGCTGAAGTCTTACAAAGGGACAAATTAAGAGTATTTGATGAATTTTATAAACCATTTGGATGACTCAATTGTTAACTATAATAATTTATCAATGAAAAAGAATATGTTTGAAGATGAATATGTTACTTCCATATGTGGTCAAAACTAAAGGGAGTGACAGTCAGTTAATTCCAAAGAAAGAGAAAGTTGTTAGATTGTTAATCAAACCTATGAAATGTGTGCAAAACCTAAGTAAAGATTAAAAAAAGAATCTCACTTTATAATGCATAATATAATATCTAAAATGAATATCTCAGTAGATATAATGAATCATACGAGCAACACAATGAACAATAGATGAAGTATAACTTCAAATAACAAATGTTGTTTTTGAATTTAATGAAGTAGATTGGAGATAAAATGAAGTATATAGGAGATAAAATGAACACCATTGTTCGTAAAATCTATGTTGCCCTTTAATGAAGTAAAATGAGGATAAAATGCCACGTTTTTGTTGAAGCTTTTATGTAATCTGGATCGTTGATGTTGTCAAATCTATGGACTATATTTATTCTCATTTCTCATGATAAGAATTATTCTCACCAGATCAACTCATATATATATAATTAACTTTTAAACATAATTAATTGTGCGCATATAGTTTGGGATCTTCAAAGCTGAATTGATTCTTCCTTGATTTAAGAGCAGAGATAAATTTACTCCGTTTTATTTAATGTCAAGTATCACCGGTTGATTTTGGGGCCGTTTGGTTAGTGGATTTCGGAATTCGAATCAAATGATTTCGAAACCTACCGTTTGGTTGAAGGGTATGAAAATGAAAAAATTGGAATCACACAATCATCAAAATCCTTCAAATTAGCGGGTTTCATTTTCATTCCCAAATTTCATTACTAAAATTATTTACTACTTCTTATTTTCTATTTCATGTTATTTTATAATTATTTCTTATTTATTTTTAATAATATATTCTCAGATTTTATATTAATTATTTTAATATTATAATTATAATTATAATATTAAATATTATTATACTTATATATTATTCTATAATAGTAATATTATTAGATTAATCTTTTATTTTATATCTTGATTTTATATTTTATAAAATAAGTAAGAAGATAAAAAGATTATTTTTTAATATGATTTTATTTTCTTATTTTTATTATTAAAATAATTATTATTTATATAATATTTTAATTTATTTCTAAACTTAAAAAATTAATTATCAGAATAAAAAATGATTCAAACTCATCTCATACACCAAACATCAAAATTGGAAATAATTCTCAAATCCAAACCCATACTCATTCTCTTTGCTATTAAACTCATACCCATAATAATTCTCTACGGTTAAACCAAATGGCCCCTCAATCAACAAAATTATATATAAAGATATTATTGATTTAATATATTTCATTTTACAAGAAATTCTCACCTACATATCATGAGTAGGATTAACGAGAGTACAATTATTTGCTACAAATTTGGTTTGAATATATCTTAATTTTCTTACTCGACATTGTTACATTATAGGGGTGTAAATGAACCAAACTGTTCGTGAGCTATTCGGATCTCGACTCGATAAAAGCTCGTTCGAGTTCGTTTAGTAAAGCTTGTTTATTAAATGGACCAAACTTGAGCATCATAGTATTCGACTCGTGAGCTCGTGAGCAGGCTCGTTAGCTAAAATTAGTAAGAAATATAAAATAATTACTTTTATAAAAAATATTTTTATGATTTAAGAGTAACAATAATGATAAATCTATCTAATAATGAAAAAATTTAGAATTTGAGCATGAATATGATATTTTTTTTTGGAATAAATAACCTTTTCTTCAAAATAATAATGAAAATCTTAAATATATTCTAAATTTAGAAAGTTCGTTTAGGCTCGACAAAAGCTCGATAACATTCGTGAACATCAAAGTATTTGATAAAAAAGCTCGAAGCTCAACTCGAAATTAAACGAGTCAAACTTGAGCACGACATTACTCGACTCGACTCGATTCGATTACACCCCTAGTTACATTAATTATTGATACGTCAACTCCTGTGCAGGGTAGATTGTGGAGCGTTCATGCTGCTCATTTCCTAGTATAGTATAATTTAAAATTAGATGAAAATAAGAAATACATATTTAGTGTTAATGTTCGCCTCTAGCATATAGCGGTGTGCCCAAAAAAAAATTAAAAAAAAAAATTGAACGGAATCGAATAAACTTTGGTTATTTAAATTTTTGGTTCGGTACAATTAGTTTTTTTTTGGTTAGGTTATTTTTTCGGGACTAAAATAACCAAATTAATATATATATATATATATATATATATATTATTCTTATTTTTAATTTTTAATTAAACTTTAAATCTTCAGTCATAACCGAAAACTGAATAAGAATTTTTAATTTGATTGGGTTCGATTGTCTCAAAAATAATTTAATTATTTGGCAAAAATTTGCGTTAGGCACGCCTAAACGGTTTAGACAGGTTTTATCTATACTCAAATGGGTTCATCCATTCAAAATAGGGTTTATTAATCCCCAACTAGGGTATATTAAATGAGTTTGAGTTGGATTAATGGATAAAACCTGTCTAAACCGTTTAGGCATGCCTAACCTGAAATATTCCCTAATTATTTTAGTTCGATTATTTTTCCTTCCAAAATGGATCGAAATAATCAAGTAATCTCCCCTACTAACATACACAAGGAATTGGGAAGGTCTCAAGTTAGGCACGCCTAAACGGTTTAGACGAATTTTATCCATTAACCCAACCAAATCCATCTAATATATTTTAATTGGGGATTAATAAACCCTATTTGGGATGGAAGAACTCATTTAGATATGAATAAAATCCGCCTAAATTATTTAGGCGTGCCTAACGCAAATTTTTGCCTAAGTAATTGGGCTGGGCTGGGCGATTGGATAAGTCGGCTGACCAATTTTGGGCCACGGCTGTAATTGTAGTTGAATAAATGAAGTAAATTGATGGAGCAAAAACTGGCGATAATTGAAGTTGATTAATTATCTAAGCGATGAGTATATTTAATCCTTGTAAAAAGATTATATTTGAGCATCTAAAGTCTTTTAATTGGATTAATTTCTCGATAATCAAGATATTTCGACCCTTTTATATGTAAAATATTTCTTCTTGTTTTTTTATTTTTATTTTTATTAACTAGAGTCAATATGTTATTCTATAGTTTTTGAAGCTTTCACTCACCTATTATTCATTTGAAAAACCTTTTAATTTTAGGAGCCAGATAGGACTTGAATATAACTTTTATTTCGTTTTCACATCCATGTTGTGTTAGAGAATTGCAATTATCAAATTGGTTGGGAAGTGGGAATCATTTTAAGGCAATTAAACTAATTACAACCTGCTTTACAAGGAATTTGTGATTAAATGTTTTGACTACAACTAATCAATCCTAATTAGAAGGATAATCCTTCCTATTTAACTTGCATACTCCATTTAAGATATTTTGAAAGACTTTGAACAAGCACCATCTATTATTCTTTATTTTAGTTTTGATTTAGCAATTCGTATTAATATATTTTCTTTGGTCGTTTTCTTATAATGGTTGAGGAAGAAATTATTTAGAGAAAAAATATCATAAAGATGTAATTACGACTTGGCCCTTGGAAGCCGTCGATAAACCCGCGTGTCAACGTTGACTTCAAGAATTTTTAACACCACGTTGCTCCGTTTCATATTTTACTGCTCTCTCTCTCTCTCTCTCTCTCTCTCTCTCTCTCTCTCTAAATCTCCGCTGTTTCACGCCATTTGCTTCAATCTCGGATCTCTGCAATGGAGTATCGGACTCTGGAAATCACGCTTCAGTCCGGGAAAGATTTGAACAAAGTGAATCTGATCACAAAGATGGACGTTTACGCCGTCGTTTCGATATCCGGCGGGGACAAGGGCTCCAAGCAGAAGACGAAGACGCCCGTCGACCACGACGGAGACGCCAATCCCACGTGGAATTACACGATGAAGTTCACCTTGGACGAGGCGGCGCTGCAGACGAACCGCCTCACTCTCGACTTCAAACTCGTCTGCGAGCGGGCGTTGGGCGACAAAGACGTCGGCGAGGTCAGCGTCCCCATTAAAGAGCTTCTTGATTCGCCGGCGAAGGCCTCCGCCGACGGTAAGCAGATCGTCAGCTATCAAGTCCGGAAGCCCAGTGGAAAACCCAAGGGCCAGCTTAGTTTCTTCTACAAATTCAGCGAGAAAACCGCTCCCGCCGTCTCAGCTCCGCCGTACCCAGCAGCCGCTCCGGCGGGTAAGGCTGATTCCGAGCCCTACACGGCATACCCTGCAGCACCGAATTCGGGATACCCGCCACCCGGATCTTACCCGCCGCCATCCGGATCTTACCCGCCGCCTGCCGGGTACCCCGTTGTTCAGGGAAGCAGCCAGTACCCACCGGCAGCGTATCCGGCGGTTGAGGGAAGTGGCCATTATCCACCGGCGGCTAGCGGAAGCGGCAGTTATCCGCCTCCGGCAGGGTATCCAGCGGTTGACAGTGCTCCTAAGCCGGGTGGATACCCGACAGCATACGGGTACCCGCCTCCACCCCCGCATGGTTACGGGTACCCGCCGCCGCCGCCGCCAGGGTACGGGTACCCGCCACAGCCGGGTTATGGGTATCCTCCGCCGCCGGTTCAACAGCCGCCGAAGAAGAATAAGTTTGGGATGGGATTAGGGGCGGGATTGCTCGGCGGCGCCCTCGGCGGACTGTTGATCGGGGAAGCGATTTCCGATGTGGGTGATTTCGATTTTGGTGGATTTGATTGCTGAGTTTCACTAATTCTTATTAAATTATAAATTATTATTTTTATGTTCATGTCAACGTTTGTTTGGTTGAAAGTTATGTATGTATAATTATTATGATGTAATGTTTTTGTGAAAATATGGATAATCTTCGATTCTCGAATATTCATTTGATATCACCGAAATTCCTAATTTAATATTCCCTCCTTTTCTTTTCCGTACATAAATTAAGAATTATGAGTGTAGAATGAGTTAGTGGAATGTATATTTTATTGGTGAGTGTGAAAATGTTGTTATTTTTGAAAAAGATGTCAATTTAGTTGGGACGCCCAATTTGATAAGAGGGTCTATTCTGCTAGGACCGGTAAAATATATCTTTAATTTTGGTATAGTTTAACAAATACTACAATATATTTACCAAGTGCAAGAAATGCTGTCAGTCACGAAATAAGTAAGAAATGAATGATGTTGATACTTTTTGTTTTGAGATATTATTACATGAAATATTAATATGTGATATGTCTTTGAAAATAATAATTTAAGCCATAATTAAAAGCTACATAACCAATTGATAATCTACATGCACCTATTCTAATTCAACACCCAAAACCTAATCAATTTGAAAATATTGGGTTTTAGGTTGAAAAGGATGTGATATGACTTCTCCAAGACATGCTTGTGAATTTTTATTTCTCTTAATTTCATATTAGTAGATGTATTTCCACAACTCTGAATTTAATTTGAAAAATCGAAGGAAAACAATCTCTTAGAAATAAACAAAAATATAAACTAACAGAACATTTAATTAAACAAATGGCGTTTGATAACATAAATCATAAAAATTATAATTGTTTCGATTCAAATTTGAATTAGTGAGAATTTAGGACCCAAGAACAAAGGTGGAAGATGGTAGATGCGAGTCGCGAGCTCGGAGCTTGTGATTTGTCTTAATGGAAGTAAAGTAGCGATGCAATATTGATATAATGATTGTCATCTCCCTCTACAATTGTACAACAGGTGCCTTATTTATAGGGAGAAAAAAAAATTGTTTAGCTACTTACTCGGGGTCTAATTAAATCTAATTTGACTAATTATGTAAACCCTTACTTTAAATTATGTACCCGACATGATATAAAAGTTTTGGGAAATAAGAAGCTTTGAATAAAACTTAAATAGTCAACATATCATTTTTAATAATTTACATAACTAAGCAAAATAGCTTAAAAGCATTTGATCAATAGGTAACTTTACTAAATATATTGACAAAAAGAAGAACTTGCATCTCGATATCAAGACCTTTCCACCACCTCACTCTTCATCCTATGATAAAATAAGATTTATAGGAATGAGCATAAACTCAGTGGGTTCTCGTAAGCAGTTATAATCAATTACCAAATGTGAAATTTGCAAGAAAACACATAACATGCGAGTTCATTCATTTGACCCCGAAGGATCCTTATCCATGCTTTTGACCCATAAGGATCCATGTCCATGCTTTGATTCATGAAAATCCATGTCCATGCTTTGATCCATAAGGATCCATACATTTTCATGCAAATAACACATTAGCCACAATGATTATAACCTTAACAACATGCTTACACATAGAGAAACCCACCTCTTTCTTTACTTGTAAAATGAAAGTATTTATTGGTTAGATTATCTTCAAAGTACCTAGCATGAAAGTAAATAATCCTCCTTTACTCATAAAATAATTAATCTAAGTATAAGGGTGCTATATAGGTGTGTGAAGTGGAAAAGAATATAAATATAGACAAGCTTTTACCTTAAACTTGTGAGTCTAACTATGTTTTCAACTCCTATTTATAGTTGGAGAATCCTAGCTTATAGGTTTCATTAGTCATCATTTTAGGCTTGGTTAGTCATTAACATAGCCTTGCTTACTTGCATATGTGGCCTTATATGTCTTTGCCATCAAGTAGATAGCTTTGCTACCTCTTACATGTAGCCCACCATTAGCTATGCTTAGTCATAAAGGTATTTGCTATTTTAGTAATATACTACATATAGTAATTTATATCTTAATTGATGATGCACTCTATATGTCATTTCCATATGTGTTCTCATTTGAACCATTCATTTTAAAGTAACATTTTAATACTAATTTGTGGCTTTAAACTGCACTTAAACTGCACTTATTATGGTTAATATCTTGCTTATATTCTACATTACTAACTTAAAATTAATTAAGATCTTGGGTTACTACAAATTAAGTCAGGAAATTAAACTTTAATTAACCCAACACGCATCCATATTGTTGTGACAAATGACTCCTTACTTTTGCATGTTAACATAGGTGTACGAAGAGTATTTTATTGCAAATTTCTGTCATTTCAGACTAAAGTCTAATTAATTTCAAGTACAACCTTAACAATCAAATATCGAGTCCCGATTATCTTTAGTCTTCTAATTGATTTCTTTAGTGATCTGATCGCACTAGACGTATTTGCCTTTTGGTTTCAAACCATTTGGCCCTCTAGCCAACTTTGCTCTGGCTTTTGGTTTCATGCTTTTTCATAACTAGTGAATTAATGGTCTCCAGTTAAGCTTCATCTTCTTCTCAGTTCATCTGTTTCAGTTTTTAATTGGTTGAATCTAAACGATTACTACACTTGAACTTAAGAATTACAAAAATGATTTACTACACCTCAGTCAATTCTATACAATAATTACTACTGACTGGATGGTATTGAATATTTAATCAAAATACGTACCCAATACCCAACGGAAACTTTCAACCTCAACTCATTGTTGCCGAATAGAGAGCAAAACACCGATTGAAAATCTCTCTTTTCACCTTATCGCAAACACCTATCTTTACAATTGACCGACAAAGGTTTGTGAATTGATTCAAGAATGATGGCTGCTTATAACCAACAGGTACTGATAATTAATCATTTAGTTTGATGTAATTTCGTATGAATAGGTGGAAATATTTGCTTTCATAACGTTGTTGTAATTTTTGTTTATTTCCTCAAAATTATTCGTATATGACATTAAGATTATGACATGAAATTAATCTTGATATATTGGTCAAATATTGTTGCTCGAAATTGCTATGAAATTGTTCGTAGAGACTTCCATGAAATTGTTGCTCGAAATCAGATGTTTGTCTCAAAAATTGTTTTTGTTCGAATTGTTGTGTGAATTTTTTGGTTTAGTTTTGAATGAATTGAATTTGACATATGTTTTGAATTTGGCATAGTTAGGAATTGAATAAAAAGTTGGTGCATTTTTTAAGCAATTATCTATTAAATGGAATGTAATTATATGTTTCTTGCATTGATGAAAATTGAAAAGAGTCAAAAAAAAATTTATTTCTTCTATGAAGGAAATGAGAGTAGCAATTTGAAAGATGTTTCCAGTGAGACCCATAACTCCGAACGCAATCCAAGAAGCCTGCTATATCAAAAGATTGAGCCCTAACCGATGACGGTGGTCATAACTCATACGACAAAATTGATTTCGCTTGTAATAGTATGGGCTATTTAATTCTTCGACTCGTCTTTGTGTTCGTCATGCATGGTGGCGATAAGATTTTGTTGGTCATCATCTTCTCGTCCAAGAAACTCACCTGGCTGATGCTCCCACCATCTTGTAACAACGCCGACATGCGTTACAATTTCTACAAAGTAGTGAGTACTGCGTTACAACTTGATCTTATATGAAATCCTTAATATAAATATGAACATTTATATTAAAATCAATTTTAAATTATGACATCTTTGTAAATTAAATTTGATCAAAGAGGTTATGTGTGTGTTATTATTAGATCATTTGATACCAGTTCTATGCATGTCTTAAGTTAACATTTTTGCAAAACAATCTTCTTCAACTTTGGACTCTCCTTAACTTTTTGCCTCGGGAAGTATTTATCTCTACAGTAACATTGAACGAGTGATTCCAAATTTCGGATGATAATGATGAGCACAAAGTTGTCCAACAACTTCACAAGGTATACAATTGTTATATTATCCCTAGATCATTACTTTATGTCAAAAAGTGATATTCTCATAAGTTCTATGAGAATATAGGTGATAATGATAAGCACGAAGTTGTCCAACATATTTGATTTCAAAAAAATTGTGAGAGATAATTGATTGAACCACCAAAAAGAGAAAGAAGGTGCAAGTTGTTTCTTTGCTCTCTAAAACTACACTCGAGTGTCAATTTATAACTAATAACTCTCATAAAGAGTTATCTTTTGATTCCTTCTTATGAATTTTAGATGTTGTTTTGAATAAGTTACTTAGTAATCAAAGTCCTTTTTGCTTGTTTTTGGTATCTATGTAAATAGGTCATGTTATTTTTAACTTATGCAAGTATGAATAAGTTTTTGCAAGTTTTTAGTGAAGTTTAGTTCAGGTTCTGAAAGCTAGAGCTTACCCGCCGCATGCTGATAAGCTCATTATTTCACTCACTTATCTATATTATGTTTATATTATTTTATGTAGTTTTATTGAGTTTATATATATATTTTATGCATGATGTCAATATTAGGTGGTTTTAGGTGTGTTTTGATGTTTATGCAGGTTTTTAGGCCTAAACTCACGAGAAAACCGTTCCAAAAGCAGTGACGTGTAAGTGTAGCAATGAAGAGTTCTTCCACAAGAGGAATTCGAGCTATTGGTGCATGGCAATGGATGATGCTTTGAGTTAGCTCTCCAACGCAACTGGAATCGGGTCAATCGGAGTTCGGGAGAGGAAGTTATGGCCAAAACCGTGAGACCGCGCAGAAGGGACAAAGAAGGCATAGCGCTCGACGAAGGGAAAAGGCAGATCGACGGAAGCAAAGGCCGCGTCGATCGCTGCCAATGCTAGTCGATCGACGAGGATGTTCCAGGCCCAGCGATCGACGCCAAACAGTCACGGTCGACGCACATGCGAGATCCCTAATCTGAATTCGAGATTTTTCATATCTTTAGCCCTAGATTTGATATGATACACCTCCACCCCTATAAATATTCATGTAAATTCATTTTTTAAAGAGAGAGGGAGAGAAGAGACTTAGAGTAATTACAAGATTTAGTATTGAAGAATTTTTAGAGTTTTATGTTTGAAGACAAGTTCCTGCGGGAAGATTTTCGGATTCCAGTTTTTATGCAATTCAGGTTTTATTTTTCCATGATGTATATTACCGTGAATATGTGTAACTAAATCATTTCTTAGATTCTAGGGTTTCGAACTATCAATGTATACATGTTTGATTAATTGAATTATTTTCCCTTTCCCTTCATAGTTTGTGAAATCTGTGCTTATTCCCTAATCTTGAGTTTGTTGGCCACATCTTAGGATTATCTAGTTGATTACTTGAGACGTAACTGTGATAGTTTTCAATGGAAAGAGATTTTCACAATATAATCTGATTTCTTGTCGTAACTGAAGGAGATTAATTGTAGGAATAAATCTGTAGATCTTTGGAGTTAGTTAATTTATCTTGAGACCGAGCGGAGATAGGTAATTAATTAATCTACTTTACGAATTGTCCAACAAAGAAGTTTGTAATACTTTTCTGATGTTTCACTACGAAGAGGAATTAAAATTGGGAATTAATCGATTCATTCATACATGTTATACTTGATAGGTAGATATCCCTGGAATCTGTGCTTCTCTTATTTGAATCTAAAAGCTTTTTAAATTTCCTGTTTAATTTTCATTAGCAAGTATTACAATTTTCAAAACACCCAAAACTTTTTAATTGCTTTTCCTAACCAGTATTTTAAGAACGTCTGATTTAGTATTTAGGATTTTTCGTTGCTTCATTCCCCTGGATCGATAACCTTAGGGTTTAAAAATTTATTTGCCACTATTTCTATAATTAATCTGTAGAAATTACAGTGATAAAAAATTGGCGTCGTTGCCGGGGAATGAATAGAAATAATCTTACTATTAAATATGTGATTGAAATACTGATTTAGGCTGTAATTTTCGTATTTTCTGAATTTTTCTCGCATTTTCGTATTTCCCATCGATCGACGCTAGTTCGCGTTGATCGACGAAGTCATTTTCTTTCCGTCGATCGACGCCTTTGTCGTTTCAGAGGCTCAGTTTTCTTATTTCAGTTCGTCCTGTTTATTTTCCAGTTTTACCTCACTACCTCCTTTGCTGTACAGGTAGTGCATGAGTACAAGAGCCAGAGGAAAGGACTCGCTTTATTACTACCCAGATATTGAAGCTACTTGCAGAAAGATCCGAAGGAATAAGCGTGCTCAGGAAAGCTCAAGTAATCACACAATGGAAGATAACGTACCACCGCCCCCACCAGTTCTAACTGCAGAGGAGCAGGCTGTGCTTATTCAAGAAGTCCAAGCTATGAGGGCGCAAATCCAACAGTACCATCTGGAAAAAGACCTCGAGAGGAACAATGCAAATGGAAGGGATCTTCGCCATAACCCGTTGTTTGATGACAATCCTGGCGATGAAGAGGACGACAATCAAGATCCTCCAGAGGAGTCTGACGATGAGGAAGAAGAGGAAGCCATGCAGAACCGGTACAAACCTCGGTTCAGGGAGACAGACTTCAGGATTGGCATCAATGCCAATAATTTTGAGCTGAAGACCGGATTGGTGCAGATGGTGCAACAAAATCAATTCGGAGAAGACCTACTGAGGACCCCTATGCGCATTTGGATAAGTTCCTTATGCTCTGCAACACTGTCAAGATCGGAGGAGTCAGCAAGAGTGCCATCCGAATGCGTCTGTTCGCATTCTCTCTGTGGGATAAGGCACAATCATGGTTCACTGCACTGGACAAGGAGAGCATAAGCACATGGACTGAATTGAGGAATGAATTCCTGGAAAACTTCTTCCCTCCGAATGTCATCAGGCAGAGAAGGAAAGAAATCATCAGATTCGCTCAAAGGCCTGATGAGAGCTTCAGTGAGACATGGGAGCGATTCAAAGAGCTGCTGAGATCTTGCCCCGGACATGGCTTTCCGCCAGGAGAACAGGCAGAAGCATTCTACGAGGGACTCAATGAGAAGACCATCAAGTTGGTGGACACCACACTGGGAGACACCATCATGACGAAAAGCGAAAAGAAGGCCATGGAATTCTTCCAAAAGATGGCCAACAACACTCAACGGTGGTCCTCAAGCCGAACTAGGCCTATGATGGCGGTCGAGAAGGAGAAAGTGGTGGAGAAAGTTGCCGAACAACCTAATTTGGCAGCCGAGCTGAAAAAGTTAAGGGAAGACTTCGCTGCACTGAAGCAGGAGAAAACAGTTGCTGCAGTTGAGCCAGTGCAAGCTCCGTCTGAGGGGGATTGTGCCGCTGTAAATTTCATTCAAAGGGGCGGTTATCAAGATAACTACCGAGGAGGATACCAGCAACACAATCAGCAGAATAACCAGCCCTATACCTACAATCATGCGAGGAACCATCCTGGATTTTCCTACGCGAACCCCCAAGCCGCAGAGCAACGACCACCAGGGTTTGCCGTACAAGAAGGAGCAATAGTGGAGAAGAAGAAGCCAAATCTCGAGGAGATTTTGGCTAAATTCATGGAAGGCTCTACTGATACTGTAGCCAAGTTGAAGCAAGAGATAGCAGGCGTGGATACTAAAGTGGACCAGGTGCAGAAGCATGTACAAATCATAGAAACCCAGGTCAGTCAGATCACCGATGCCCTCGGAGCCCAGCACAAGCCGGGGTAACTTCCGAGCAACACTCAGATGAACCCCAAGAACCAGAATCAGAGGAACCAAGTGAATGCCATCACACTGAGAGGGGAAAAACCTATGAAGGGCCCAAACAAGCAGGGACAGACACCCGAGATGAAGGAGAAGCCGAGAAAGAAGAGGAAGTCGTCACAGGCAAAGCTCCGTCGATCGACGACGCTTCCCCGTCGATCAACAAAGATCCAAAACATCTGTCGACCGAGGTTGAATCTCATCGATCGACGACCGCCCCTGCTCTACCAATGTATAAGCCTCCCTTGCCATATCCACAGCGGTTTGCCAAATCAAAGATGAAGGAGAAGTATGCACGCTTTTTGGAGAATATGAAGAAAGTGAACATCAACATCCCGCTGATTGAGGCACTACGAGAGATACCGGGGTATTTGAAGTTTTTGAAGGATATGGTCTCACAGAAAAGACCCTTCGTGGAGCACGAGAGGGTCAACTTGTTCGAAGAATGCAGCACGATTATTCAGAAGAAGATGCCGCTGAAGAAAGAAGACCCAGGATCCTTCACGATCCCCTGTGTCATTGGAGGAGAGACCTTTGGGAAGGTCCTTTGCGATTCCGGCACATCCATCAACTTAATGCCGCTGTCAATCTTCAAGCGGTTGAAGATCGGAAGCATCAAGCCCACAACAATCTCACTTCAGATGGCCGATCGATTAGTCACTTACCCGAAAGGCATCGTGGAAGACGTACTTGTGAAGGTGAAAGACTTCATCATTCCAGCAGACTTCGTGGTACTTGACATGGAAGAAGACCACAACATCCCGCTTATCTTGGGGAGATCTTTCTTGAAGACTGCTGAAGCATTGATTGACATTCGAGACGAAAAACTGACGTTCCGAGTTAATGACGAGTCAGTCACCTTCCCCATATACAAAGCAGTGCAGAAGCGTAGTGAAGGGAGCTGCCAGGAGGAGTGCCACATGATCAAATGTTCAAATCCGGTGATTTCCTCTCCCTTTCCTTCTCCTAAAACTGATTCGGACTCTCTGGAGAACCGCTTACTACACTCTTTATGTTTGTCTTCAGATTTGGATAAGGCGGACGATGAGCTTGTGGATTTGGTGAAGGAGATGGATGTACCCAAGGGAATAACACATGAAAAAGAGAACAAACGGAAGCAGTTACCAAGCCAACGCAGCCAGAAAAAGAAAAGAAAACGTGGAAATGCCTCCACATCGATCGATGCACACCATCCATCGATCGACGCAGCCTCAGGATCCACGTCGATCGACGCACGACGGAAGACAGAGATGGAGTTTTCATCGGCAGAAGCAGCGCGACGTAGAAAAGGGATTGCAGCAGTTTCACCAATGTCAACCGATGCAAATCGGGGAAAGCTGCAATGTAACTCTGATCCGCTGGTTCTGAAACTCAAGATGCTTCCAGCACACCTTAGGTATGGGAAGTTGAAAAAATTACTTCGAGTTCTACGGAAGTACAAGTCCGCCATTGGGGGGACATTGAAAGACACCAAATGGGGGATGCAAGTTATCAAGAACAAAGATGGAAAGGAGGTCGCGAAAGGACCTGCCTGGACCCGACCTCCCTGATGATGATTGAAGACTCCGGGGGATAAAAAAAGTTGATGTCTGAGATCAACTACCAGGTATCGTTCCCTCTTTTGTCTGATTTTCAAACTTATTCCACTCTTCGAGTTGGAAATAAGTTTGGGGGGATGTGGACAAGAGATGGAACGTCCTATCTTTTATTTATTCTGCTTTCTGTCTTTAAATTTTCGTACCTTTCTATTTTATGCTATTTTGTGGGGAAATTTTTTGAGTTTTGAGATAACCTGAACGGGATTGTGAGATTAGAATTGATTGAGGGTTGATTATTGAATTGATTGAGATTGTGGTTAGATGCCTATGAATGTAGAATACCGCATGATAGGACTGATTTGACACTTATACTTGCATGATGATTGAGCTGATTTGAAATTGACTGTGGAAGAAAATTTTTGAATCCTTGTGTGAGAAATTTGAGCCTTTATTTCGTTTGATGTGAGATTCACATGTGTGTTTTGATTTCTCTAGAACTTGCCTATTTTCTGTGTTGAGACTGCATAGTGTGCACAAGTTGAGAAAATGATCTTAGGCCATCTTTGATAACCCAATATCCTAAACACTGTCCCTTCACAATAAATTTTTCCCTAGTTAGCCACTTTGAGCCTGTACAATTTTTCTTTCCTTGTCTATGAGATTAAGAAAAGTATTGTCTCACTCGTGTCTTGAGTTGTGGTATGTATGGGGATTGATTAGTGAATTGGTGATAAGATATGATAAATTAGTGGTGAAAAGATGTGTGAAAAAGAAGCTCAAAGAAATAATTAGAATTCTCATAAGCTCTCTGAAAAGAAAAGAATATAAAATTATCAAAAAGAGCATAAGAGATTCAATATGAGCTAGAAAAAAGAAAAAGAAAAAGAGAGGGGTTGTGTATTTGTTGATATATTTGAGAAGATGAGATGGATGATGAATAGAAGGTGGTTTGGATTGATTGAGGAAGTACAACTTGATTGATTTTAGTCACTTGGCCATATTTCCCTACCTTTCACAAAAAGCCTACATTACAACCTAATGAAAGTCCTTTTTGATTATAGACTTGTGTGCACATTCTAGCAGTGGAGATATTAGAAAATCTGCAAGCCTATGGTAGAAACTTCTTCATACATGATTTTGAGTGCTTTCATCTTTACCTTAAACACTTGAGAGTTGAGCGATACACTTCCTGTGAGTTCTTCCACGGTTGATGAATTTTCTGTCTCTTTCAAATTGCTTGTGGGTAGTAGATTCTTAGTTTTTGACTGTGATGAATCTTGTGAGGCATTGCACTTTGACCACATGATCTTTTGAATTCTTTCTTGCCTATTGATTGAGGACAATCAAACGTTCAAGTTTGGGGGATTTGATAAGCTCATTGTTTCACTCACTTATCTATATTATTTTTATATTATTTTATGTAGTTTTATTGATTTTATATATATATTTTATGCATGATGTCAATATTAGGTGGTTTTAGGTGTGTTTTGATGTTTATGCAGGTTTTTAGGCCTAAATTCACGAGAAAACCGTTCTGAAAGCAATGACGTGTAAGAATAGCAATGAAGAGTTCTTCCACAAGAGGAATTTGAGCTATTGGTGCATGGCAATGGATGATGCTTTGAGTTAGCTCTCCA
>JAPKLW010000465.1:60971-115130 GCA_026898455.1 Plectranthus barbatus
TTTATATTTTGAGAAATGTTTTAGACAAAACCTGAAACACCAATGTAATGTGGCCCCAAATTGGGAAGGTCAGTTGGGGGCGTTACACCTTTCTAAGTATTTGCAAAAACAATTTCTGCTTTAGTTTGTGTGACTTCTGTTTTTATGATTATCGTCTTTTGATTTTGTTTGGTGGTTGTCCGACTTTCATGCTTATTCTATGTTAAAGCATGAAGTCTTAGTTGGTCTTATAATATAAGTCTTAAGTTTAGTAGTGTGTTCTCCTCTTGCCCGATGATGTCTCGTTTTTCCTTATTCCTGATGTTCCATGTCTGGTGATGATCGTGATTGTTGAGAGTCAATCCTCATATAATTTCGTTGTTTAACTGTGTACATGATATCGAGATCTGCGAAACAGAGTTTGCATGAAACATTGTTTTTGAATAAACCTGATATGCTAGACATATGCTTGAGCTTAGCCGGTACTGCATCTTGGACTTCATATTGTGAAATGTCATCTACCCTAGGTTCAATCTTGGTCGAGATGAGTTAGGTCTTAGCATACTACTTAGAGATGATTAAGGCAGTCGCTTGATCTTTGTGCCTTCAGATAATTCATTGGTCATGATTTCATATTCCTTTGCACCTAGATTTCGAGCCTGAGCCTTTTTCTTGTTTACACCTACTTCATGTTAAGCCATTTTCCAAACAGGTCCTAGTCTAGAGGGTTGTTCCGATTTAGTTCTATTCTAACATTGAGGACAATGTTCAGTTTAAAGTTTGGGGGGGTGTCACTTCGAGCCGAAGTGTTACCTTGTTACCCTTGTTTTTTAAAAAAAAAGATAAGAAAAGATAGGCATTTTGGCCTGAAAAAAAAAGATAAAAAAAGAAGAGAAAAAGAAAAAGAGAATAGGCATGTGTGTTAGCCTATATAATGTTTGAAATAAAGCTAATTTCCACATTGTTTGTTGGAGATTTTGCTAAGTGTGATAGTACTAACTAATTGCGAAAAAAAAAAAGAAGAAGAAGGGGGGTTATAGAAAGAAGAGTGAAATAAATTCAAGGGTAGAATAAAGGAGACAACACCTCTAGACTCAAAGTCACTATTTCCAAATTTTCCTACCTTGAACCTTGGCCTAACATTAGAAGCTTCGAAAGTCCTTCTGATTTAAGTAGGATGTGAAGCCTATTAGTTGAGAACAAGAAAGGATGATTGGGTAGGAAAAGAAACATGGCATTGATGAGCATTGAGGCTTGAATAAGTAGTTAAAGCTAAGCTCAACTATGATTTAGTTATCTTGAAATCTGATTTACTTTTCTGTGAACATTGGATTGTAAGGTTTTGGTGAGTGTGCATTGTTAAACTTTGTAAAGAACGAGGAATGAAGTTGAACAATCGGAAGAATCACCATTCATGTTTTCTTTCTTTTATCTTTGTTGAGGGCTGAATAAGAAGGAGACATACTATTCTAGCTTATTACTTAAGAACTTTAGGATCTATGGTTTGAGTTTATTTTAGTTGTTTGAGGACAAAAACATCTTAAGTTTGGGGGGGGGGGTGATAACTCTCATAAAGAGTTATCTTTTGATTCCTTCTTATGAATTTTAGATGTTGTTTTGAATAAGTTACTTAGTAATCAAAGTCCTTTTTGCTTGTTTTTGGTATCTATGTAAATAGGTCATGTTATTTTTAACTTATGCAAGTATTAATAAGTTTTTGCAAGTTTTTAGTGAAGGTTCTGAAAGCTAGAGCTTACCTGCCGCATGCTGATAGAAGATATGCTTGAGCATGGGAAATGCATGATTAGAAGGAAGGAGATTTTCTCTCTCCGGGACCACTCAGAGACAAGGATAAATGTCCTTTTTGATTTTGTCTGCTAGGAAGACAGGTGGCACTGAAGGAAGCCGATCCCTTGTCCGAAGGAAACAATGACATTTGCACACGTGGATGCATCATGGAAGAGAGAAGGAGATCAACGGTTATGAAAAAGAAAATATGAAACAAAGGCTTGAGAATTTTTCAGATAACAACAATTAACAACAACACGAATGGAGAGCAGAGGTGCCTGGAGGTAGAGCTTGGAGAGGAAGTAATCGGAGCACGAAAGGATCATCGTCTATAGTTTGATTTTATATTTTCAAGCTGTATTTCTGATGATGAATGATCTTATGCTCTTATTTCTTTTATTTGAATATGAGCTAACTTTATCTAGCACTTGGGTTGTGGAACAAAACATCAATTGCTTGAATATATGTTAGAATCAAGTTTCGCATGACTGAACTTATCTTTGATCCTGTTTTCAATTGTTTCTTGAGCACGACAGTGAAAAGAAATCCATCGCTTATGGAGACCGAAAGGTGAAATAGGCCGAGAGGATCTAGATAATTGTGTTAATTTCATAGACATATGAGATGGCATAACTTAACTGAACTTAGTTTGATTGTTTCATCATCCCATCATTAAGAGAGGCATAGACATATGAATCTTGGTGAGAGGGTGTAGATCTAGTAGAACGACAGTTTTCTAGGCAGGATTAGAAAAAGTTCTAAGGTTCAGGATAATGCGAGACATAAACTCTAGCATATAGGACAGCAGTGAAGAATTGTATTCCATAACCCGAGTGTGTTTTCCAGTACTTGTGAATCCATTTATAACATTTATGTTCATTTTGTGGAACGAGGAAATACTACTGATCATAGCTTTAGTAGGAATCATAGTTTATGCATATTTATGTTTTGAGTAGAAGTTAGAAACAACAACTCTTGATTTACAAACAATTCTTAGTGCACGATTTAGACAATCACTCCCTTGGGTTCGATATCTGGTCTCACTTGACTATATTACTTGTGGATTGTGTATACTTGCACATTGGTACTGTAGTCACACTATAGTTCACAACAATAACCTTTGAGAATATGTATTGTTGATGCATGAAATTTTACGGACTAGAAAAGAATGAAGAATTGTAGGAGAATTTATTAATGATAATAGAGTAGGAAAAAGCGATACTTTTAAAATGAAAATAGGGGTATTTATAGGGAGAAAACCCTAGATTTACATGGAATATAGATTCAGATATGGATAGATATATCCAAATCTTTTTCTATATTTTTAGATTTATTCCTATTTAAATCTAGAAGAGATATGGTTTGTCCAACTAGGAAACAATATATGTGATATATTTTCCCAGTTTATGACTTGTCCTTTGAGCTTCCATCAGCTGAGTTGATTCAATCACCCTAATTGGAAAGCGACTTGATAACTTGTCCGGATCGATAAGGATCGGACTGTTGGACTTGATTTTGCTTGCTGGGTCACATTTACTTGAAAATGGGCCCAAAATGAGCATGATCATTTTTGGGCACTACATGTATTATTAATTCTTATATATTCAAAGGAGCCTCGGATTCCTTACATATTCTGCAATTGTAAGTACTTGTGATTTGTTGATTAGTTTAAGGTTTACGTATGTCACTCTCTGTTAGGCATGATTTTTAGTTCTTCAACAAATGTCTTAGTGAGCTGTATGACAAAGAAGTTTGTTATCTTAGCTTTTCTCACGACTCCTTAATGCACATCTGCTATAGCTGTCTTACTCTGTTATATTGCATTCAACAAATTAACACATCAAGTTTTAATCTGTAAGTGTAGCATAATACTGAATCATGGATTGTTTTATTAGATTATGATAGGATGAGAGACTAGGATTTCACAAAATGATGAGATCATGAAAGCCATTGGGAAGAAATTGGATCGCTACAAGTATTAATGCTCGAATTTTATAGGATCTTTTTCAAAAGAGTACTTGAACAAAATGAAAGAATAGAACAAGAAATTAAATGCTTATGGAAAGAACAAAAACAATTCATGTTGTAAAACACAGTACTTCTTTTATTATTTATTTGCTTGAGGAAATTCAATGTGTTTATTACAATAAACGAGGTCTTATTTATAGGATCCAAATGCAATAAATGCAGCTATTGGTGAAATGTGGTGACTCTTCAGCTAAAGCAGTTCCTCGGATAATCTCGTCCTATTGACAGAAGCTTACGAGTTACTATGTCGAACTACTCTTTCGGGTTTGCTCATTGAATGTTGACCGAGCGAGTCCTTTGATCGTGATAGTTCTTCCGCTTAGTTAAACTTTTCCAGAGGAGCTTGCCTTATCATTAACTCGTTGGATTTTTTCAGGATTTTTTTCTTTGATGGACTTGGAAATGAGCCTAACATGGAGTTCGACGAACTAACATGGCTATGTTCGAAATAACATGGAGTTCGAAAAAGTTGAAGCAATTAGCTCATTCTGAAGTTTTTCCATTTAACCTGTAATAATCAAAGAAGAAAATGCATTTCCCTATCCCGAACTATAGTTTGTAGATTTTTAGGGAATAGAAGAATTTCTGTATCATGAGCCTTAGCTCTTCGAATGTTAGGAAGATTTAGGGTTCATCCGTGAATCTCATCTTACGAATCACCTAGGGCCCATGGTTGGCGAACCCCGACCCTTTTATGAAGAGCGTACTATTCCAAGGACTTAAATGTGCTTTTAGTATTCGCATCACTAGTTGAATAGGGAGCAACAGGTGCCTGTAGGCTCTCCACGCTGAGTTTTATCCTGCATATGATTATATTCTAGATATTTGCTCGAATTCATGGAGTCTTCGAAGAGTTGTTTGAGAAAGAGTGATTTGACTGTTGTACTCTCAACTCTTCGAAAATGTTAGCTCACCCGACCTAAGGTATTTTTCCTTTTCGAAGCATTGATTCCGAATTTAAATTAATTTTTTGGAGCGCAATAGACCGAATCACTTTTTCCGCCCGAAAATAGTTGGTATTCCTCGGGCAGACTTTTCAAATTTCGAATATTTCACTGTTGTGACACGTGTCATCTCCAGATTGGTCATGTCTGAAGAGCTTGCACGCAGAACGATGCATATTCCCCTATAAATACCCTGGGATTTTCATGTTTGATTTTTACTTTTACCTGTGCGCTTCAGAGAGCTCTTCGGACAAGACTTGACTGCTCTTCTTCGAACAAATTTAAAGGGTTATTATTTTCTTGACCGTACTACTTTCTTAAAACATGTTAGAGACTGATAGCAGTAGGAGTAGGAGTAGTAGGAGTAGCAGTAACACTAGTTGAGAGGACCCTCAAACTTCTTCTTCGGCCAATTCACAGCAGGACTACCCCCGAACTATCTTTTTCTTTGGACGCATCCTCTAGTTTAGCCCCTGATGTCTTCCCGCCATTCTACGATCAAGATTTTAAGGAAACCTTAGTTGAAACTTAAAATTGCCTTGGACATTCACGATATAGTACTGCATTCCATTTTCAAGCGATACGATCTATCCTTTAGGTTAAATCCAATCGCACCCGACGAGGATCATCGTCCGCGTCAACCACCTTACAATTTTATGACTTTTTCTGCTAGACTTTTTGAGTTTGGAGTCCGTCTTCCTCTCCATCTTTTATTAATTTCGATACTTGAGTTATACAATTTAGCTCCAATCAAACTTTCTCCAACCGCTTGGTGCCACATGGTTGGGTCCCTATTGATATTTAATGATGTTGGGCTCGACAAATCGACAATCAGGGAGTGGATCGAACTATATAACATAGTCCAAAAAAGTAAACAAGACTATTACTTTTTCTCGAAACACTCCAAAAATCCAAAGCCCCTTGTGAAGGGTACCAAGATGAACTCCAAGAAATGAGTTCAGGACTTCGCCTACGTTTAGATCCCTGATATTTTAGAACTCCGAACCGTACGTCTTACTTATTCCTCTGAACTTATTTTAGAAATCTCACAAGCTGACTCATTTTACAAGTCCGAAGAGATCGATATTGCCGAACGAAGAGCTCAATAGGATTCGAAGAGCTTACTCATTTGGAGTCTGGAATTTTGACAACCTCCTGCGAGATCATTGGGATGATATTGACGGTATTCACAATCCGATGGAAAAGTTAACTCTAGAGGAGCAACTGAAATACCAGAAGGAGAAGGAGAGGAAAAAGACAAAGAAAACGAAGAAGATAGTGATGAAGGAGAAACCAACCGGCGATCCTTCGAAGCTAACCACCTCCACCAAGCCCCCAAGCAAGAAACGAGATAGGACACCCGATCCTACCGACGAAGAGTCTAACAATCATATCCCGCTTCAACGTAATCTCCAAAAGAAGAAAGCAAATAAAGAGCCATTAGATTGGGAAATCCACGACCTAGATGGTGAAGATGCTGAGGATCGAGATCCAAATCCCACTCAACCGAAGGGGAATGATCCTCAAGCTGCCGAAGAGAGTGTTGCGGCCAAGGATTGAAGATTCCATTATTTCTTTTGCCGAATTCTCTAGTACGCTCTTCACTGGGCCTCCATGGCCCACAAGGGCTGCTGCTAGGCAGAAATTTCGAAGGAATGTTCAAATGGCTTTAATGGTTCTTTTCAAAGTCTCTAAGCCCGGATCACTTCCCATGGTTTTAATTAATAATATTTTCTTTTAAGGGCTTCTGTGGGATGGCGGATGACTTCGACCACTGCTTTTGAGTTCTTCAAGATGAACACAAAGACTTGATGCTGGCCGAGAAGGATAGAGACAAGCTTTTTCGGGAGAGGAATGAAGTAGTCTCCGACTGTCGGTTGCCACTGCAGATCTAAATAATTCGCAGAACTTGGTCCAACAATTGATCAAGGACCTAATATATTAGGAACTTTTATTAGAAGTATGCAATTTATATTTATATCATTATTTAATACTTTACAGTTTTTTTAATTATTTAGAAGTGGGTAGGTAATACTTAAATATTTTAAAAATAAAGTAAATTTCTTAATTTAGGTAAAATATGAGAATAAATTTATTTGGATAAAAATATTTACATATATATTTTCAAATGCACACCCTTATATTTTAAACTTTAAATATATATTTCAACGAAAGAACGTCGGAAGATTCTTGGGTTTCAACATACAAAGAGTCTTTAAAGGTTGGCATAGCTTCTATATAATCTATCTATATCTATATCTATATATATACTAAAGCAAACTAGTCCTCAAATAGCTATTCTCGCCAAAATGATATTGATATTTTTATTTATTTAAATCTATAAAAGCATTCATTTATCTATAAAATTTATATCATAACCGTTAATATATTCATATTTTCAGTTTGATTTTTTAAAGCATTATAATAATTCACATGACATTTGGAATATGAATATTTAGATGTAAACATAAAGCATATCTTCATATAATAATATTATAAATATTTATTTAAAGAGCTCATATTAAAAAAAAAAATCAATTTTTGATTATATATATATATGTGTGTCTGTATAATTGTTAAGTTGATTTATTTTCTATATAAATTTACCTATGTATTAAAGCAGAATAATTCCTTCAATAATTGTTACCGCCAAAATCAATACAAATTTATTTATTAAATATTAAAAAATATAACAATATAAATTCAACATAACCGTTCATATAAAATAATTTAGAAATAATTCTAATTATTTTATGAAAATAATTAAAAATAAACTTATCAACTTAGCAATATTGTATATAACCTAATTGGATATGATGAATCCCATGTTGAACTTATAAAATTAATATTAATTATAAAAAAATTGTAATTTTAACATTAAAATAGTGACTGAAACATGAAAAGTGAAATAGACAATCTCATGTGTAAATATAGGGATTTCTCAAAAGTTCATATTTTTTTGGTCAATCATTGAATGTGTATATTATATTGGCTACTAAGGTTTTTTAAATAGTTAAAGAGTTTATTTAGATATATTCTCACTGTATAAAACGTGTTTAGTCAAATGTGATTACATATAAAAAGCGTAATATAACCTTATTTAATCAACATAATGTTTACCCGAAATTCCCGACTTAACTGTACAATATATCTTTATGATCGTTCTATAAAATTATTTATTTAAAACAATCATAATACTTCATCAACTTATTGTTCTGAACTAAACAAGTCCCAAACAATATAAATTCCTACCTATTTGTACCTTCAACTTATTTTTTATGAAGTGTGGGTACATCAATTTGATTTTTTTATTGTATTTAAATTAATATTATTATTTATGTTAAAAAATATAAAACTTGAGCAGATCAGTTTTAAAACAAATATGTTTATCATATCTTCATAATTATTCAATAAGATATAAGGAAACATGGGCAACACCACAACGCACAGATAATTGTGCAACACACGGGGTGAAACACTAGTACTATATTAAAAGAGAATAGTTATCTAATAACTGTTCCGCCAAAAACATAAAATAATTTTTATTTTTTATTTAATATTTATTCTATTATAATATAAATATACAATAAACAGTGATAAAAAACATAACAAAATAATATTGATCACTTTTATTTAACACATTATATCTCAATAATTTATTATATATACCATTTTTTAAATAATATAAATATAATATCTTTTATGGGTCAATATTTAAATCAAACAGAAAATAGTTCGTAATATAATATATTAAGTATAATAATGAATAAAATTATATATATATATATATAAAAGATATGCTAAAAAATTTAAGATACATATACAATTTTGTTAATTAAGTTTTAATATTATAAAATAAGAAATTTTATATTTGATTCGCGCATCGCGTGGGTGTAAATCTAAAGGAGAATAATGGACTATTAACAGTTCCCACCAAAAATAAAATAAATTCTTATTTTTATTTTATTCAATATTTATTCTATTGTCAAACAAATATACAATAAACAGTAATAAAAATATAGTAAAACTATATTTGTCAATTTTTATTAAAACATTAAATTTTACTAATTTATTTTATTTAATATTTTTAAATAATACAACTATAGTATTATTTATGGGAGATATTTAAATTAAATTACATAAACTTTGTGTTTAATATACTTTTTTATTTTTATAAATTTATATATATTTTTGACATATAATATAGAAAATAATTTATATTATAATATATTAAATATAATATTGATTAATAAAAATTAATTATATGTAAAAAGAATTGTTACAAAAAGCTAAGATATATAATTTTGTTAATTATACCTTAATATTAGAAAATACAACATCATATATTTAATTCGCGCATCGTGCGGGTGAAAATCTAGTTATAAATATAAATTAGTCTCAAATAGGCTAAGAATCAGGTTTACTTAACTTAAAAGGTCAGACTCAGACCTAAAAAAAGTCTATTATAGGTAACATGCCATGCTCAGGCCTCTTTTAATTATAACAAGCTCAAACCTAAAAAGATGGGATAAAATCCCCTAAACCTCAATAATTTGAGATATTTTTACTAGTTATTTATGGGGTTCGATTCAAATGGAGCTCATTAATTTGTCTTGAGACGAAGAAATCACTTGAAAATTACGAAAGTGAAACAAAATTGAAATAAAAAAAGTAAAAAAAAAAATACAAGAATGGAGAAAGGGGACGTCGGTCCTCTTTTTACAATATAACATACCCCCTTAATATTTAAATTAAGGCCTATATTTTATCCAAGACCCTAACAACTTTCCCTAAAATATAGGGGTGATGGAGGAAAATTATCTATTCAGTTGATCTTTGTATGGACTGGGTCTCTCCATTTGTCTGAGTATTGTTTGATTGGATATAACAAGGTGAACCAAAAGCACAAAAATGAGCTAAGGAAGGCTTACGACCATGATATATTTCGTAGGGAGTTTTGTTGAGGCGAAGATTCAATCCACTTCGATTCTGCGTGTAGCAAGCGTTCATTGTAGCTTCTCCCCAATATCTCTGACCTAGATCTGTGTCGGCAAGCATTGTTCGCACGGCCTCCTTGAGAGTCCTGTTCCTTCTTTCTGCCAGACCATTCTGCTGAAGTATTCTTGCAGTGGACCTTTCATGTTCCGCACAGAATTCCATGAGAGGACCATTGCAAAACTCAGTCCCGTTGTCAGAGCAGATCCTCTTCACGGTGACACATTTGCTGTTCTGCACTTGAAGGATGAGTTCTGGTAGCTGGAGCTTTACTTCATCCTTAGACTTCATCATCCTCACCCATGTATATCTCGAGTAGTCATCAACCACAACGAGTGTGAATCTTTTTCCTCCAATGGTGGGTGGTTTGACTTGTCCAAACAAGTCCATGTGCAGTAGCTCCAAGATCCTATCTGTGCTTGCTGTGATGAGGCAATTCTCGAATGATGTCATTGTTTGCAACCCTGTCTTGCATGTCTTGCAGACACCTTCTTGGGATGAGCTTATTGTGGCAAGACAAGTGTCGGGCTGTCCGCTCTCCCAATCCACAATGTAGAGACTTCCTTTCTTCGTTGCCTTCAGCACGGGCTCTTTGGATTCTTTGATCTTGATCAAGCAATCATCTTCGGTAAATATCACCTCATATCCAGATTGGATAAGCTGACTGATATCAGCAGATTATAATTGAGGTTGGTGACTAAGGATACGTTATTGATGGTGATCCCATTGTATTCCAAGTATCCTTTGCTGATTACCCTCCCATTGGGGTCGTCTCCAAAAATAACTGGGGGTCCTCTCGCCATTTGTAAGTTTGAGAGAAGTTCTTTTTCTCTGGTCATGTGGGCAGAGCACCCACTATCCAAAATCCAAGCTCGCTTGTTCTTCTTGAGTTGACTTTGGTGACCCTGTACCTACAAAACAAAGAAAGTTAGACTCTACATACCCGAGCTTCTGCGGGTCCTACTGGGTTAGTCTAATGGATCCATCCCTTTGGAATCCATACTTGCTTCACCTTTAGTTTAGGTGTTGCATCTTTCTCTGTCTTTCTCTTCCTTCTATGATAATGAGTGCTATTTGAATGCACATGTGAAGGAATATGGCGAGTGTGTGAAACCTTTCCAGAAACCGATTTTCTCGAAACTAAGTTTCCTGGAACTGACTTCCTATAAACTAAGTTTCGGTAAAATTCTCGGAAACCAAGTCCGGGGTGTGTAGTCTTCATAGCCCTTGAAATAGAGAAATGATTGGGCTCAGACCTCGTGTAGATTTTCCTCCTACATGGATAAGTTCTCTTCTCATAAGAATTATGAGTAGGGAACCTCAAATTTCTAGAATTCGGAAATGATACTGACTTCTTGCGAAGCTCAGTCCTAGTTACTGAAATAGGTTTCCTTATATTAGGGATCGTTTTCACCCATTTTTTAGGCACAGTAGGCTTCATCTCAGGTTTATTTGGTTTTGACACCAAATTACTTTTAAGGTTCGAGTAGAAACTCAGTTTGGAAATGAACTTCTTCCCTTTGCCCTCATTGGCCACTTCGGAGTCCTTGTTATGATTGACTACTCCTTTGCCTAACAACTTAACCTCTAAACAAAAATCCTTTTTGAAATGATGATTTGAAATATTTCTGGTTTCACAAGTTGATGCATGAGTGCTCAAAACATTTTCAGAAAATCCTAGCCTGACTTATCAAATGGATCTCTTTGTAAGCTTAGGGCTTCGGAAACTTTGCTAGTGCTTGAATAAAGTGAGAAAATAAGTTTTTGATCACTAGCAACTTTTAGTTTTAAAGATTCGTACTCTTTAGAAATAGTTTTGAATTTCTCAAGTAAAATAGAGTGCTCACTTTTAAGATTAGCTAGCTCATCACTGATTGACCTCAATCCTTAGATCTCCTCTGTCAGTTTTGAAGCTTGGAGTTTCAGTGAGATATTCTCGCTAGCTAAAACATTTTTAAGCTTGCAAAACTTTAGGAATTCTTTGTTTAAAACTTCAAGGGTAACATATTCTGAATCCGAGCAATGAGATTCAGAGTCCTCTTCAATGCAAGCATCAGTGCTAGAAACTGAGTTTTGAGTAGTTACCAATTTCTGAGACTCAGCTTCTGGTTCCTTCTTTTTCTGAGTCAGATGCCTCATTTCCAAGCTTAGCCGTGAATACAATTAGAGTATCTTCTTCGTCTTCATCTCTAGACGTGTACGATCCATCGTCATTGTAACAACCCGAAACATTTTAACATTTTTGTAACTCCTTTTGTAAAATAAATTATTAATTATTATTATTTAAATAATTACATTTCAATAAATGATATCTCATTATTATTATTAATTTTAAAATTTACTTGTAAACCATTCACTTAACCACCATAAGTTTTTATTTAATTTATATAATTAATTTTAGACCTTTGATTTCCTAGAATTTCACTATAAAAAGGGGTCTTCACTTCATTTTAACACACCAACTGTTGGTCCCGGTTTTTCAGAGTACAAACGATACGCAGCGGAAATATATAAGTTAATTTGTTTCTTTACACGCTACTTGCTCTCAGCTGACAGCTGGCAACTGGTCAGCTGGTGCTGGTTACTAAGTATGCAGCTGAGAACTGGTCAGCTGGTGATTTAATACTTAGAATATTTAGCCAAGTTTGCACAATTATATCAGTTTCAGAACATACACCAGCACTTGAGTGCTGGGTTTTAAATCAGAATGTAATGCAGAAAACTGATAAATGACAAAAGGATTTATAGTGGTTCGATCAATCGATCTACGTCCACTCTCCAGTCGAAGCACTGGAAATTTCACTATGAGCAATCGGTTACAGGTTGCCTACGATCTATCTCTAGCTAGTGAATGCCTTGTCCACCAGTTCACTAGATCAACCGCTCCAGGTCCTGGTTTCCTCTTCAGCTCTCTTCTGCTGATGGAGTGCGAGCACGTCACTTCAACCTCCACAGCGATTTGGGTGTTTAGTTCTCCCAAGAACGTAAATCCTTTTGCGGCAAGGTTCGCCCGTAATAACTCAAGTGCTAGAATGCACAGGAGCTGCTGTGAACTTTCTCAAAAGAGAAAGAACACCAAATGAGATCTTTAACTTACAAGCTTAAAGCTTGAAGTTTCGTGTTTGATAAATCAACACACGGAAAGCCTTAAGAAAGGCCTCGAAAGTACTTTATGCGTTCTTGCAATAACTTCAGTTCTTTCGGTGGTTGAGCAGAGATATCTGAATATTCAATGTGTCAACCGAGGAAGCGAGAGATCCAGAGCTTTGAATGTTGGTAGTTGCGACGTATTTATAGCCGCAGGAACCGATTCAAACTTTCTAGCCGTTTGGACGCATCCGGAAAGGTGTCAGACCTCGGATGTCCTTCTGACGGCGGCAGGTATGCTTTTCGGAAAAGAGCCATACCTTAGACCGCTTTATCTGACACAGATCTCTTTGTGTCAGAACGGCTCTCTCTGTCAGTCCGAGGAATAAGACTGGTGTCTTGTGACTGATAGACTTTAAGTTATCCTTCCTTAAAGTCATCCTTTGTCAGTCGATTCCTCAGAGAATCTTCTTCTTGTCTCTACTGCGCTGGGAGAGAGAATCTGGAATTCTGCTGGTAACATCTGACTGGTAGATCATACTGGTGATCTTGTGCTGGCAGTCTCTGCTGGTGACTTGCCCTGGCATTATCAAAGTCTACCAAATCTCTAGATGTTAACTCTTCTCGAAATCTCCCATGACTGGTGAAATCACCGCTGGTGAATAGTGTAAGTAGGAACACGTATTCTCCTGGTGAACAGTAGCCAGTCATATGCGCTTCTCACCGCTGGTGAACAGTGTCAGCGCGAGTCTTTGTCAGCTGCCTGCTGATGAGACTTTTCCCAACTGGTGAACAGTAGCCAGTGGTAAGCTCTTCTCATGCTGGTGAACAGTGTCAGCATGAGTCTTGATCAGCTGCGACTTACAACTCAATAGACCTAAACAGGACTTTACATTTAAGACCAGATCTATGTAGAGACAACTGACGCTGGTAGGACTTAGGATTTGATCCACCAAAACTATAATCTAAGCAAGTAGGCTACTGGGAAAGGAAACCTTAGACAGATTTCCCAACACCAACCATTTCTTCTTCTCTTCTTGTTTTTCAAACTACTCTTCTCCTTTTGTCTCGATTTCTCAAATATAGTTTTTCAAGCGAGATCAAAAGTCAAGGTGGGGATCTATATTTGGTACATTCAAGTTTATCCATGTTATGCTTTTATGCAGGTACCTACGATTTAGCCGACGGGCTAACCACGAGATAAGCCGATGGGCTGCCCATGTATTCTATTTAGTCGAAAGACTGCCTACATTTACCTTGTTATAATTGTATAGCTTGGATAAATATTTCTACCACTGAGCTAATAACGCTCACCCCAAAGTTATTACTATTTTTCAGGTTAAATGTTGGACGATGGGCTAGTGGCGGATGATGGACGAAGAATTTAAATAAAATGCTTATTCTCCCTTTATATTATTTTGAAAAGAAAATAATTTATTTTGTAAGTTTATTTTAAATATTCAAATATTCTCTATTATTTTACTTTTAAGAAATTGGGGCGTTACACATTGTCTGGAATATCCGGAACCTCAATTTTGGAAAGCATAGCCTTGGCAACAACTCTTGAGGCTTTTTTTTCGAAGATACTTTTCAAGTGCTCCCTCTCCTCCTTCGATACCATCGGACATTCATATTTGAGATGGTTAGGGGAGTTTCATTCAAAGCACGCCTTTGAGGGTCTCTCACTAAACTTCTGTTCACTGTCTTGTGAACCTTCGTTCTTGGCTTTGGCTTTCTCCAGAAGCTTCGTCAACTTCCTCATTTGTTCTTCAAGCTCGGCCACTGATTTCTTTTCATCCTTCTTCTGGTAGGAAGGCGTTGGTGCTGACTTTGAACTTGAAGATTGACCAAAAGTTTTATCAGTATGATAAGGTTTCTATGGTCTCCTCTTGAAGTCCTTTGAGACAAAGAAGGCAATGTCCTCTTCACGCTGTATGCTGACACTTCTTATTGCCTCATTTCTGTTCGCAATTTGTATGTCCCACTCGTGGGCTTCGAGCTGGGCGAACACATTCTTCATCGTCATTTTGGAGAGATCTTTCTCCTTCAGGCTCGTGACCTTGACAAACCAGTCTTCCCTTGGCATCTTGGAGAGAATCTTCGCATTTACATCTGCAACAGTATACTCTCTCCTCAAGTTTTTTAGTTCACAAATAATAACATTGAATCTTGCTTCCATAGATTTTATGTTTTCACCAGGAAGCATATGAAATGACTCATACTTATCTACACAATTTTGAAGTTTGTTTCATTTCATTTCATCTGTATCTTTGCAGAGAGTGCCAAGGAAATCATACGTATGCTTTGCATTATCATAAGCTAATGCTTCGACAACCAGCGGCTCTGGTAGGGATTGAAGGATAAGTTCCATAGCAACAGAATCAAGCTGAAAATGAACTCTGTCTTCATTTGTCCACTAAGCATAGGGTTTGTCGATGATCTCCAGACCAGCAGCTTCTCCGAGCTGGGTGTTCACCTTCGTGATATTGATTGGTCCATTGGATAGAACCTCCGTCATCTCCGGATGGACATTCTTTATCATTATCAGCGAATGCTTCTTCCATATATTGAATGTCTCCAGGGAATACTTTGGAAGTTTTTTAATGTGCACCATATTTTATAACCTGAGCTTAATACACAAGAAACAAACAAATGCAAGGAAATAGATTATAGCTTAAAACGAGCTTTGGCTTTGTTTGCCCACTTAACATAGGGTTTGTCGACGATCTTCGGACCAACAGCTCCTCCGAGCTGGGTGTTCACCTTCGTGATCTTGATTGGTCCATTTAATAGAACCTCTGCCATCTCCGGATGGACATTCTTTAACATTATCAACGAACACTTCTTCCATATATTGGATGTCTCCGGGGAATACTTTGGAAATTTTGTAATGTGCGCCATCTTGTATAACCTGAGCTTAATACACAACAAATAAACAAATGCAAGAAAATAGAAGGATCTGGAAGAAGCTGGCTACATTCTTGGTATTAAGGTCTTACGAGATCGTAAGAGAAGAATGTTGAGCTTATCCCAGGCATCCTATGTGGATACTGTGATAGACCGGTTCAGCATGCAACTCGCCAAGAAAGGCTTGCTACCTTTCAGACATGGCGTTCGTCTTTCTAGTGGGCAGTGTCCTCAGACACAGCGGGAGAAAGATGAGATGAGTCTTGTACCATACGCTTCGGCGGTGGGTAGTCTCATGTATGCGATGGTGTGTACCAGGCCAGATATCTGTTATGTCGTTGGCATGGTAGCAAGATATCAGTCTAACCCTGGACAGGCGCACTGGACTGCTGTAAAGCACATTCTCAAGTATTTGAAGAGAACTAGGAATTTCTGCCTAGTTTATCAAAGTGAGGATTTGTGCCCTGTGGGTTATACAGACTCGGATTTCCAAGGGGACCAGGATGAGAAGAAATCGACCTCAGGATATGTGTTTACCCTGGGAGGTGGAGCTGTATCTTGGAGGAGCTCAAAGCAGAAATGCATTGCTGACTCCACCATGGAGGCAGAATATGTCGCCGCCTCCGACGCCTCGAAAGAGGGGGTGTGGCTCCGGAACTACCTTTTAGAGTTGGGCGTGATCCCGAGTTTGCCAAGGAGCATCATAATTTATTGTGATAACTCTGGTGCAGTGGCAAACTCAAAGGAACCGCGGTCTCACAGGGCAAGCAAACACATAGAGAGAAAGTACCATATCATACGAGAAATCGTATCGAGGGGCGATGTGCTGATTAAGAAGATTGATACTGCTGACAATCTTGCTGATCCATTTACAAAGAGCTTGCCGCAGAAAGTTTATGAAAGACATATTCGTGAGCTGGGTCTGAGGTGGATGCCGACCACTGATAGTGGTTAAAGTGACAGCAGACTAGATAGACGGACTGTATACTCTGTAATAGCTTAGTTATGCTTTGAGTATAAGTGGGAGATTGATGGGTTTTATATACTGAAATCATTTATTACAATGAGTATACAACGATTTATTTCTCCTATCTGTTAACAATCGTACATGTATGAACAATGGTATCCTCTTGTCTCACCGATAGGGACGATCATACGGCGTGTTGTAGATCGCAGAAGACAATATGATCACTTGACCTAGTGAGACATAAACCTGATCACAGCCGAGACAGCGTATGAGGATACGTCTATCCGGATGGCTGCGGCATTGTCGGAATAAGTATTCTGTCTTGGATACTTGACATGCTGGTAAGCAGAGGTGGCGTATTGATGGACCGCAGTGAGATGTATTCGTTTGTCTGACATCAGCGAATACAAGATCTTGTTATATTGATTGAGTCCAAACCCTAACGAAGGTTCAGGGGTTTGTACGGGTTGACTGTTGCTTTGACTTGCCATGGTGGAGAGCCTAAGTAACGTGCTCGTATATCCGCATCTTGGGTAACAACAGTTCGTGTAGTACCGCCTGAGACTGGGTTTAGGTAACCATATCCGAGTAATAGGATGGGGACATTCCCTGAGGAGCTCAATAACATTCATCGTGCCAAAGTCCTGCAGGCTGATTAAGTTCAGGCACGAGTGATAAGGTTTGAGTGGTACTACTCAGGAATAATAAGATACTCCCTCCGTCCCACCTCAATTGTCCCACTTTCCTTTTTCGTCCGTCCCACCTCAATTGTCCCATTACTTAAAAAGACAACTTTTTCACACTCAACAATAAAATATTAATTCCACTCAACTTACTTTACATTCACACTCCTTGGTTATTGTGCCGAAAGTCACCGGGACAATTCAGCCGGGACGGAGAGAGTATTAATTAATTGTAGTTAGAGCTTGTCAGAGGCTCCGATTAATTAATGGATATCCGGTAACCTTAAATATGGGGATTCTCAATTAATGCAGCCCGTTCTCATAACGTGGTAATAAAGGGGTAGGTCAATATTAATTCTGTGGCGAAAAAGAATTAATATTAATTAATTAATTGTGTCCTGGGTTGTGGACATGGGAATTAATTAATTTATAGGCCCACTTTATTATTTGCATTAGGTCCCAGGTCTGGCCCAATTAAATATGCTGAATTGAGCCCAAAATGGCCCATTAGGGTTTACAACCCTAGGTCTATAAATAGACAGTTCTCTCTCATAAGTTGTAACACATTTGAAACACACTAAACCTTAGAGAGAGAGGAGGCGCCGTTTTTGAGGTAGAAGGGAGGAGAATTCCGATTCTGGTCCTGCTCAGAATACAGATCTACGGAGTCCTCACCAGTAGTAGATCTGAACAGCATTGGGACACAGCCCTGAAGATCTGATCTGGAGAACAGATTTCTTTCTTCTTCATTTATTTGATTTCGAATTTATACTTAGAAATTAGATTTCTAATTTCTACTTCCGGAGATAAATTCGAATCGTTTGGTTGAATTGGGATTTGGAATTCAAACGCGAAAGATCGGTTCAGACTCAACGGAGTTACAGTAAACCCTAAATCCACTAATCTATGTATTAAATTCATAGGAGCATGCTAGGGTTTTGTGAATTTTAATTATGTGCAATATCCATAAATCGATCCGGTTCAAATTGGTTTTGGTGATTCGGTTCACGGAAAAACCCTACAATTGGTATCAGAGCCAGGTTTCTGATTTATGGCTCTTTTGTGCATAATTGAATTCTGTATGCAAGTTTGAATTTATTTTGTAGATGGTTTTAGTTCCTCGTGGCAACCCGTTGATTCAGCCTGCAGTGGTTTATCCGTGTAGAGCTGAATTGTTTTTTGTAAAATCACGAGAAAATCCGTGATTAGTGTAGATTTGAAAAATTGTAATAGAATAGATTTCTGTATTATTTTTCAAATTTTGTAATTGGACGGGTCGAGGATGAAGAACGAAGACGGAGCCGACGGAGCACGACGGCGGGCGACGGCGGCGCGGCATGCAGGTCGTGCGCGCGGCGCGCGCGAGGCACAGCACGGCGCAGACGCACGGCCGTGGGTGCGGCACGGCAGCTGTAGCGCGCGGCGCTGGCCGGCGGCTGGCCTAGCGGGGGTGGGCGGCGGGCGGCGGTGGCTGTGGCTGTCGTCGGCTGCTGCTGTCTCGTCGCGGTGGCTCGTGTTTTGGTGGTTTGCACAATCCTGTGTAAACCCTAAGGTTTGCATTAGGGTTAAGGCAAATCATCAGATCACAAAGGCCTAAAAATCCAAAAGATTTGGTGTATCCAGATTTGAGGCCCTTGAAGATTTGGAAGATTTGAAAAGATTTGGATTTATCCAAATTAATTCAAAATTCAAATTTGTAATAGATAGAATTTATTTTTTCTATTTTTGGGGCCACGAGGAATTTTTGTTTGCCTTAATTGTCCTCGTATGATATGTGATTTATTTATGTGCGCAATTAAGCATGTGTAGATAATAGGAAAAACATGATTTATCGCTTTTATTATTTACAGCTTTTCAAGCATGCTTATGTGATAAATTTCTTTTGTTGGATTATATTTTGGGAATTTTTGGGCTTGTTTAATTACATGCAAAAATTTGGGAAATATAATAACAAGGTAATTATGTGTGCGCATAAAGAAACCTTTTAAAAGAAAATTACTAAGCAGATTTTTTAATTAAAATCAATAGACCTCCACAAAGCGGTCCTAGGCTGTAAGTGTATCTCTCGTTCTAGTAAACGTCTACGAGTGTAGCTTGCTAGTTCCTAGAGGTGCATGGGTACGGTTGTTGGGATTTCTAGACAAACAATTTAAATCATGTGAATAGTGGAAGGGCTTTGCGTAAACGTCTACGAGTGTAGCTTGCGTAGACCTCTTTCACAAGTATTCTAGGATTGATTTAAATTATAGATAACAAAAGCTTTAAGGGCTGTGCGGTATGGTTACGTGCCATGCTAAACTGTCTCTTTTGGTCGGTGTTAAATTTGTGGTTAATTGCTTAGAAGCATCTTAGAATATAATGCAAGAATTGCATCCCTGTTCTTGAGAGATGGCTTGGTCTAAGGTTTTCACTAATTATTAATTTCTAGTGTCAAAAGCATCCTGACATGGTAGTGAAATTAAATGGATTGGGGTTTAAAACCCGCAGTTCTGGTTGAGGGTGACATCGTAAACGTCTACGAGTGTAGCTTGCGGTGGGAACTTTTGGCAATTAGTGGAAAATATTTGTATTTGATTTATTAAAAGGTTTTTAATGCATTTGTTTTCGAAGTTCAACATGTATGTTCTTATTTAAGAACATACATCTATGTCTACTGTCGATCATTTACTTGCTCTCAATCCTCTAACTGGTCCGAATTTCCATGAATGGAGATACTGCATTGAGTATATCCTACTGACTAAACAACACATGTTTGTTCTTACTATGATGCCACTTGCCCCACGTTACCATAAAGTCTTTAGACGTGAGAAAGAGTACTATGACAGATGGGTGGCGTCTGAAGATTTTACTTACAAGTTAATCTCAGATAACCTGTCTAGAGAACTCAAGCTCAAGTACATGGGCTATTGTAGCTCTGTTGCGATCTGGATGGACTTAGTGGCCACATTTGGTGAAGTGGAACAAACTATCAACTGTGATCTCGTAAAAGACCTAGTCTGTAAGAGAATGGTTGATGGCAGTTCGGTGACACTACATGTGATGATGATGGATAACACCATGAGACGATTCACACGTAGAGGTGGATGTATATCAGATCGGGCTAAGATTGATATAATCCTGAACTCCTTACCACTTTCATTCTATGACTTCAAGATGGATGTAGCTAAGAGAAGTGAGTACTCCTTCAAAGAGTTGCTCACTGATCTTATAGCAGGACAGTCCTTCGTACCTTCATGGGAGTCTGAGTTATCAGATCTTGAGCACAGCTTGGGCACATTGAAAGATGTGGTTCATACTGTGTGCAAGAACATGATTGATCGCAGATCACGTGAGAGGAGGTCAAATGAAATGAAGAGGGTTGGTGTCACTTCAAGTGAGAAGGCATGCGGAAGCAAAGAACAAGGTACGTCATTTGCATTTGTAACAGAAACATGTTTAGCATCGGTTTCTACTCATTCGTGGGTAGTGGATACTGGAGCTACTGATCATGTTTGTTACATGTTGCAGGGGTTCACACCGAGGAGGGTGCTGAAGAATGACGAGATTACCATCTCGATGGGGAACGCAACACAAGTGAGTGCAGCTGCCATTGGAGATTTCACCTTGTACTTTGATGATTCTGTTTTAACATTGAGAGATGTTTTGTACGTGCCAGATTTTGGGCGAAACCTTATTTCAGTTTCCAAACTTTATGTTGATGGATATTCAGTTATTTTTGATAGTGGTGTTTCTATCATTGGTAATAACGGTGTTATCTGTCGTGGAATGCTGAATAATTCTCTCTATGTTGTTAACTGTAATCATAAGTCTTCCGCAAGTATTGCATGTAATTCATCCGTAATTGATAATCCTAGAAAGAGAAAACTTACTTCTTCTGATGAGGATCTTACATATCTCTGGCACTTGAGACTGGGTCACATCAGCTTGAAGCGGATTCAGAGACTAGCAGATGACGGTACATTGGACTTAGTCAGGGCTGTACCTTATCAAGTCTGCGAATCCTGCATCGAGGGCAAGATGTCAACTAGGCCTTTCAAGGCTAGTCAGTCTCGAGCAGAGGAAGTGTTGGAATTGATCCATTCTGACTTATATGGACCGATGTCCACACAGGCTCGTGGAGGGTACGAGTACTTCGTCACTTTCATTGACAATTACTCAAGGTACGGATACGTTTACCTGCTTCGCTACAAGTCTGAATGCTTTGAGAAATTCAAAGAGTTCAAGGCTGAAGTAGAAAAGAAGGTCGGGAAAACTATCAAGTCGCTGCGATCTGACCGCGGTGGGTACTACCTCGGCAACGAGTTCCTGCAATATTTGTCAGAAAATGGATTACATCCCAGTGGACTGCACCGGGTACTCCCCAGCAAAACGGTGTAGCTGAAAGAAGAAATAGGACTCTTCTAGAGATGGTAAGATCAATGATGAGTTATGCAAACTTACCAATTTCGTTTTGGGGCTACGCATTGGAAACAACAGCTTACGTGCTTAATGTGGTGCCTTCTAAATCAGTTCCTAAGACACCTTCTGAGCTCTTCCTTGGTCGCAAACCTAGTTTGTGCAAGTTTAGAGTATGGGGCTGTCCGGCACACGTACTGTCGAAGGAACCTGATAAGTTAGAAAGCAGGTCAAAAGTAATGTTGTTCATAGGGTATCCCAGGCAAACGAAAGGTGGTTACTTTTACTGTCCTGAGAGTCAAAGAGTCGTTGTTAGCACCAATGCTAGATTCTTGGAGGACGAGTATGTGAGTAATCACAGGTCAAGGAGTGATATCGTTCTTCAAGAAATTGAGAACGAAAATGCAATTCCAAGGGAAGGGGAACGTGTAGATGTGGGTGCACCTGTGAAAGGTACAGCACCACAGACACGTTCTTCAGTGGAAGGTGCATGACCACAAGTCACTGCACCTACTACTGACACGACACCGATGCCTCCTCGTAGTGGGAGAGTTATTTTCCAGCCGGAAAGGTACATGTTCGTGGGTGAGTCTTCGGACTTGAGCCTGGAAGACGGACATGAGGAATCTGACCCACTGACTTACGAAGAGGCAGTGCAAGACAAGGATGTTGCCAAATGGCGTGTCGCCATGGATTCTGAAATTGAATCCATAACTGCTATGGATGTATACCAGAAAACTGATTTGCCGGATGGCTTTAGGGCCATAGGGTGCAAATGGGTATACAAAAGAAAGAAAGGGGCAGATGGAAAGATCACGACTTTTAAAGCCAGGCTGGTGGCAAGGGGTTATAGTCAGAAAGAGGGCATTGACTATGATGAAACCTTTTCACCCGTAGCCATGCTCAAATCAATCCGAATACTCCTTGCCAAAGCTGTGCATATGGACCTCGAGATCTGGCAGATGGATGTCAAAACCACTTTTCTAAATGGTTACCTTGAAGAAGGTAGGGACATCTATATGCAGCAACCCGAGGGTTCCATAAGCAAGGGCGAAGAACATCTTGTCTGGAAGCTTAGGAAGTCCTTGTATGGACTTAAGCAGGCTACAAGGTCGTGGAACTTACGTTTCAACGATGTAATTAAATCCTATGGATTTGCACAGTTGGAAAACGAAAGTTGTGTTTACCGACTTTGTGTCAGTGGGAGCGTGGTCTTCCTTGCACTATACATTGATGACATACTCCTATTTCGAAACAACGAGGGAGTGATGTCCGAAATCAAGGTTTGGTTATCCGAACAGTTCCAAATGAAGGATCTGAGAGAAGCTGGCTACATTCTTGGTATTAAGGTCTTACGATATCGTAAGAGAAGAATGTTGAGCTTATCCCAGGCATCCTATGTGGATACTGTGATAGCCCGGTTCAGCATGCAACTCGCCAAGAAAGGCTTGCTACCTTTCAGACATGGCGTTCGTCTTTCTAGTAGGCAGTGTCTTCAGACACAGCGGGAGAAAGACGAGATGAATCTTGTACCATAAGCTTCGGCGGTGGGTAGTCTTATGTATGCGATGCTGTGTACCAGGCCAGATATCTGTTATGTCGTTGGCATGGTAGCAAGATATCAGTCTAACCCTGGACAGGCGCACTGGACTGCTGTAAAGCACATTTTCAAGTATTTGAAGAGAACTAGGAATTTCTGCCTAGTTTATCAAAGTGAGGATTTGTAAGCTGTGGGTTATACAGACTCGGATTTCCAAGGGGACCAGGATGAGAAGAAATCGACCTCAGGATATGTGTTTACCCTGGGAGGTGGAGCTATATATTGGAGGAGCTCAAAGCAAAAATGCATTGCTGACTCCACCATGGAGGCGGAATATGTCGCCGCCTCCGACGCCTCAAAAGAGGGGGTGTGGCTCCGGAACTACCTTTTAGAGTTGGGCGTGATCCCGAGTTTGCCAAGGAGCATCATAATTTATTGTGATAACTCTGGTGCAGTGGTAAACTCGAAGGAACCGCGGTCTCACAGGGCAAGCAAACACATAGAGAGAAAGTACCATATCATACGAGAAATCGTATCGAGGGGCAATGTGCTGATTAAGAAGATTGACACTGCTGACAATCTTGCTGATCCATTTACAAAGATCTTGTCGCAGAAAGTTTACGAAAGACATATTCGTGAGCTGGGTCTGAGGTGGATGCCGACCACTGATAGTGGTTAAAGTGACAGTAGTCTAGATAGACGGACTGTATACTCTGTAATAGCTTAGTTATGCTTTGAGTATAAGTGGGAGATTGATGGGTTTTGTATACTGAAAGCATTTATTACAATGAGTATACAACGGTTTATTTCTCCTATCTGTTAACAATCGTACATGTATGAACAGTGGTATCCTCTTGTCTCACCGATAGGGACGAACATACATCGTGTTGTAGATCGCAGAAGACAGTATGATCACTTGACCTAGTGAGACATAAACCTGATCACAGCTGAGACAGCGTATGAGGATACTTCTGTCCGGATGGCTGCGGCATTGTCGGAATAAGTAGTCTGTCTTGGTTACTTGACATACTGGTACGCAGAGGTGGTGTATTGATGGACCGCAGTGAGATGTATTCGTCTGTCTGACATCTGCGAATACAAGATCTCGTTATATTGATTGAGTCCAAACCCTAACGAAGGTTCAGGGGTTCACACGGGTTGACTGTTGCTTTGACTTGCCATGGTGGAGAGCCTAAGTAACGTGCTCGTATATCCGCATCTTGGGTAACAGCAGTTCGTGTAGTACCGCCTGAGACTGGGTTTAGGTAACCATATCCGAGTAATAGGATGGGGACATTCCCTGAGGAGCTCAATAACATTCATCGTGCCAAAGTCCTGCAGGCTGATTAAGTTCAGGCACGAGTGATAAGGTTTGAGTGGTACTACTTAAGAATAATAAGATATTAATTAATTGTAGTTAGAGCTTGTCAGATGCTCCGATTAATTAATGGATGTCCGGTAACCTTAAATATGGGGATTCTCAATTAATGCAGCCCGTTCTCATAACGTGGTAATAAAGGGGTAGGTCAGTATTAATTCTGTGGGGAAAAAGAATTAATATTAATTAATTAATTGTGTCCTGGGTTGTGGACATTAGAATTAATTAATTTATAGGCCCACTTTATTATTTGCATTAGGTCCCAGGTCTGGCCCAATTAAATATGCTGAATTGAGCCCAAAATGGCCCATTAGGGTTTACAACCCTAGGTTTATAAATAGACAGCTCTCTCTCATAAGTCGTAACACAGTTGAAACACACTAAACCCTAGAGAGAGGAGGCGCCATTTTTGAGGTAGAAGGGAGAAGAATTTCGATTCTGGTCCTGCTCAGAATACAGATCTATGGAGTCTTCACCAGTAGTAGATCTGAACAGCATTGGGACACAACCCCGAAGATCTGATCTGGAGAACAGATTTCTTTCTTCTTCTTTTATTTGATTTCGAATTTATTCTTAGAAATTCGATTTCTAATTTCTACTTCCGCAGATAAATTCGAATCGCGTGGTTGAATTGGGATTTGGAATTCAAACGCGAAAGATCGGTTCAGACTCGATGAAGTTACGGTAAACCCTAAATCCACTAATCTATGTATTAAATTCATAGGAGCATGCTAGGGTTTTTTGAATTTTAATTATGTGCAATATCCATAAATCGATCCGGTTCAAATTAGTTTTGGTGATTCGGTTCACGGAAAAACCCTACACAGATTACAAGCCTTCCTGCAATCTATGGATAGCCCATTGGCACTCTGCCCTTCGGTCCGCTATCGTCACTCGTTTGGAAAATCATTGAAAGCTAACTTAGTCTTCAGGTCAAAGTGAGGACGTACCCCACAGCCTTCTTCCTGGTAAATGGATGTTTAAATGTTCTTCCCAGAACTCAGTTTGGTCGGCAGATGCCCGTAGGAATCAGAATCCCAAAGTAGGATAATGATTATAATGAATATAACTTAGAAAGTTATATTCACCAACAGTAGAGCTTCAGCTAAAAGCTTCAGCCTCGTGCTTAGAAAAGATAGCACAGTAATGATAACTTGAGTTAGAAACTCAAGTCTTGTGTCCAGAACACAGAGTAGTCAGAGCTTGAGTAAAAAGAATAGCAGAGTACTGATTTAGCTTTTTAGAGGATTCAGATACTTTCTCCATTCGAACTGACTCAAAATTCCAGTCGTTACAGACATTGAGAATGTCGTCCAATCATGCCCAATCTTTGGTAGGTCTGCTCTGCTCAGAAAAAGATTGTAATTCATGTACTTCCCACCTGCTCTTGTTAGATTTAGCTTTAGTTTGAGGAATTCAAGTATGGATACAAGACTTTTACTTAGCAATCATACGCCTTTAAGTCTGTCTGAGATTGGTTAGCCTTGTGTTCCACTTGCTTTACGAAATTAGGCCTCCATACTGACATACCATAGTCAGTATGGGCAACCCTCATACTGAATTCTCATAAGTCAGTATGGCAAGCTCTATACTGAGTACCCAAACTCAGTATAGTCCTTGGCCACACTTAGTGAAACTAAGTTTCGTGCACGAACACTTCAAGTCTCAAGCATCTCCTTGCTCGGTCTTCAGCACCTAAGTTCTATTACAACTCAAATAATCCTATATAAGAATTACAAGATTGAACTCTTTGTGCAAAAGTAAGTTTTGACATATCAAAATATCAAATTAAGGAGGGAACTAAAACTCAGTTCCTAACAAGAGAGAAGCTAACCAGATAATTGATCTTTTATTGATCCCATAGGCATATATTCCTAAGCTAGATGATATTTGTTTCTTCTAGAATAATACCTTATCAACTTGTTTAGATTAAAACGATTCGATATGTTGATGTTGAGCCAGAGAAATATTAAAATATCTCTATCTGAGGTCCATCAAAACTTCCAATTTTGTTTTATTGCAACCTTCTCCACATGATAAATATTCATTAGGCCTTAAATTATTTGTTATAAACTAACAAGAATAAATGTGTTTATTAAGAGCATATAACATGTACCATGCTCAATTGCTCTTTGTAAAAAGGCACACCCCCCTTCACCTAGCAAGTTGTCATTTCCTAAATTCTCTATTTCTTTAGCAATCTCAAGAAATGAGAAGACTTTTGGAGTACCTGCAAAATGTATTAAAGACTTTGAGAAATTTCAAGGTAACAAGAGTGGCAAAAATCAAGAAACTATTACTACTGTATTTGTAATTTAGCCTGCCATTTCTCATCTTATATCTATAGCTTAAATCATAGCTCTATAGGAACCTAGTTTGATCATCGATAGGATGCAACTTAGCAATTCCAAAATCGACAACATTGCACAAAAATCATGATCTATAAGAATTTTAGAGCAATTAATGTCTCTGTATATGACTGGTGGAACCACTTCCAAGTGTTATGCTTGTAATACCATTGTTGCACCGCTACAACCTTCATCCTTGTATTCCAGTCCAAAGGTTTTTTTATCAACATGAAGATCTACATTAAAATCAATCAACTTATCAATTTCACCACTAAGTTAGAGAAATAGACATTAATTAAAGTGACAGACCATGTCATAAAATCGCATGCAATTTAAACAAATAATATCTGCTAGCAAACAATTCATTATTCAGTTGAACTGTCATACCATGCACACAACCCAAAATTAGGATAGTTTGTGAACATTGCTTAAATTGTTACAATTTCTCTTATTGTGTTGTCGTTGGTATCCTCTAAGTGTGTGCCTGAGGTTTTTATGGTGGTGGATAATAGGTACAAAAACGAGGAGCTACAAACTATTCAATATTCAGCTAGGAGGAAGAGTTATAGGCAATTAGATTAAGGATATATTTCAGATAATAACAACAGATAGGAGAGAATACTAACCAAATAAATGATGTTCCACTGATCCCATAGGCATATATTCATGAACTAGAACACGTTGGTTGCTTCTAACAAATCACCCTATCAACTTATTTAGATTAAGACAATTCGATATGTTGATGTTGAGGCTGAGAATCGTTAACATGTCTCTATTTGCTTGAGGTCCATCAACCTTTGGAGTTGACTGTATTGCAACCTTGTGAACATGATAAACATGTATTAGACCATAAATTATTTTTCATAAACTAACAAGAATAAATATGTGTTTAAGAAGCAGATAACCTGTCCAGTGCTCAGTTGCACTTAGTAAATAAGTTTAAACCCACCTTCACCTAGCATGTTGTCCTTTCCAAATTTCTTCGTTGTTTTAGCAATCTCAAGAAATGAAAATACTTTTGGAGTACGTGCAAAACGTATTATAGACTTTCAAAAAGTTCAAGGTAGCAAGAGTGGTGAAAATCAAGAAACCTATATTACTAATATACAAGTATTTGGTCTGTCGTTTCTCACCTTATATTCAGAGCTTGAATCATAGCTCTATAGAAACCTTGTTTGACCATTGATCGGACGCAGCTTAGCAAATCCAAAATCGAATAATTTTGTACAAAAATCATGATCTAGAAGAATGTTAGAGCAATTAATGTCTTTGTACATGACTAATGAAACCTCATCCAAGTGCAATACTTGTAATCACGTAGCTGCACCTGATGCAACCTTCATCCTTGTATTCAAGTCCAAATGTTTTTTTTATCAATATGAAGAACTACATTGAAACCAACCAGCTTATCAATCTTACGAATAAGTTAGAGAAAGAGATAATAATTGAAGTGATAGAACAAGTCATAAAAAACACATGCAATTTAAACAAACAATATCCACCAGCAAACAATTCTTCATTCTGTTGAACTGTCATACTTTGTAGACAACCCAGAATCATGGCATAGTTTATGAACATTGCTTAAAAAATTGTTACAATTTCTCTTATGGTGTTGTTGTTGTTATCTTCTATGGTGTGTATAAGGTTGTAATGGTGGTGGATAATATGTTCAAAAATTAGGAGTTGCGGACTATTCAATATTCAACTAGAAGGGGAAGTAATGGACAATTAGATTACGAACATATTTCAGATAATAACATCAGAAAAGAGAGAATAATTAGCAAAATAAATGATCTTCTACTAATCTCATAGGCATATACTGGTGGCCATCCGGAACCGCTCGAACCGGCCCGCCGGTTCACGATTCGGAACCAAAACCACCACAAATGATTCTGAACCGGAACCATAACTGTTTTCTGGCGAGCCGGTTAAGGTTCAATATTTTTGGAACTGTCGGTTCCGAATTGGCTGAACCGGCGGTACCACCTATTTTTTTAAAAAATAAATAAATAAAAATGTTGTTGTGCATTACATAAAGATAACTCCTATCCACTGAACGAGTTAAACTTCATTGATTCAAATACATAATTTAGTATATTTATAAGTGTTAAAAAGTTATAAGTTTTTGATATTTTTTCTATTAGTTTATAAATACTTAATATGTAATATATGATATTATGTATAACATTCATTAACAAAATACAATATATTTGGCGTATACAAAGATTTTCTAGACATAACTAATTTAAATATAACTATAAATTGTAAGAATAAAGTATACACACACTCCAAAAATATTATAAATCCTCATAAAATAGATGTTTTGATCATTTATGAAAGTCGAAAATATTAATTGAGACTTATTCAATTACAATTTTATTTATTGTATTATAAATCATAACATATTGTTATTTTAATCATATGATTTAATATATCTATACATATTTTATACAAGATTATTACATAACACAGTGAATAAAAAATAAAACTAAAAAATTAGAATTTATGGGAAAAAAACTTTGCTATACCTAATACATAAATTTTAAAATAAATTTGAAAATAATGAATTACAATTTAAATAATTTAATATACTTTATTTTTAGCGTAAAGCTTCAAGTTTTATCTGAATCTTAATTTTTACCTTCAGATTTATTTAAAGTTTTAATTATACGAATTTATAATGCAAAAAGCTAAATCGTCCCTAAACTAGTTCATTCTTTAAGTTTTAAGTTTTATTTTTTATTCAAGTTTTGTTTCTGAAAAGTATGTACTCATTTATCTTTACTTTCGTATTGGTGTAGTTTAATTTCAAGATTTATTTTTAAATATTTATTGTTTTAATTTATACCATTTAAAAGAGCTTTGCTCTTTAACAATATTTTTTCTAAAGTAATATATTTATATTTTTACTTATATCTTTGTTCTTTAATTATTACTTCAAATTTTTATAAATTAATAATTTACATATATACTAATATCTTTGTTCTTTAATTACTACTTTAAATTTTTATAAATTAATAATTTAAGCATAATTTTTTCTTTTTTTTTATAATAACTTGATCTATCATTTTAGAGCAAAATTTCCACCCTAAATCAAAGCTTGAATATAAAATATTCAATTACATTTTAAAATATAACAAAGTTTTTTATGTTTATATAAGATTTTGGGTGTTAGATGTAAAGTTCATTTATAGGTCTAATTTTTAATTAATTAATAAGTTAATTAATTTAATTTTAAAAATAAAAAATTCGAACCGCCGGTTCGACGGTAACCGTGAACCGGAACGGGCAATTCAAGGTTCGAAATCGTAACCCGAACCGCTACAGTGGTGGGCTGGTTAAGGTTCTGAATTTCTTGAACCGGAACCGTGGCCACTTCTTGGAGGGAGTAATATATTTATAAAATATTCATTGTTATTTTGAAATTAAGAGGTATTTATTCTAAAGTTAATATTATAACTATGCTCATTAAATTTTTATTCAATATTAGAAAGATATATCATTATTGTTACTCTTAAATCATTAAAATATTACTTTTGTAAAATTAATTATTTTATATTTCTTACTAATATTAGCTCACGAGTCGAATTGTATGATACTCAAGTCTGTTTCATTTAATAAACGAGCTCAAACAAATTTTTATCGAACCAAGATTTAAATAACTCACGAACAGTTTAATAAATTTAAATAACTCACGAACAATTTAATTTATTTATATCCTAGTTATCACTGCACAATTCTAACACTAGATAACGAAACTCAGTTTTTGGTGTATGTCTATTAAACTAAATCTTCCTAATTGCTCGAGTAAACACTTTCTAATTGATTGTAATTGATACTTGTGCTCACCTAATTACATTAATACACACTTCCCACGTGTTTTATTCTACAAACTCTACTAATTATTTTACGGGACCTAACATTCATTGAGGAGAAATATTGAGATATTTTATTTATAGTGAATAGTATTATTAATTGACATGATCAAATATTATAATATAATTTAATGAGAAAAAAATATGAAGGTAGAGAAATATAATAAAGTATAATAGATAATTTTCCCTAAAAAATCTAAATATATTTAAAATAAAATTTAAATGAACAGATTTAGTGTCAAAGCCCAATAAGATCCTAATCTATTTGAGCTTGAGAGTATGGCCCAAGACGCAATCAACTCCATAAACCTCTAAATTTCCACTAGACTCATAAACCCTAGCAGAAAAATTCCCCATTCCAAAACCCTAATTCAATCGGCGCCATGAGACCTCTCGACGAGAACGAGACAACCCTCGTCTTCAACAAGCTCCACAAGTTTGTCGGCAACAACCTCAAGAATATCGTCCTCGAATCGCAGGCCCACGAGGGGCCCGAGCAGAATCCCGGCCGGTACTGCTTCCGAATGCAGAAAAACAGGGTCTACTACGTGTCGGAGTCGCTCGTCAAGCGGGCCACCAACGTTAAGCGCGATAAGTTGGTATCTCTGGGAACCCAAATCGGGAAATTCACCAAGGGTGGGAAATTCTTCCTGACGATACAGTGTTTGAATCTGTTGGCGGCGAACGCGAAGCATAAGGTGTGGCTGAAGCCTACGGCGGAGATGAGCTTCCTGTACGGGAATAGCGTGTTGAAAGGTGGGGTGGGTAGGATTACGGAGAGCATTCAGGTGAATGATGGGGTTGTGGTTTTCTCAATGTCGGATGTGCCGTTGGGATTTGGGGATGCGGCGAAGAGCACGGTGGATTGCCGGAAGATGGACCCCAATGGGATCGTGGTGCACCGGCACGCGGATATTGGGGAGTATTTGAGAATGGAGGATGATCTGTAGCTGGGAAATTTTGGATTATGAAATATGTATTCTTGTTTTGGATGTTAAATGTTGGTTGTGCTGCTTTAGCCTTTATAATATAGTTTTGGTTTGGATAATCTTAATGGTGTTGGACTTGGTTGATACATGTTGATTGTTTTGTTTAAGTTAGTAGAACTGCATTCTAATTTCAAACTGCTCTACTCATCTATCTTTAGCATTCATCTTTCCCTGATTTGCAAGCATATTTCACTGTAAACCATCTGGTCATTGGCTTTGCAATGGATGGTTTCAAGTTGGTATGCTGAATCCATTTCTATATATTTGGAAATGGAAATGGAAATGATGAGAGTGTTTCTTGAACTAGCCAGCCTTATTTTTAATGATTTAAAGTAGAGATACAATGCTGGATTCACCATTGTCTGGATGGTTGCAGTTTTGTAGTTCCACCAGCCTGTATTTTTCTTCAACATTCTAATCAAATAGGAAACAGAGCTTGAAATTTTTTGTTACTTTTTTTTTTTTTTTACGTACAAAAACTATTTTTGCAGAAAGTATAATTAATTCATCAATTTTAGAAAAAAAATGCAAAAATCAAATAAGTAAAATGCGCATCCGGGGAATCGAACCCCGGTCAGTACCGTGGGAGGGTACTATGATACCACTACACCAGATGCGCTTCTTGAGTTCCCTCTCAGACTTGTATTGTATGTATACATCATGATTAGAACTTATATTAAACACACATGAATAAATTCAAAATTATAACCATATAATCATTGCAAATTGGTTACTAGATTTTGATTTTAACAAACTAAACTCTTTTTGAATTCCATTTTTATTGAATACTATTATGTTTTCAATATTTTAATTAAGTTCTTTTTATGGTATAACTACATTGAGATTTTAGCTTCTTCACGATAATATTCTCGACTAACTTGCTTTAATAATTACTACTAAAGAGAAGCCTCCCATACCAGGGCAGGCAGTGTGTACTAGACTCGAGAACGAATTAATCTCGAGATATTTGGGTAGAGTGGAAAGTCACAGTAAAATAGTTAACCCCTTCAACAATTTACCCTACCAAGCTATAATACTAAACTATTATTAGATATTCCAACACATGGAATATTTGTTAGGTGTAGTTGGTGGATATTCCCATAATTAGTGGGACTCAAAATAAAAAAAATGTGTGGTTCTCATGCATTTCATTTGCCTATAAAAGGCCTCATTTGGTGTTCTTAAAAAAACACCAAGAAGAGAGAAAGAAATAAGAGAGAAGGAGAGGTGTAAGAAAAATAGAGAGTGTATTTTGAGTATAGAGTGCTTTTATTTTTGTAATAGTTTATTTACAGAAATAAACCCAGAAAATTGTCCCAAAATTCTCTTCGAGTTTTCTTCCGTTGGTTCGAGAAATTAATTCGATACCAACCCTACTTGTTTAAATTTTTCATTATTGATCCAGTTGGGGCCAACAACTATGACCATTTAGACGATAAAAATATATACATGCAATTAATCCATATACTCGTTAAATAATACTATTTCAACTCAATATTTATTAAATTCAGTTTAAACGAATTTCTTTCTTTTAACATACTAAGTCTAATTGTCCTTCATTATAAAATTAATTAAAGCCATAGAAACCAAAAATAAGGATCAGACATCCCCCAAATCCAAAATCATTCATAAATCGAAAGATTATACGTAAACTATGATGCTAAACTTCGCATTAAGACAGGGAATAAAGTTTTGATTCTCGAAATTTGCGTATTCAAATTCTTGTCTTCATATTTGAAAAAAAAAATAATCACTGCATTCATCAATGTCATTATCTATGGATTTGGGGATGATTTCAAGAAATTTCTTCGAACTAATTGTTGAAAAAAGATAAAAACAAAAATAGAATAAGTCTTTACTTCCAAAGTTTATAGCTTTATTCTCATATTCTGTGAATTGATTTAATCCCCCATGATTTATATTCTAAAGTATAGCACCATAATGGTGGAAATATTTAATTAATAACTCTTAATATTCCCTCTATACCCAAGTAGATAATTCCTTTCCTTTTTTCTTATTTTTTTAGGAAGAAAAATTCTGATCAATCACTATAAATGAGTATGGTTGGAAAATGGAATTAAAGTGCTCACTTTCTGAATCCCAATTAGGTTTTGGATGATTGCATTTTCCTGGAGAATAAACCCATGCAAGAATTTTTAAAGTAATTCTCATTTTCATAATCTTTAATCCATCTTTTTTAATGCAAGTTCGATTCCATCAATTTTTTTAAAAAAATATTGTTGTGAAGATCAAGTGTTTTTCTATTCTTAGAAATTCTATATCCTCATATTCCTCAAACGAATATATACATGAATAAATTGAATATTACATATCTCATCATTTTGCAATTACAAAAACTAGTTTTATAACTTGTGGGTTGCCTGATGAGATTTAATGTTTTACAAAATTAATGAAGATGTGATAATACATAATATGAAAAAAATAATATAATTTAAATTAAAAATTAAAAATTATATATATATGTATGTATGTATACATACTATTGTTCTAAGTTATCTATTAAGTATTTATATTTATTGTTAGGCCAAAAAATGATTGGGCTATAAAAAACTAGGCCCTGGTCCAGTAAGGATAGCAACGACCCAAGAGGACGCACTCAAACGGGCTCTACGACCTCCAAACAATGAACTCTACCATGCCCAAGCCCAGCGCACTGGACCACGGCCCAATGGGACATACCCAAAGGAGCTACACGACCTTCGGGTAATGACTTCAGCCGGTCCCCAAAGGGAGACGAACTACCAGCAAGGTCCAGCTCACGAAGTACACGACCCAGAACCACAGATCACAACCTACCAGCAAGGGTCCTACTGAAGACCTCCACGACCTACCTATCATCCAAAGGGAACACGACCCACTCCTCCTAGCAAGGAACTACAGAACCAGCACGTACGACCTACCTGGAAGATTAAGGAGGCAAGTCTCAAGCCGCGCAGAATTCGGAAGACCGTTGAAGACCCAAATCCAACTACCCCCACAATAATCGGAACTACCCCCAAGTTCCTCGCGTCGCCTACTGGGGAGAAGTCAAAACGGATGAGGATCCAGCCGCGGATAATTCGGAGGACTGTTAAGGAACCCTAGCTGAACGACCCCTGAAAAAGATGCAACTGCCAGCCTCCAGTAACCACTTCCAAAGAAATAGGAACTACCACGGAGGTTACCACACAACCCACTGGGGAGAGGTCAAATAGATAATGGTCCGACCGCAAATAATTTGGAGGTCTGTTGAGGGACCCTAGTTGAACAACCTCCAAAAAGGACGCAGACGTCAACCTCCAACCACGACCTTCGAGAAAATCGAAACTACCCCCTAAATTCTCAATGGCTCCTCTTGAACTATAAAAGGGAGCCGATATGTCATTTTTAGCACGTTTTTACTTCTATTATACTTGTATTCTTCGAAATTCAGGATTCACACTTCATCATTCACAATAAAATTACATTATTTCATTTTTCTTTAGCTATTTCTCTCTTATCTTTCATAGGTTCCAAGGGTCCATATTTCATCACAAATCGAACCTCAATATTTATATAACTTTAATATAGGTTGTTAGGAAATTTGTAAGAAAGTTCCTTATATTATGTTGTTTTGGTGGGTCAAAATATGTAAAAGTCATCATAGTTTGTCTCTAAATTAGTTCAGTACGGCCTAAAATGTAAAGTCTTGTATAGGATTTTTATCAAGTTATAAGATGAACCTGATCTAAAGACCAGACTGATAAATCGGCGGACTCAACAGACTAGGGTTCATATCGAACTCACAAGTCCGGATACGTGAGTCTAGACTGACAAGTTTAGACTACACCAAGTACGGGACAAACCAGTATGGTCTCATCATTCCAAGATCCTAAACTTACCAGTTTGGGACCAAACATATACTGATTGATGACATCAACAAGCATGGACTTGCAAGTATGGTGATATCAATATTGATCTCTATGTTCCAGTCTGGCGCAAAGAGACAAAGTGAATATCCAAAGGAACGTACTAACAAGTACAAACTTTAAGGATTGGATATTCCTTAAAGTCTACAAGTCCAAGACGTCAATCTTGATACCTCGAACTTGCCAGTTCAGGATTCCTCGAAATAACAAACTTCCGTTCTGACGAAAAGGTGAACAGTCACTTTACATGTCAGAAAAAGCGGAGCAGGTGCATGATCTCTAGAAAAAGCACCACCTACCCGCCAATTGCTGCAGTTAACAGAGACTTCCGATTGGACAATATCCAATCCGTCTTTAATAGATATAATGGATTCAAAACTTCAACCTTCGATTATAAATTTCGGAGGATTTCATCAAAAGATGGTTATTTTCTATCCAACCATAGCGAACACAAACCAAGCTTATGTTTTTCAACGTGCAAAAACTCTGTCAAACTAAAGACTTAATGTTCGAGGTTGTGAAATCTTTTATGTGTGTCACTCTAGTAAGTACGAGACTAAAAAATTCTGAGTTCTTGAGTTATTCTGAGAAAAATTACAACAGTCAAGTATATCTAGCACTTTGACTCTGACGGGCTTATTGCCGCCAAGCTAATAGTTTCAGGAAACTCTAAACACCTTATTCCGACGAGGAGACTGCGTGGTGTGCCCACACTCCAAAAAGCTACGAAGAGAAGGACGAGCAAGGATCAAGCGAGTGAGCTTCTGGATCGGTGAACGAGTCATTCACTGACAAACGATAGATCGTAAGAGCAGCTGTGTAATCCTAATCTTAGTGGATATTAAGACTTCAAGTCTGAAGAGTGGACATAAGACCTTTATAGTCCGAACCACTATAACATTTGTCTTACTTATTGCTTGCAGTATTTTATCATCTTACTCATATTTAAAACTCAACACTCAAGTGTTGCAGCATATAAACTAAAACTAACTCTAAGTATACTTGGACTTAAGTACCGAATTAAGATCTGACAAACCAAACTGATACGTCCCCATCAGTTTGGATAAGTGCAAGCTTACTGTAAAACAAATTATTTTCGCTATGCAACTTACAATTACTCTGAAAAACCAGGACCAACAAGTGGTATAAGAGCGGTCAGTCCTTCCAGATTGGTCGTTTTGAGTCGCTTAGAACTAGTATCCTTTCCTTGCACACTTTCTTTGTCTTATCTTATCAGCTCAGGAACATATTCAATATGAATATTCCCAAGCTGCCTCCATACAATGTTGAGAAGTATCCAATATGGAACAGGAGGTCTTACATACAATTTAAAGCTACCATCCAAAAATGGCGGACGTACTGGTGAGAGGACCGATCAAGATAACCAAGGTCCTTCCCTCACTCTGAACTGATGGCGCCGGAATTATAGAAAATTCGTAGGAAGAGTGGATTCCAAAAGAAAAAAGAAGGAATCAGCTTGATTCCATTGCGTAGGAAGTTATTCTATCTTCCTTAGCAGACACCCTGGTTGAGGAAGTCATGGAGTTCGATAGCGCAAAAGAGGTATGGGACTATCTCGACACACTGTATCAAAAACTGACCAGATGAAAAGGAATAAAGTACAAGTTTGTGTTGATAATTACGAGTCCTTCCAGATGCTACCTATAGAATCAATAAAAGCGATGGAAGCTCGTTTCAATATGATAGTCAGCGAGCTCAAGGCCTTGGATATGGTCTATTCAAACGCCAACCTCAATGCCAAAATTCTGTCCAAGATACCCAAGGAGGACTGGTTTGTCAAAACCATGGTCCTCGAGGAGAAAGATCTCTCCAAAATGTCGACAAAAGAATTATTCACCCAGATCCAAGCCCTTGAATGGGATATTCAAATGGTGAATAAAAAATGAGGCCATCAAAGTAGCCAGCTCCCTCGGCCTCCAGGCTGAAGATGCTGCTTACTTCATCAAAAGGGACTTCTCAAACGAAGGAGATCTCATCCACATCTGGGTCTCAATCTAAGGAAAGTAAAAGCTCAAATGCCAACCTAGAATAACAGATGAAGAGACTATCAAAACTCCTTGACAAAGCTAAAGGCAAGCAGGAAGCACCTAAGACCGAAGAAAAGAGGTTCGTAAAGCGAGCCCCCAGATCATGCTTCCAGTGTGGTTCCTCTGAATACTTAAAGTTCAAATGTCTCTCCATGACAAGGAGGAAAGAGAAATACTAAAGAAAATATTTGAGCGAAGAGCATCCAGAACAGTGGCTCAAGCCATACTTACACGGACTGAAATGCCATATGTTCCAGATCATGATGATGACTATTATTTATCAGAGAATGAAGCTGATGAAGAAGCACTCCTGGCATTCATGGTCGCGTTCGGAGAGGAAGTTAATGATGAATTAGAAACCGAAGCTGAAACTAAGATAGCTCTCACTGTGTCTAATGAGCACGCACAACCTTTATCTTTAGTTTCTGAATTTTCAGCATGCATTCTTGACGATACTTAGTCGTATTGCTCTGACTCAGAAGAAATCACTCTAGACATTTTAGCGCAAGAATTTCAAAAATAATTATGCTTTGAAAAATGTCTTGGATAGCGAAAACACCTCAATGAAATCTCAGGTTTCAGTTTTAACTAAGGAGATTGAAAATTTGAGGTTAGTCAGTGAGGAGCTAGCAAAATTAAAAGAGGAACACTCAGCTCTACTAAAAAATTTTGAAAATTTTAAAATCCGAGGGTAAATCTTTAAATTTAACCATCTTTGAGCAAGATGAAAAGTTTTTTTTTTTCAAGAAAGGCTCATTGGCTCAAGAGGGCTCGATGAAGTCATGCAAAGCATGAGAGAGTCTTCAGATATGTCAGGCTAGGGTATGAAATTGATTTGAGCAATGAAAACCCTACAACTATTAGAACTAAAAAACCCATAACATTTATTAAAGAAAAACTTTGTACGCATTACGAGTCGAGTAGTCAAGGGGTAGTATTCATGATGTCAGACTCGCAGTGCTAAAGGTTGGTTAGCCAACAACCTCAAGCTGACAGATCGGAATGGGACTGATATGTCCAGATCAAAGGGTAAGCTGATAAAACAACACGATCCTAGACTGGCAATGTCTCAAATTGACAGGAAGTCAATACGACCACAAAGACTAAGTAAGCAGCATGTCCCTACCGCAAGGATGTCAGTTTACTCCACAATTTCAGCCAAGCAGCCAGTCTATGCTGCAATAAATCTGAACACCCAACCAGGTCAGTACACTAACCGTGGAACCAAATCTTAAGATGAGGAGGAAAATACCCCCTACTTGAGGCTTGAACCCAATCACACTTTTCATTCAAAGGTTATGAAGGCTGACCGAGGTGGTCCATACTTTTCTGACAAGCAGCCACCAAGGTACTCACATCCGGAACCTAGTTTCCGAGGTTCTCAGAGGAACCACACCTCCAGGAGAACTCCACACACAACCACACCTTCCCAATCCAAAGTCATGCATTATTTTAGGAGGAAGGGAAAGGTTCCTGCCAATGATAACAACAAGAAGCCTCCTGATGTTAAAAATACAAAAGTGTGGATCCCCAAGGGTTGATCTTACGAGCTAAGCCCGTAGGACCCGTATATACTCGGGGACCTAAAGCTTAACTTTGTGATTGCAGGAACATGATCATGCTAATCAGCTTCAGGAGAAGAGCGAGTGGATCCTCGACAGTGGATTCTCAGCTCATATGATCGGAAAGAAAGATCTTTTCAGCGACCTCAACATGATCAGAGGACCACCAGTTCTGTTTGGTGACAATTCCAAAGAAAAAGTCATTGGAAGGGGATGCATCAAGCGAAACGGACTTAGAATCATCAATGTATCCCTAGTCACCAACCTATAACATAATTTACTTAGCGTCAGTCAACTCAGCGAGAATGGATACGTTTTCTCCTTTGAAGAATCAGAGTGTCAGACCAAGTACAAAGCCACTAGAGATATCAAGTTGATGGGAGTTCGCAGAGGTGGACTCTATGTTGTAGACTGACTCGCGCTTTGTGGCTACCAGCTCGATAGAGACGAACTGGTTGTAGCACAAGAAATTAAGCCACCTGAACTTCAAGATGATCAATCACCTAGCCAAGCACGAACAGGTAGAAGGTCTACCAAAAGGAGTGTTCAAGAAGGAAGGAGTATGCAAAGCTTGCCACCAAGGGAAGCAAACCAAGGCCTCCTTCAAGATCAAATCAGTCAACCCAAACACTACTTGAGTGCTGGAGTTACTTCATATGGACTTATTCGGTCCAGTAACTCCTCCAATGATTGGAGGCAAGAGATTCTCATTAGTACTCGTGGATGACTACTGGCGATAGGGATCAAGATTCTCAAGGCAAAGAACGAGGTGAATATCATCCTACCGGAGCTTATCATGCGAGTCCAGAACCAGGGAGAAGCAAAAGTGAAGAGAATCTGATCTGACAATGGCACAGAGTTTTGCAACGGCCCACGAATGGATTTCTACGCAAAAGTTGGCATCGGGCACGAGCGATCAACTCCAAGAACTCTGTAGCAGAATGGGCTGGCAGAATGAAGAAACGGGACGCTGAAGGAAGAAGTCCGGACTATGCTCGCTGAGACCAGCTTGGGTAAGAAGTTTTGGGGCAAAACATTGATGACGACCTACTACACTCAAAATCGAAGTAGCATCAATGACAGACTTCAGAAGACCCCCCATACGACATATGTCATGGTTGTAAGCCCTCTTTAGCTCATCTTTGTGCTTTCGGTTCTTCATGTTTTATTCATAAAAATGGAAAGTCGAAGTTAAATACCTTTTCTCCTAAAGCTGATGAAGGGTGTGTTCCTTTGATATGGGCACCCTTCTCACAAGGGATATCGAGTATTTAATTAGACTTGCAAAGTTTTGGAGATAACATGTAATGTAATCTTTGATGAGACTACTTTGGTGCGCAACACTATGAAAGAGCTGGGAGAAGACATTCCTCAGATCAGTGATGTCAATGAGCAGTCGGGCACGAATTCTTTCAATGCTAAACCGACTGTCTTGACTAGATCTATGAAGGAATCATCCTCTCAACCTGCACCCTTGATTGGCCATCAGACAATCGAGAGGGCCAATTTGATAACCGCAGAAACGGTGAGCAAATACTAGCCACAATTTCTAGAACATAGAAGTTTGAGGAAATAGAAAAGGGATATTTGTTTTGAAAATTAAAGATGACAAGTGCATAAAATTAAAGACAATAAATAAAGATACAGATCCTAGGGCAGATATTCTCAACTTCAACATGCAAATTCATCAACTCAGCAATGGGGAAAGATTAGATTTTGGTGGATTAAACTCCTCGATTAGGCAATTAAATCCAAGATTACTAAAAAGTGACTATCTTCTCTCGGTCTCAAGAACACAAATGAGTCAATCTCGATAATCATCTAATTAATTCCTACAAATTAATTCTTCTTTTTGAGACAGAAAGTAATTGCATTCAATCACTAAATTTTTAGCAATACTATAGTCTAGTGGCAAATTAAAATTATCGATCCCACGGAGATTGTAAAAACGAACATCATATATACTGAAATATTTGTTTTCTATTTATTGTCCAAATAAATAGAAATTTGAAGGGGTTTTGAAACTTAAAACTAATTTTGCAAGAAAATTAAATTAAACAGAAATTCAAAACCAAGTTTTTTAAAACACTAGAGAAAAGATCAGATTCCAGGACAAGTTCATGTCAAGGATAGCATGCAAGGAAAATCTATCAATCAATTAAAATATTGATTAAGGTGGAACATCAAAAAAATATTACAAATTCCAGGGTTTGGCAATTCATAAAGTGGATTATTAATTTCCTATATCCCATCGGTCTCTAGAAAAATTAACAACTCCCAAAAACAACAGATTTATTCCTATGGATTAAATTCTTCTTTTCATACACAATTAAAAATCCATATTATCAATTCTTAAATCCATTAATCAATTTTCACTTTTCAGTCTCAAATTAATTAATTTGATCGATTTGATTACTTAGCATGCACCCAAGATAATCACATAAACCCTAGAATTTGAATAAAGGATTACCTACACATATTCATGTTGAACAAAAATATGGAAAGATAAAACTTGTAAAAAGTCTTCATAAAATCAAAGTTGAATTGAGTCCAATCTTGAGGAATATTGCTCCCAATCTTCAATCCAAATCCAAAATTATTGAAGAACAATGAAAACAATAGTTCTAGGTCTAAAAAGTGGCATGAATGTGGAAAATCGCCAAAACAAGACTATATATACTAAGTCTAATTGTCCCAACATGGAAATAACTGAAAAGGCAATAAATTCCGCTAGAGCAACCCGTGTGTCGATCGACACACGCTCCAATTTTGAGCTATCATGCGGCCCTATCGATCCTCTCTCTTCGAACTTCCTGTCGATTGATAGGCTCCTTGTCGATCGACAGGGAAGTAAAAATCCCAAAATTGCCTGCATCTCGACTTGGGTCCTCCTTGCAGTTAGAGTTGTCAAATGGGCCGGGTCGACCCGGCCCAGCCCAGCACGCTGAGGCCCCCAGGAACGGCCCACGAATCAAATGGGTTTGGTGGGCCGGGCATAAGTGTATTCGATGGGCTAATATTGGGCTTTTTTTTAAGCCCAGGCCCAGGCACAGGCCCATCTGAGCACGGGACCAGCCCGGCCCATGCCCAGGACCACGCTCGGAACAACCCAGGCCCAGGACCGACCCATCTCAAATCCATGTCCAGCCCGGTTCAGGCCCATCTCAATTTTTAGTTAGTATTTACTATTGTATACTAGTTATTTAAATTATTTCTATTGATTTAACTACTAAATAAATAATTTTAAGTGTTCATAATTAAATATAACTTTATTTAATAATGTTTCTTTAAAGAAAAATTACAAATACTCCTCAAAAAATAGTTTTAAAATAAATAAAAAATAAAAATTATAGTTCATATTAAACCCTTCTCTGGCTCACCTCAGGCCCACTTCAAGCCCACTTGAAACCCAGCCCAGGCCCGGTCCAAGCCCACTTCATAGTGGTCCTGGGTTGTGCTAGGCCAGGAGAAATAGAAATTGGCCCGGCCCAACACAGTCCATCTCACAAGTGGTCCCGGGCCGTGCCGGGCCACATAATTGGTGGGCCTACCCGGGCCAGGGCCAGAATGGCCCAGTTGACAACTATACTTGCAGTCGTGTCGATCGACACCACGGGTGTCGATCGAAACAGAGGACAAGGCTGAACAATACGTTCTCCGACTTAGTCGATTTTGCACTCCAAAACCTGCATTTTTCACCATGACAAACAACCCAAGCATAAAACAAGTACAATGCTCAGAAAATAAAGTAAACACACATTAATATTATCAAACCAACCTAAAAATCCATTGATAAGTGAATGAAATAACGCACTTATCAAGGGTCGATGATGCAAACAATCATGCTGAGACCTTGAGTTCCATATCCCTAAAAGAAGGATTAAATCAAGGGGGAATTCAAACTGGTGTCTTCCAATCTAACGATGCTAATGAAGATTATGAAGACCCAGGAACAGAAACTGCATTTTAGAAGGTCAGGCTGATGATCGAGAAGCCAGGACTGAAGGCCTTCAGGCTCAGACTGATGTCGAGGACAAAGTTGAGACTGAAGACCAAACCCAGCTGAAGTTGTTCAGACTGACGAAGGCCAATCTTCCGGAGTTCAGACTCAATTTTCAGTCAGACTGACCAAAGCGCAGATCAACAAGTATTGGGAATGAAATCATCGTAGAGAATTATTTCATCACCGGTGTGTCGGTCGCAGGTGTTCACTCCTAGGAGTTGTTCATTCAATCAGTCCATCTCAATGAGCTTTAGAGACCTAAATTGTTTTGTAACCATCCAGAAGATGTTGTACTGGATAATATTGCCAATCCAGTCTGGACCAGACAATGCAGTGCACTACTAACATGATATATTACTCAAATTGAACCAACAAAGGTGGCAGACGCATTTCAATCAGCAGAATGGATTAATGCTAGACAAGAGGAGCTTGTAGAGTTCACTCGCAACCACGTATAGGACTTCGTAGATTGACCATCACATTAGTCTGTGATTGGTACCAAGTGGGTTTTCAAGAATAAGCGAGATGAAGCTGGTAACATAGTCAAAAACAAAGCCAGACTTATTGTCAAAGGGTATGCACAGTGCGATTGGATCGACTTTGATGAGACATTTGCTCCCGTAGCCAGACTGGAGGCTATTCAGTTGTTCTAGCTTATGTTGCATACCATGGTTTCACGGTCTATCAGATGGACGTGAAAAGTGTCTTTCTCAATGATGAACTGAAGGAGGAAGTATATGTGGAGAAACCTCCTGTTTCGAAGAAGGCAACCAAGTTTACAAGTTGCGAAAAGTATTATATGGACTGAAGCAAGCACCGCGAGCTTGGTACGGGACCCTTTACCAGTTCCTACTGAAGAATGGATTCAGAAAAGGAAGGATCGATATGACCTTGTTCTAAATGAAAGATGGTGAAGACATTCTACTGGTCCAGATCTACGTCGATGACATTATTTTCTGGTCGATGAACTTGAGCCTCTGTGATAAATTTGCCTAGCTGATGCAGAGTCATTTTCAAATGAGTATGATGGGAAAAATGGCGTACTTTTTAGGACTACAGGTTCACCAGTCCAGTGAAGGCATTTTTATAAATCAAAAGAAGTACACCAGAGACTTAATCAACCAGTTTCTTCCAGAAAAGACAAAGTCTCTGAGGATTCCTATGAGCACGAGTGTTCAGATCACATTGGACAAAGATGGAGAACCAGTAGATCCATCAGCTTACAAAGGAGTCTTAGGCTCATTTCCATACTTGACAGCAAGTCGGCCTGATATCTCTTATGCCATCGGTGTTTGTGCAAGATTTCAAGTCAATCCGAAGAAATCGCTCATGGATGCTGCCAAGAGCATAGTAAGAAATCTAAAGTGTAATGAGTCACTTGGGATTTGGTATCCCTTGTGTGATGAACGTGCTCTCAATGGATACTCAGACTCAGTCTTCGGAGGAAGTTGAATTGATCGCAAGAGCATGAGTGGAACTTGTCAGTTTCTTGGACATAAGCTGATAAGTTGGTTCAACAAGAAACAACACTCGGTTGCAATGTTAATAACAGAAGTTGAATATGTTGTTGCTGCTAGTTGACGTGCTCAAATTCTTTGGATGAAACAACAGCTGCTCGATTACGATGTCGACTCAGGATGTGTTCCCATATATTGTGATAATAATAATGTGATGTGCATAATAAAGAACCCAGTCCATCATTCCATGACTAAGCACATCGACATAAGACACCACTTCATTCGTGATCATGTCGAGAAGAAGGATGTAAGCGTGGAGTACATCCAAACTGAAGATCACTCACAGACATTTTCATGAAGCCACTCCTAGAAGCTCGTTTCAATGAGTTTTGTATCAAACTCGGACTTATGGAGTCTCATGAGATTGAAGAAGGTGAAGAATGAGTCCAAGATCTCATTCACTTTAGTGCTTTGAAAAGTATGTTGTATTTCTAGAGATGCCGAATAAAACTAAATCTACGCTCTTAGTTTTGGTTTTTCCGAAGAATTCACATTAGGACTCTATGTACTCAAAGTTATTTTAAGTCTGAAGATTATTAGTTTAATCCAGATGAATATGTGTACCAAGACTGAGTCAAGATCTCAGTCTATCATACAATGAATTCTTCAGATGAAGTATCAACAAATTGTATCAGTTTTTCTTTGCAAAACTAATTGAAGACGATGTGTAGCGGACTGAGACTGAGTCCAAGCTCTCAGTCTTTCCAAACTTGTTGAAGATGGAGTGATGTAGACTAAATTTGAGACCAAGCTCTCACTTTTTTTTAATAAAGAAAGCTGAAGATTGAAGACTAGACTAATGGAGATTCGAGCTGACGATTCAATTCGGAACGATGCTATAAGTCTGGACTGACACTGAAGGATTCCAGACCTACCAATCAGGCTTATGACAAAATTATAGGCGGGAATTTTAAATTACCAATTTTGCTTAAGCAACACGTTGCATTAAATATGGTATTTAATGTAAAGGTGGCGAGTACAGTCAATCGCAATCAACGGTCCAATGCCGATGCACCACGTTAGCAGGTTCAATGCTCAAGATAGCGCCCACGTTAGCATTCATGACTCTAGTCGTAGGTCTATAGCAGACCAACCGTCGCTCGAGCTCCCAACTGTTGATTTGGACACTTCTGCATTTGATCCCATCCGTCTAATTTGGGGTCTACTGCTTATCCTTCTTCTATAAATAGGGTCCTCAATCAAAAAAAAATATCACTCTCAATCGAACCCTCAACATCCCTCGTATCTGTCTTGTTCACAAACACTTTCCTTGGCCTTATTTCACCTTGATGAGAGAGGATGAAGCAACCCGAGCTCGCAGGACAGAAGAACAAGAGAATTAAAGACAAGATGGATATTGTAATCTCCAAAGTGACCACCTTTTTGGGTGTGGTCAAAGAGGGGGAAGAGATAAGGAGGAAGCAGGGAGAAGAAATAGAAGAAATCAGAGAGAAAATGAATGAGGCTTTTCCTCCAGATCAATTTAAAAAGATGCTCATAGTGACATGCCAACATAGCATGCAGAAGAAAGAGAATAAATGGTTGAGACCTTCCCTCGGATTGAAGAAAAGAGCTGCTCGAATAGGAAACATATCATCTTAGGAAGTAAAGAGCTTATCGGATATTTTGTCCTACTTCCTTCGATGTAATACCAAGCACGAAATGCAATAAATTAGAGATCATAAGACTTTTAATAGCTCTATATAGGCTTTTAGTTAGTTTATCCATTTACTTCTAATCATTCTCGTATTAATGGATAAGCTGACTGGTTGATGACAAATACTTGTTTTCCAACTATAGTCTATATTCTTAGTTGAACTTACACGATCTAGTGTAATCAGTAAGCTCGTGAAATTTTCTCACAAGTATTTATTTCTGCTTATGCTCTATCACTTAAGATTTTTTCTCTAAACCTTACCTTAGTATAGTGATGGCTTTGACAACACCAAAAAGGGGGAAATTGTTAGGAATTTCCTTATATTATGTTGTTTTCATGAGTCAAAGTATGTAAACTCCATCTAAGTTTGTCTCTAGATTAGTTTTAGTACGGTCTAAAATGTAAAGTCTTGTATAGGCTTTTTATCGCATTGTAAGTTGAACTCACAAGTCTGGATACGTGAGTCCAAGCTGACAAGTTTGGACTACACCAATAATGGGACAAACTAGTATGGTCTTATTAGTCCAGGATACTAAACTTAACAGTATGTGACGAAGTGTGTACTGATTGATGACATCACCAAGCATTGACTTGCAAGTATGGCGACATGAGTATGGATCTCTATGTCCCTGTCTGACGCAAAGAGACAAAGTAAATGTCCAGAGGAACGTACTAACAAGTACATGTTTTAAGGATTGGAGATTCCTTAAAGTCTGCAAGCCCAAGACTTCAGTCTTGATACCTCGAACTTGCGAGTCTAGGATTCCTCGGAATGACAGACTGTCGTTCTAACAAAAAGGTGAACAAAAAAGCAAAGCATGAGCAGGATCTCTTGAAAAAGCACCACCTTTCAACCTTCGACTATAAATACCTTTAGGATTTCATCAAAAGAAGGTTATTGTCTGTCCAACCATACCGAACGCGAACCAAGCTTATGTTTTTCAAAGTGCAAAAACTCTACAAAACTAATGACTTAAGGTTCGAGGCAGTTAAAGTTTTTCCTTGTGTCACTCTAGTGAGCACAAGACTCAGAACTTCCGAGTTCTTGAGTTATTCTGATAATCTTTCTCTCCAAGAAAGATTACAACAGTTAAGTACATCTAGCACTTTGACTTTGACGAGCTTATTGCTGTCAAGCTGATAGTTTCAAGGAAACTCTAAACACCCCATTCCGGCGACGAAGAGACTGCGTGGTGTGCCCACACTCCATGAAATTGCAAAGAGAAGGACGAGCAAGGACCAGGCGAGTGAGCTTCTGGATCGGTGGACGAGGCATTCACCAACAAGCGATAAATCATAGGAGCACCTGTGTAATCCTAATCTTATTGGATTTTCAGACTTCAAGTTTGAAAAGTGGACGTAGGACCTTTAGAGTCTGAACCGCTATAACATGTGTCTTACTTATTGCTTTCAATATTTTATCAGCTTACTCATATTTAAAACTCAACACTCAAGTGTTGCATTATATAAACTGAAACTGACTCTAAGTATACTTGAACTTAAATACCGAACTAAGATTTGACAATTTAAACTAACACGTCACCATCAGTTTGGATAAGTGCAAGCTTACTGTAAAACAAATTATTTCTGCTATGCAACTTATAGTTACTTTGAAAAACCGGGACCAACATATGTTAATATTTACAACCATAACAAATGAAAAGAAATATTTAAATCCAAAACTTATATATAAAAAATTTTAATTTACAAAACCCAACTAAAATAATAAAATAAGAAATTAGACTTGTTTTGTTTTTAAGAATTAGTATAGTACATGAAATAAGTTCAAAATAAAATTAAAATTAAAATTGGTGAATATGTAGTGCATTTAGGAAAGTGATATAGATATAATTTTGTTACTTTTTTATAATTATTGATTGTTTTATAGAATTAGTGGATTAATAAATTAAACAAGAAACATTTAATGATGATGGTGGTATTTTCTAGGGAAATGACAATTTTGTAATTTAGTAGAACATATTATCTTTTATAATATATGTTGGAATAGTCTTAATATCTTGCTTGAAAAGTAGTTCATTAGTGGGTTTATGAGACTGGATTGATTGTAGTTCAACAGAAGTGGGTCGGGCCATGTAGGTCGAGGAACTCGAGGAGCTGATCGAATTCGCTGGATATGGAAAAGATATGGTGTATGTCTTGTTTCCTTATTGAACAAGATTTATCCTTATCATTAGTAGATTTGGATATGAATAAATCTATTAGAGAAGATTCAGATTTAGATATATCTTACCATATCCAGATTTTATATTCCTTATGTATCGTGGAATATCTCCTAATTAATATTAAAAAACTCTGTATGCGAATTGGAATTAGCAGAGTACTGCAACTATTATATCGTTATACTGCACATTTACAGGCGTAAAATCTGCAATAATACGAAATAGAAAAAAATTTGAAAAATAATTAATATTAAAAAAAAATTATGTGAATTCAAATTATCAGAATACTGCAACTATTATATCTTTCTACTGCACATTTACAGGCGTAAAATCTTTAATAATTCAACATAGAATTTTTTTTTGAAAAATAACTAATATTAACAAAACTCTTTATGTGAATTCAAATTATCAGAGTACTGCAACTATTATATCGTTATACTGCACATTTACAGGCGTAAAATCTGCAATAATTCAAAACTAAAAAATTTTGAAAAATAATTAATATTAAAAATAACCAAAAGGGTCATCGACAGAAATCACACAACATATATGCAAGTATACAGACTTAAAAACTGCAAGTATGCAGGCTTATGTAATGCAACTCCACTTGCCGATCTTGAAGGGATCGGATTTTCTGTAAGTGTAGAAGCCAAGTTTTCGATCCACCATTGGGCGAGGCACGATGTGGTTTCAACCCTGCAAATAGAGTCACTCATCCTAGAGAAAGCAAGATCCGCCTTGATCTCATGGAGACAATTGAATATCCCCTCCAGAAACTGATCTTCGTGCTTTTCCGGATTGTCGTCTCTCTCTTCTTCATATATTATCCTATAATCAATTCCACTCCTAGCAAAACTGCTATGCCCGCGGCGATGTTCGTCTTTGCGCATTGAGGCTGCACAATCTAGTTTTCTGCTCCTGCTCCCGTATAATGATGAAGAGGCCAGCGATTGAATTCATCAAATGCTAAATCACGTAGGAAAAGAATAAAAAATATAAAAGATATGATAAATCATGTAGGAGAGAAATTAGGAACAGTTATGGTAACTGAAATATACAATTCCCATGATACCCTACAAAAATATTAAAAAAGGAAAATAAAATATAGAAAATAAAATCAGATATTTAATCAAGGCCCTTCAAATTAAATAATCAATGGATTAGATTCGGTTTTATCTCTCATCTGAGAGGTGGTTCACATATGATTACAACTATCTCTCTCTCTCTCTCTCTCTATATATATATATATATATATATAGTAGTGATCAAAAAAAAAAAAAAAAAGTTTTTAGTATGAGAAATGAGAATAAATCTCCGCCTTTGATTTTGTGATTTCAACGCCCATGATCTATTTCACTCCGTGTGCAGTTTTTCTCGATTATCCTGCAGTTTTGCAAAAGTAAAGTTATTTTTGTAATTTTAGCTTTTTTTTTTAAATTTGAAATAGTATCTCATTAGATTTTTTATTCCTTTCTTCGCGCGATTTGATTTCTTCTTCCTTCTTCGTTCGATTTGATTTATATTTCTTCTGTCGATCAAATTTTTTTCTTTGTTTCTGGATTTCGCATTCGTGTTCGGTCTTGACTTTGTTAATTGTGCAAGAATATAGTTTTAAAAAATTTGTGTTATTCAGATCGACGTTAATTTTTACTATTATATTGTGCATCTTTAGTGTTAACTTTGTGCATTTTTGTATCTTACAGGTTCATTTATTCCAAAGTGTGTTGATGAGATGAATCATTTTAAGGGCAGAGTTTTTAGAACTGTTGATGTTGGTATTGAGTTTTATAGAGACTACGCTCGTGTTGCTGCTTTGAAGAAGATGTTTAATTTTTTTAATTCGTATTTATGTAAAAATGAAGTAAATCGGGCTAAAAATACAGGTTGCTGTTTTTGTTTGAGTATTTTTACAGTTTTAGCCTTTAAAGACTAAAACTGCAGGATATTGGAGCAAAAATGCTGCGTTTTTCAATTTGCTGAGAATGAATCATGTTCGTTGATTTGATGAGATGGACGCGCGAGATCTATTCTTATTTCTCATAGTAACTCCTATTCTCACCTGATCACTACCCTATATATATAATTTTAGCAATATAGTCTTCATATATGCGGGAGTTGTAATTATATAAAGCCCGCGTAGTATTTACTTCGAATTTTCATTTATTTGTATTTTCTTACATGCATGCTTAAAAAAAATTAATAAAAAAAAGGAGGAAAACGCTTGTATGGAAGTTTCGTGTCTAATTTTAATGTCATGCCATACAAAAGAAAATAAACAAAAAGCTTCCAATTTTTCTTTTCATTTTTTTTCTCAAAAAAAAAAATTTTGTTCAACGTGTTAAATTCATCTAAATGATAGTCAATATTCTTTAAATGTATTTACTAGACATGTTAAAATCAATCATTTTTTTTTTATGCCCAGAATCTAAACTTAGCGTAACGACACGTTTAAACATAGTCGTAACATATTACTTTTCAATCCAAATCGATAATTTTTGTTCTTCCCCTTTATATGAATATTTTTTAGATCTAAACCTCAATTTTATTATTATTATATAGTTGATTCGAATAGTTTATTTTAATAATTTAAGTTAGTATTACAGCAGAGCGAATATAAATTTAGAATAAATATTAGATTTAGAAACGTCACACGTGTGTCCTTTTCATCACAGATTTCTAAGATTTCATCTAATAATTAATAAACGATTTTATAAATTATTTAGAAGATAAACTTAGTAATACGTGTCCACCACGATGAGCGACCAACATCTTATTTTATGTGAATTTTTTTATACGTATTAGATTAGATTTATATTATAATATTATTAAAATTATTATATACAGACGAATATTACGTGTATAAATTTAAATGGGTAGAATTAATACAAAATTTATAAAATAAGACTTCTATTTACATAAAAATTCTAACTTCTAAAAAAGATTATTACCCATGATCTTTATTCTCAATTGTGAGAGTTATATACTCTAAGATTAACTTCACAAAGAAATTATTGCTTAAAAAAAAAAAAACTCATCCTACCATCAAGTTTTCAACTAATCTATTTTATGGTTTAAAATTCTAAAAATAACATCTGTGCTTATTGAGGAAAAAAAATGGCACAAATAATAATCATTAACTTCTTATTACTATATATCGTATAACTATAATTCTTAGACTAATAAGATACTATTTTAATATCAGATAAAAAAAAATAGGTTTTAAATTGTGATATTTCGTGAAAGAGATAGAATTAATAAATAATTTAAATTTTGTGATATGACTAATGTTTTTCAATTATTAATCTTGTTATAAAATTAAGTGATTAAATGATGTATATATAGATATAAAACATGGATAGATTATTGAAAGAATAAAATAATAATAATAATAATGTAATTAAATGAAATTTTGGTAAACTTTTTGCATATATATATATATATATATGTCTGATCATATGAGAATAGTTGTTAACGTGAGAACATGAGAACAAATTGTAAAGTAATTTTAAGATAAAATAAATAAAACTGAAGATAAAAGTGAACAATATTTTAGAAAAACTAAAATCTAAAAAGTACAATGAAGGAAATCGAAGATAAAATGAAGAAAATTGAAGATAAAATGAAAATGAAGTATTTTGAGGTTAAAATGAAGTATTTTGAGGTTAAAATGAAGTATTTTTTCAATAAATAATTTTGATGTTAAAATAAAGTATAATGAGGATATAAAGTATTATTCTCATATTCTCTATTATCACCGGATTAGCTACCATTTATTTCAATTCTTGTATGTTTTATACATTGATTCCATTGTAAATCCCTTCTTTAATAATCTCCTTAACTCATAGGTAAGTAATATAAAAAAATAACCAAAATTTAAATAAAATAATCAAAACAATTAATAACATATGTTGGAGTTTTAGATTGAAACTAACAAAAGGGAATTAAGTATCATAAAATTACTTTTAATGTCAAATAGTGTAAATTAATTATCTCACAGCCCAACATAAATGTAGAACATAATATACTAATTAACTAATAAACATTGTGAAAGCAATAAGATCTCAAATATTATACATTTAAATCCGTATAACATTTTCAAATTTCTCATTATTCTTTATAATATATATAGCATTATTAATAAATAAATAAAGTACTCTTGTACAAATTCACTATTCCAAAAACATGTTAGATCATTTCATATGTCATATTCAAACTTATAGTTTTAATTCTATCGATGATTGGTTGTACTTAAACGTTGAATTCAACTATCTCGTGAAAAAACTTATCCATGAGATGGTCTCACACGACACTCCAACAAACCTAAATTATTCACGTCTCCTGTTTAAGTAATGGACATTCGCGTAGGGGTGAGAGAGGTGAGGTGAGGGTGGTCCATGGATTCGGATAAATCGATAAAGAAAACCAAAAATTTGGTGTTGAAAAGGGTAGTGTTTGGTGTTGGTCGAGGCATTGGATTGGACCATTATTTCATTGAGGGACAAGCAATAGAATTTGTGAGGTTACCCTGTTTTTGTATGCCGTAAAGCCCTACAATATCTACATCCCCTTAACACTTTCTCTCTCCCTCTCTCTCTCCTTCAATATTAAAAGTGCATCAAATAAAAATAAAAAGAAAAAAAAAGCCAAGAATCTTGGAATACCCTTCACATTTGCTTTTTCATATTGTCGACCAAGTAGCTAGAATTGAAATTTACCGACTTATGATTAAGAAATCCAAGATGTTGATTTAGAGAAAATTCTTGATAATCTTAATTCACTTTTCATGATTTGATTATGTTAGAATTAATATTCTAATAATACAAAGCCCCTTAGTAGAACCATGATATATCTTCTCTCTCTCTCTCTCCAATGTGCAAATGGGAATGGTCATAAATTGTTGAAGGCATGGGTTGGATTGGGGTCAAATCAAGTATAAAGGAAAGTGAATATGTATACACACTCACAATCATAGTCAAGAATCTCCTCTCTCTCTCTCTCTCTCTCTCTCTCTCTCTCTCTCTCTCCATCTCCTTTGTTTCTGGTCCAAAAGAGCCATGCTTCCTAAAGTTGTTGAATTTTGAATCCACCCCATTCACACACTTGTGTGAAAAGACATCCTATTTTTCCCGGGAACTTCTTCATCTAGATTCTCCATTCTTCGTTCAATGCATATGTTTCTTCTAGAGATGTTTCTTCATAATTTTCAATTGCTTCTTTGTGTCACGTTTACAGGAATTTTTTTTAAATAATCAATTGAATAATGTAAACTAATAAATTACATTTATATATCGATGCGCCTTTGTAATAATATGCACTTTAATTATATCTTGTCCGTAAGTATATTATATATATATATATATATATATATATATATATATATA
>JAPKLW010000465.1:117164-186408 GCA_026898455.1 Plectranthus barbatus
GGACTCACTATCTCACAAGGCTCACCGGAAAACCAACTCAGATCGCAAGAAAGGGAAGAGAGAATGGAGAGCATTTTTCAGAGAGAGAGAGAATGCGGCGCTCAATTAGGGTTAGGGTTTCAAAATGAATGTATGAAACCAGGTCAAGCATTATTTATAGTATAGGCGGTTGAAACCGCTCCAACCGTAAACCCGAACCGCCAAACCCGAACCCACAACCAACCCATAAACACAACCTAGAGAATGGGCTCGGAATAACATGGGCTCAATTAATAAACAGCCCAAAGAACCAAGGCCATCCACACTTACAGAATCTATACCATTCATCTAAAAAAATCAATGGTTGAGATTAAAATAGTTTTCCAGATATTATGCTTTTTTGCTTTATAAACCATGCTTAATCAAATTAAGCATGATTTATAAAGAAATTAAGCACGAACGAAATTATGCTTAAGTTTTTAATCTTTGATGTTTTAATCTCAACCATTGATGCTATCAATCTTATGGCTGAAATTCATTCTTGTTTAGCACAAATTTTAATTGTAGCACTCGATCATAACTCTATATATATATATAATTTTTTTCCACATTATTTTTATATGACTTCACTTGATCATTCAAAACTTAATTATGGACAACTTTTTGCATTAATTTCGTCCATACTGCAAGAGAAAATCACCCTAATAATCATTTTTATCAAATGTAATCAAACCATCACAAACGTATATCAGTTTCATTTAGTTTTTCCTGTGCTTTGTTACTTTAATCTGTTGCACTCTCTCTCTCTCTCGCCGCTTCTTGACATCAATATATACCACGATAACTTGTTTTCTTGCAAGATTTTGTGATGGTGGCTGCTGCCTAAGATAAATGTGGTCGAGTTTTTTTGACAAAATCCCTTTGCTAAGGTACCACTTTGAAATACTACATTAATCCTTCTTGTTCTGCAATACAAGTCATTTTCCGATAGCTCATTTTTCTTTTTCTTTTTCCTTTTTTTATATAAGGATTTTACGATATTGCTAAAGATTCTCCCATATAATACAGAGAATCATATAAAGTTGGATTCTTATCAATCCAATCTTTTTGTTAATTTAATGAAAAATATACATGGAAATTCACAGATAAAAATGGCTCACGTAGTTTCTCTACTCTCTCGTCACTCAGTATACCAAACCCTATTGGATGAAATTATGCAATCTTAATTAGTCCTAAACAAGATTATGGTACATCTAAAAAAGAATCGTGTCGATTTTCAATGATTTTGATATAATAAAAACATTTGACATAGCATAAATGCAATAAATAATTTTTATAGGATGGGATCCACAAGGGTATCCATGGACAAGCCACTAGCCCCTATCCCATACTCATTGGCTACCTAAAATAAAAAATAATTAAATGAAAACAAAAAAGAAAATGTGGATTTTATTTTAATATATCGGTATTTATCAAATTTTTTTTAGAGAATTATAACTCAATATTTGAAAATTGTGAGAAATTTACACCAACTTTTTTATATTATAGAATTTTATTCTAATAAATATTTTCATTAATTAAAAATATCCTAAATGGTTGATGAGATTAGAAATATGTTGAGTCATACACTTGTTTTTGTAAGGTGTTACACATATAGCATTTTTAACTAATAAATGTAAATATGAGGATAATTTTCATTATACAAAAAAGTTTGGGTAAATCTTCCTATATTATCAAGCAAGATTAGGAATTTAATTTCTTAACAAAAAGAAAACTACAGTAATGATATATTAAAATAAAATTCATAATTCTTACATTAAAAAAAAATGAGGTTATACACCCACGTGAACAAAACATACCCAAAACCAATTTGCATGCGACATATTATGCTGTCCTAAATTATAGTTTGATTAATATTCTTGCAACCTAATCCGCGTGTCTGAAGCAAATGAAATTCAGTGTTTCGACTATTCACGTATCAATATCATCTCGTAATCACTATTGCATTGTATGAACAACAACAATATTAATAAACACGATTCAAAATCAAGAAATGTACGGAATATATCACATATGCCTTCCAACATTACTATCATTCACCACAAAGCATCTAATCTAACAGTAACAGCTGCTCCTCCTCCTATATAAATCCATGCACCCACGCCTCCATTTCCCCCATCAACAAATCCAAATTAAAAGAATTAGCATTCCCTCATCACCAAATCCTCACATCTCTCTCTCCATCTCCAACAACAATGTCCGGCGTGTGGGTGTTCAAAAACGGCGTCCTCCGCCTGGTGGAGAACCCGGGTGGCGACCGGAAGCTTCTGGTCCACGTGGCGTCGGGCGAAGCCATAACGTCGTATGCAGTTCTTGAGAGGATCTTGTTTTCGCTTGGTTGGGAGAGGTACTACGTGGATCCTGACCTGCTGCAGTTCCACAAGAGATCTACAGTTCACCTCATTTCTCTTCCCAGGGATTTCAACAAGTTTAAGTCCATCCATATGTACGACATCGTTGTCAAGAATCGCAACGAGTTCGAAGTTAGAGGCGTGTGATTCATTCTGTCTTAGGACTTCTGAATTTAATGTCTTGTGTGTGGATTAATAAGTAATTATATCATGATTGTATTAGGGTTCATGTCACTTAAAAAGAAATTGAGAATTGATTGGTTTTTGTGGGATGTGTAGGTTGTTTTTTACCCCCAGTAAAATCTTTAATTTGATAGGAATGATTTATAGATTGCATGAGCCATTTCACCTGCAAACTCGTCAAAGTGTCAATATATATAAAGGCATGATGAAATTTCAAAGTAATGGGATATATATAGATTCATGAAGATATATATGCCAATGATGATTCTCAGGTTCCAATAATATAGACATTTGATATATCAAGGTTAGTTTCTTGTTGGAGTGGATAGAAACTAGTCCTTAATTATAAGGGCAGATATATATGACTCTACAATCTCAGCTTATGATACGGCTCTTTAAGGCCACTGCTACACAAACATCTCTGAGCTAGAGAGAGAGATTGATGTGTGTTTTAATTTAAGCAAAAGGCCAAATACAATAGATACGTTTCTGCTGTCAAGAAGATTTTGTTGAATGTGGATAGGTCTAAATCACAATGTAGGCATATTCAAGAAGATTCGAGTAACCATTCATGTACGTGTGAGGTTTTCATTCAACTCAAGGGACTTTAATTATCGATCTCCAAATTGATTAATTATATTTGATATAAATACCTGCATCATTCCAGTTGGCAATAATAAATGCCTCATCTGAATCCAACTCCATCAATTGATATGACATGAGAAATATGAAATATGCAAAATCAAAATGAAAATTAACGTTAAGGATCCCATTTATCCAAGCTGCAGCTTCCATGCACCTAGCTAGAATTACAGCAAGTATATAGGAGATCTAAGTTTCAAATTAAAAGCTGCAATTATATACATATATCTGATTTCAGCTGGATTCCCAGAGATTCCTGCTGCAAGAAAATCCCAAATCCACCCATTGATTTACTGTAAGAAGATAAGAGGCTATCATCATCAACACCTAAATGTAATAATTCCTTCTTCAACTGTAAACTCTTTCCAACAGCCCACTCCCTCTCCTGAATGGGGTTCTATGACATTTCACTCTCCTTCTCAGTAATCATTCAAAGGGAAATATATATTTATATATATATATGTATAAATGGTAAGTGATGATGGACAAAACAGTGGTGCTGAACAAGAAATTGTGTATAATAAATATATATATTTTGTTTCTTATACTATCCATAAAAGTATAGGGTAAGAGAGTTCTCCATCATGAGTTTGATTTTGACTGCTTATACAGCTTTTGTCACACTCATGCCATGAATTAGTTTTTCCATTTGCATGAAACAATTGCCCTTTTTCTTTTCTTCATCAAATTTTCTTGCCTTTTCATTCCTGGAAACGTTCATCATTTCACCCCAGCCCATCATCCAAAATTCCTAAATTTTTTTTTAAAAAAAAATACCCACTAACTATAATTCTTAATTGAAGTATATAATTTAATTATTTTGCATTAGAGACTAATTAGAGTAGATGGGCTCTCCTCAAAAAATGTTATCTTATGGAACATGCTTAAGGAATTATATATACATATATATATTTGTGTGTGTATATGTGTACACTTTCTTGGAAGAATGTGAGGGAAGGTTCTTGAGAACCCATTAAGACAAAAATCAAGTATATAATAATTGTGTAGGCTTTATTCACTATGGCGAGGTACAAATGGCCAAATAAAATACTGATGCTTGCAATCTGATAAAGGAAAAAAAAAAAAAGGCAAGCTTTTTTATTTAATACAAGAAAGAACCTAGTTCTAAACTATAAAGAAAGGAACATTAATTTTAATGTCATATATATAGTTTAGACTTTTTCCAAAAGAAAAAGGGGCAAATTCCACAGCACATGACCCCTATATATATCTCCACATTCACCACCCATCACTTAAAACAATTTCACAGCTACATACCTCTCGTTTTTTTAAAAAAAAAAACATATATATATATATATATACATATAGATAGTGACAAGAATAGATATATATAGAATGTCTGGGGTTTGGGTGTTCAAAAACGGCGTCGTTCGACTAGTGGAGAATGCAGGAGAGTGCCACAGCAAGAAGCTGCTGGTCCATGTGCCCTCGAATGAGGTTATGACATCATATGGTGTGTTGGAGAGAAAGCTATCGAGCCTTGGATGGGAGAGGTACTATGATGATCCCACTCTCCTCCAATTCCACAAGAGATCCACCGTCCATCTCATCTCCCTCCCTAAAGACTTCAACAAGTTCAAGACCATGCACATGTACGACATCGTTGTCAAGAATCGAAACGAGTTCGAAGTTAGAGATGTGTAGTGTGGTCGATCCACATGTATCATTGCTCATTAGATTTAAGTAGTTCTTCTTGATTGTGATTGTTTTTGTGAGTGTTTGCTTAACTTTGTGAGTGTTTGTCTGTGTTTTGGGGATGGCCCTTTTGGACATACCTACCAGCACAGTAGTAGTTTTTTAGTTAGGTTTTTTTTTTTTTTTTTTTAATCTTTGATTTGGTACAAATGTTTGAAAATGGTTGTAGGTTAAATACTCTCTTTCTTGATGTGATGTGATGTGAGAAATGGAATAAGGTTGTGTAATCTACAATGTTGTCTAATTTCGATTTCAGGCAGAGAGTGTTTTTTTTTCCTTTCAGTCGTTGATTTATGCTTACCACAACGTTAATTGAGGTTTTTTAGAAGAATCATCGTTCTATAATATTGAGAATATTAAAAGCTAATTACATCATAGTTAAGGAAAAATATGATATGCTCCGATGAATATATATCAAATACTCCCTCCGTCGGTTTATTAGGCCCTTTTCTTTTCGGCACTGAAATTAAGAGTTGTGAGTATAGAATGAGTTAGTGGAATGAATATTTTATTATTGAGTGTGAAAATATTTTTGGAAATGGGCCAATTTAATTGGGACGTCCGATTTGGTAAGAGGGTCTATTCTGCTGGAACGGAGGGAGTACTAATTAATAAACACTAGCTATAGTTAGGCATTAATTAAGCAATTGCATGGGCAATGGTATTGAGCGCTTTTAGGAATAAACACTAGTATTAATTCCACTAATCTTAGATTGATCACATCTATTCAGAGAATATATGGATCTTGGAAAAATTATTACCTTCAATTATTAATTAAATGGTTAATGTCGAATCATCTAACAGATCAGATCACTATCCCTTCAAATATCTGAGTTTCTCAATCCATTAGAATCCCTCACGATGAAATCTATTGCTATTTGATCTATCTCCTTCATCACTATTGATATGCACCTTAACGTATACAATTCTAGCCTTATTAAGTTTTCATTTATGATATATATATAGCCTTCAAATTATCATATATACTACATGTATTCATGTCAAATGAGAGTAGCTACATATTATCGGTTGGCTAAATATTATGATATTTAGTAATACATAGTGATAGAATTTTTATTATATGATCGAATTGCAGATCATGAACTCTAATCACATTGATATTTCTATAATCTTTTTTTTTTTTTCAATTTAGTTTTAACGGGTAACAATAATTCATGGTCTCAAACTTTCCAAATATATATATATATATATATATATATATATATATATATATATGCAAATTCTCAGATGAGAAGGTCTCATATTTTTATTGTGAGACGAATTAAATGAAATGATGTGTTTCTTTTTTGCAAATGATGTCTCACCATTTTTATTGTGAGACGAATTTAATGAAATGATGTGTTTGTTTATTGCAAATGATGTATTTCTTTGTTGCAAATAATGTAATTTTTAAAAATGAAATGATGTATTTAACTTATTGAAATGATGTATTAAGGTCCATCTCACAATAAAAAAATCAACTCGTGGGGGATTTGATTTGGTAAATGATTTTTCGAATTCAGTTACCAAATCGAATCCCCCACGATTTTTTCCATTATTATCATATAAATCGAAAAGAGAAAATACACCACGATTTATTCAATAATCTTAAGTTAATCGTTATCATTGTTTATGGCTTTGTGTGTCATTGTAAGGTAATTCTGTCAACTTTCACTAATATATTATCGTTAAATGTATAAAAAATTTTAATTATTCGTACAATGATAGTGAATAAAGATAACAATGATCTTAAAGGTGTTTTATAAATCAATTAAGATTAAAAACGATAATTTTGATAAAATGATATTTAATAAAGGTAACAATGATAATATAAAACAGCGTACAATGCTACATATTAACTGAGTCACACAATGTAGAAAATAAATAAATAATTATCAATCCATTAAACAGGAATTCGAACAATGAAACATTTATTCAAAAATAATGACACTCATCTAAAATAACAATAATAATCACATGATACAAAAATAATGAAAAACAGAGCCGCGGTTGATGGAGAACTCGACGAATCAACTCTTCATCGAGCAAACCCCCTGCTTTTTTATCAAGTCGGAGAGCGCCCCGCCGGCAGAGTATTATCACTCCTCATTCTTCTTCAATTTTGAACTTTCTTATACTTAATCATACACTATCGTAATCAAACTTCAGATCACAAAACCTAATCAAATAAAAACCAAATAATGCATGTCATCAACCGACTCATAATGATAATGACGACGAAATAGAGATGCAGGACGTCCTTCTCAATTCAAATTAAACACACACACACATCAATTCTGCAGCAGTTGGCAAATTAATTGATGTATGATGATTGATTGATCAATCGATCGGTCGGCGCCAGCATCCGATGCTAAAATTAATGTCAGCATAGCATGCATCTGCGCTGCATCACAATTGAAGAGGTCTGATGGAGAGTTCCAAATTGATTTGTGGGTGCAAGAAATCTTTTGATGTGAGTGTTCCAGTAGTTCTTTATTTCGTTGTCCGTTCTTCCTGGTAGCCGAGCTGCAATGAGTGACCATCTAAGAATTCATCAACACACACAGGTTTAATTTTCAGATCAAAACTGGGGCAATCTATGAAGAGAGAGAGAGAATGTGTATATATAATAAATGCATTGGTTGCCGAGTAGATTGTGAAGATTAATGATGATTTTATCTTCATCGGCCAGGGGGGAGATGACGACGGCGAGGGGCTGCTGCGGCGAGGGGGGAGATGGCGGCGAGGGGGCGTCGAAGTGCGATGGAGGATATTAGGTTTTCTGTAAAGTAAATATAATTGTAGGAGAATTATATAACGTTGAATATTAGGTTTTTATATAATGTTGAATAATAATTGTAGGAGAAAGATATTTAATTGGCATGAAATTAGGGATTTCCATAACTAACAGTTTTATATAAATATGTGATACCTATATTACCATTTACTTAATATAAAATTAATTAAAAATGACACGTGGCACATTATGGGATGTCCAAAATTTTAGATGAATGGCTAAATATATGGTCATTGTTCATTCAGAACATATGGTTCGGATTTGAACGCAACTATATATATATATATATAGGAGGGATCATGTAAAAAAAATCCCCATGTGAGAAAAAAGAATAAATCATGTCCATCAGATCTAAAAAAATCAATGGTTGATATTGAATCAAGCAACAACTAAAATGCAATCAAGCACCAAAATAATCAAGCAACAACTAAAGCACAATCAAGCAACATTGCAATCAAGCAACGACCTGAATACAATCAAGCAATGCCGTGAATGCAATCAAGCATCTTTCTCACTTTCTCACGTTAAGAGTTTTCTCACTGGATCCGCTCCCTATAAATATATATATAAATATATGTAGCGGATCCGATGAGAAATATCTTAACGTGAGAAAGTAAGAAAGTTGCTTGATTGTGTTTTAGTTGTTGCTTGATTACTTTGTTGCTTGTTTGTGTTTTATTTATTGTTTGTTTGCATATCAACCATAGATTTTTTTAGATCTGACGGACATGATTTTTTTCTCATAAGGGAGTTTTTTTCTCACATGATCCCTTCTCTCTCTCTCTCTCTCTCTCTATATATATATATATATATATATATATAGGGAGTGGATCTCACACTAAAAATTAGTTTGTGCTAAATAAAAATGAATCTACATCATTCATCTAAAAAAATCAATGGTTGAGATTAAAACATTTTCCAAGACTTTATGTTTTTTTGCTTTATAAATCATGCTTAATCGAATTAAAGATCAAAATCAACGCATGTGATCAATTTAAATTACTTCCAATTTCGGTGCAGTATTTGTGTTACTATCTAGCTGTTGGGAAATCTGGCTAAGTTTCCTTTCCCTCAGTAGCACTCATAGAAATGTTGTGATTTTGATTAAGGGGCGGCGCACGAATCACAAGGCTATTTGTTAGATCATAGTTTTGGTGCATCAAATCCTAAGTCCTACCAGCGTCAGTTTTGTCTCTAGAATAGCTCTAGTCTCAAATGTAAAGTCCTGTTTATGTCTTTTGAGTTGTAAGTCGTAGCTGATCAAGACTCATGCTGGCTACTGTTCACCAGCATGAGATGTGCTTACCAGTTGAGAGAAGTCTCACCAGCAAAAGCGACTGACAAAGATATGCTGACACTGTTCATCAGCATGGAGTAGAGCTATTGACTGGTTACTGTTCACCAGCAGAATATGTGTTCTGGCTGACACTATTCACCAGCGGTGAAGCCACCAGTCACGGGAGATTTCAAGAGATAACATCAGACGAATTGGTAGACCTTGATTGTGCTAAGGAAAGTCACCAGCAGAGACTGCCAGCACTAGATCACCAGTACGATCTACCAGTTGGATGTTACCAGCAGAATTCAAGATTCGCTCTCCCAAAGACTTAGAGACAAAAAGAAGATTCGTCGAGGAATAAACTGACAAGAGGACTTCCTTAAAGTCTATCAGTTCAAGACACCAGTTTCGATTCCTCGTACTGACTTAAAGAGCCGTTCTGACACAAAGAGATCTGTGTCAGATAAAGTGGACAAAAGCATGGCGCCTTCCAGAAATTCCTACCTGCCGCCGTCAGAAGGACATGCGACGACAGAGACTTTTCCGGATGTGTCCAAACGGCTAGTAGATTTGAATGGGATCCCTCGTCTATAAATACCTGGGATCCATCAACATTCAATACTCTTCACCTACCGAAAGACTGAAATTTATTACGCTCAAGCAAGTAAAAGCATACAACTTTCGAGGCCTCTCTAAAGGCTATCCGTGTGTTGATTTATTCAAACACGAGACTTCAAGCTTCCAGCTTGTAAGTTACAGATCTCTTTGGTGTTCTTTCTCCTCCGAGGAAGTTCACAGCAGCTCTTGTGCCAGCCAGCACTTGAGTTATTACGGGCAGTTTGCCGCATTGAGAAGACTCATTCTTGGGAGAACTCAACACCCAACCAGTCAGAGGAGGAGGTTGAAGTGACGTGCTCGCACTCCATCCATCTGACGAGAGCTGAAGAAGGACAAGGACCGGGAGCGGTTGATCCAGTGGACTGGTAGACGGGGCATCTACCAGCTGGAGATAGATCGTAGGAACTTTGTACCTGATTGCTCTTATAGTGAATTTCCAGTGAGTCAACTGGAGAGTGGACGTAGATCAGTTGATCGAACCACTATAAAAATCCTTTTGTCTTTATCAGCTTTCTGCATTTTCATACTGATTTGAAACCCAGCACTCAAGTGCTGGTGTATATCTGAAAACTGATATAACTGTGCAAACAAGGCTAAGATATTCTAAGTCTTGAGCTACCAGCTGACCAGCCAGTCGCCAGTCAGCTGAGTACTCATAGTGCCAGTTGACTTACCAGCTGACAAGGTCCCAGTCAGCTGAGTAACCAGCAGAGCGCAAGAAACGAACTAACACATTTTCCGCTGCCAAGTTATACCCTGATAATCCGGGACCAACACTAGCATTCAAGGGCAAAATTGTGAAAAATATATATTCAAGAATTTCATTTCGTACAGTTCATAAAACATAATATGCATACGTTCGATGTAAAAAATGCAATATCTTGGGCATAAAACTGCATCATATAATTAATGCAGAAAATGCACTCAATATGAATACAGAAATGCATATGCTTTAGAATAAAAATGCATCTTATTCAAGTTAAGAATTCACTATTTGATGCAAAAAAAAAAAATACAGATATTTGGGAATATTTTTTATTCGTAACTGATATATTTTTTTATCATGAACGTAAATATAATGAAGACCAGCTGAATATAAAATCAAGATTTTCGTGCTAATCTTCTAAATTCAACATATTCAATATGGATATCATATGAATCGTCGTAAAAATACGTTTAATTTAATATATAATTCGTAAAAGATAGATTTGAATTGAGAAAGATAAAATCGTTTGATTATAATGCAAGGAAAGAGAAATTAGAGAAAGAATGTTTAGATCTAAAGATAGAGAAGACGTTACTCAAACTTAATGGCTAAATTACTAAGATACCCTAATTATCTTTTATATATATATATATATATATATATATATATAATGAGGTTATAGGAGAAAAAAATCCTCATGTGAGATACAATCAAGCGATAAAATAATCGAGTAATAATTAAAGCGGAATCAAGCCACATTTGTAATCAATCAAACACAATCAAGCATCTTTTTTCACTAGATTTACTCCATATATATATATATTATGTGTTAAAAACTCACAAAAAGAGAGAGATGTGTTCAAATATGTAATACAATATTGGAATTTGTTAGAATTTAACTCATCCTCACAAGATCGATTTTTAAGTATAGAGATGACTCTGTACTATAAGATGGCTCGGGTTAATGTTCACAATCAATGTGTGACACTTTAACAAATTTCCTCACACGTGCAATATGAAAATATTTATATCTCAAATCACTGACAATCGTGCTATTGGAGGCTTACACCATCGTAATTGGATTGATGTTAATATTATGTTAAAATCCAACTCATTTTACAAAATCGACTTTTAAGGATAGGAGTGCTAATAACTCTATTATATGGTGACACCATTAATGGGATTGATACTCCATATTGATGGGACATTGTTGCATAATTTATAACCAGTTAGGGCAGATTCTTACTTTAAAACCGTCCCTTTTGACAAAGATGCTTCAAAAGGGTTGTTGATTTCCCACCCCCCAAAAAGACAACCTATTTCTCTCCATCCACTAATTTAAAATCTCTTCCATTTTTAATCACCAAACAAACACACATTCCCCCTAACCCTAGTGATTCAGAATATAGTGAGAAAGCCAGCCCTATTCTGCCATGCACATCAACCTACAATATTTTTTTAAAAAAATGCAACCTTTTTTTTATTATTCTCTTCTCTATTAATAGACATATATAGAGACTTTGTGAGTGTGTGTGGGAGTTTACTTTAAAAAAAAAACTTGATGTGGAATTGGGAGTCACTACTCAACCCCAAAGTCTTGCAACCCACCATGTTTTCTGGAATAGGGAGTCACTACCCAACACCAAAGTCCTGCAACCCCTACTAAAGGCAATTTTTTTTTTTTTTCATGGGAAGAAAAAGGGGTTTTACCAGCTGCATGAGTTTAGGTATACTATGACTTTTTGGTCATTAAAAAAACCATTATATGTTCAAAAAAAAAAAAAAAAACAACAACAACAACAAATAAGAGCCTCCTTGAACTACGAGCTTTTTTCCAAGGACTTTCTTTAGAGAAATGCAGCTTCTTGTCGCTTGGATTATGAAATTCAGAATAATATGAGTAACATGATTATTAATTAAGACATCCAGAATTTTTTTTAAAAAAATATGGCATATCAAATCAAGTATATTTGGCATTGAAAACTTGAAAGGACTTTTCATTTTCTTCTAACGTAGCTAGAGAAGAAAGAATAGTTGAAACCCGTATTTCACTTTAACCAGAGTAAGATAATTAGTATATCAAAAACTGAATTGAAACTAGCCACATCAATCACCTAGTCCAAAAAATCAGAAATTCACACTTTAGTCGTATTCCTATAAGCATTATAAACTCCTAAAATAAAGTCCATCTCGAACAAGCTAGAGTTCAAAACTCACTAGATATCATATCAAACTATTCCAAATCAGATAATACTGTAATTGGACGGATCATTTGCTCCAGGTTATTTTAACCAATCTAGATTTCTAAATTCTCCACTATGGTAGTTTATTTAAATATATACTTAATTACTTTCTTCTTCTTATTATTCTATAAAATTATCTAATTAGTGTTTTTTGTGGTCATCTACTATGAGGGGAGAGGAATTAAAAATGCAACCTTCATGCATGCTTTCAATTTTTCGTTGTTTGAGTGACTTGGACCATTAATCAAATCTTCTCTATAATTTCTAATGTAAAACTGGAAAAAAAAAAAAAGAAAAAAAATCTTGTGTGTATTTTACATGATGAAGACTAGGAAAAATAAGAGTTGAAGCAAATTAGAAGCGAAGAAGGAAATCTAGTCTGTGATGGAAATGACAATGTGGGTGGGGAAGAATATATCAGCAGTTAAAACCCCGGCAAACAGAGAGAACGATTATGAGGACTAGGAGGAGGAGGATCCCCAGCACAACCAACTTGATTTTCATGTTTTGGTACCACATCTTTCGTCGAATTTGCGTCCCTGCTTTCTTGAATTCTTGTGCCTGCGTAGTAGACAAGGAAGTGTGCTCAGAGCTCTGCAGTGACGCGTAACTTCAACAACAAGAAGAAGGAAATGAATGGATAAACTCACTGAATCGCGCAGGTTTTGAGCTTTGTCGTTGAGAACAGTTATGTTCTCACCTCTTTCCATTGTCTGGAAGGTAAGATCATGAAAAAGTCTAATCAAACATCCAGATTACAGAAGCATGCTCTTGAAATGAATAAAGAACTTACACAAGTCTGTTTTGATCATATCAAGATTTGATGCACTTGTAAGAAAAGAAAACAAATGTTTGTAATCACTTGACTTCTGTTAGTTTAAGGATTAACTCTCCATGATGAATCATCATTCATGACAGCCATAAAATAGAAAATCATGAGGTTTAAATCAAGATATTTGATAGTATTTCCTTTCACCTTGCCTTCCTCAGAAATAGAAGAAACCGAGAGATGTATGAAGCATGCTCTTGAAATGAATAACAAACTTACAGAAGTCTGTTTTGATCATATCAAGATTTGATGAACTTGTAAGAAAATAAAGCAAATGTTTGAAATTCAAGACAGTGTAATCACTTGACTTCTGTTAGTTTAAGGTCTAACTCTGCATGATTAATCATGATTCATGACAGCCACAAAATCGAGAATCATGAGGTTTAAATCAAGATGTTTGATATTTCCTTTCGACTAGCCTTTCTCAGCTATAGAAGAAAGCGAGAGACTAATAAGAGTGGAAATATATAACAAGCAGTAAAGTTAAAAAAAAAGAAGAAGAAGAAGTGCATGCAGCTAATATTTGTGGGTGCATACCTTGTCTATATTCTCCAGCATAATACTTTTCACTTCAGAAACTTGGGCTTTAACTTTCAACAGTTTTTCAATCTCATCAGCATGATCTATGATATATTGCATGTGTTCTTTCATTAGAGGCCTGCACTTTCCAATATTTTCTGAGTTATATATTTATATTTGTCTGATACATTACTTTCATGAATTATCTGGACTGTGAGATTTACCCGAAATCTTTGTTGAGACTTTTTGCAGCTGCTGTATCGGCTTTACCACCACCATATCTTTTCTTGAAATCAGCTTTTATCCGTTCCAAGAGTGCAATTGAGATCTGTTTCCCAACAGATTCTTTGGCAACGACGCAGTAAGCTGCAGGAGACAGAGCGGAAGAAATGTTTCAAATAGATAGAGTTTTGGAAAGCATTATTCATTCATTATAAGAGACAACTCAATACACAATTTGTCAACATCAAACACACACCTCAAGCTGTCTGTATCTTGAGTTTTAATATTAGATTATGAATATGTTAACAACATATTGAAGGTATGATCGGCTTCTTCTTTTGTCATGCATTCTAACTTGAATTGCCTTCGAAAGTCTACCGTTCAAGGAAATAAAATGGTAACGAGAAAATAACTTTTGAACTCATTATAGAGTTCGTAATCATAATGATAACAGAATAAGACAACAGACAGTTATTTACCCCTTCCAAACACAACTACATATGCTGGATTGAAATTGGATGGGGATTTCAGCAAAATCAACCATCGAACAGCAAAGCAACAAAATCCTAAACAACTTAATAAGATGATTCCAGTTCTCACTCCAACAGAATATCGAGCCACCCAAAGTTGTCCATGGTTAAAACTAAATAAAAAGTCAATAGTTGATATTTAAAAATAAATAAAAAAAAAACAACAACAACATAAGTGCAGAGAACATAATAGCTTTGTTCATTTAAGTCTCCAAGAAAATGTTGATTTTGAGATGTTCCAGAAATGAGATCAAAGCAATAGTAGTACAAGAACCAAGATTTGAAGCTTGTGATGATAGAAGTTAGAAAGGCTTAACATATACAAGTTGTGATTGAGTCATAAAAGGAAAATACTAGAGGTTCAAGTTCATTTCAACACTAGAAGCATCTTGAATTAGCTTCACGTTCAGTTTGATGAATGACTGAAACTCACACACAGATTGAAGTGTATCAAGCTGAGAGGCTAAGATATATGTATCATTCAACCATCACTTCATTACCAAAATATCAATTTATGAATGTACACAACTGCAGCCAAGGCATACACGAGTCTTTCCTCCTTATCTATGAAAAATCGGACATCAATTTTATCAAACCACACATTCCATCAGTTTTGCAGCTTGATCCTTTGCTTTCTCTCTACAATTTCAATTATGATATGCATCGAGCTAGAACAACTCTACATCTATAACATCACAACCCAAGTAAGTTCATTTAAAAGAAGAACAAAAAAAGCAAATGAAAATCAAGAAAGCATAAGCTTAGTTCTATTAACTGTCTATAAACTTTACTTGTCCAAGTTAAAACATTAATAGATCCAAAGCCCAAATCCCGAGTAATTTCCAGAACTGGAAAACTACCAACATTTTTTGAACTGTAACTTCTAGCTAAAGAAAGCTGTAAATGCTCAAGATTTTAGCTTTCTGCCATAGATCCAAGAAAAGCCCAGTTCAGATTCAACCCTGGTTCCACTAAATCCGAACCGAAATAAACGGAAACATTTAGATTTTGAAATAATTCAGACAGCCAAAATCAAGATATGTAAGATTTACCGTATCCATCTTCAACCAAAAAGTTAAAAATGTGGTGATCACATTTGTAAGTGAACTTGTTGTTAGTTGAGGGCAATCTCTGCAAACACTGAGCGGCGATCGCCGGGAAGTTGCCGGTGAATTCGGTGTACTCCGCCAATACCATCGTGCCCCGCGCCACGAAACTGTATATGAACGATTCTTGGCCCATAACTGAGTCGACCCACCTATTCTTCAGCAGAATTGAGCTTCGAATCGCGAAACCCACCACCGCAGCAATCGAAAGTTGCTTTCTTTAACGCCGAACCGCCGACTTTTTCTGCTGGGCTGCCGCTGTTCTTTGATTACTTTCTTGCTTTCTTTTAAGTATATTTTAATTGCTGTATTTTTTTTCTATCTGCAGTCAACTTTTATATAATCAATGAATGAATAGTTTTTATTTGCAATCATTATCAATAAAACACAATTTTTTTTCTTTTTTTTTTATTATTCTTTTTCAACTAACGAGTTAATAAGTTTGAAATGTTGATGAAAACTCGTTTTGTATGACTTCTGATCTAGTCAAGTCTAATTTCTGAAAGTCCTAAAAAAAATAAAAAAAATAAAAGCCCAATTTCAAGAACAATTTTGTGATTTAATGCATCACTATTAACTTTAATTACATACATTGAGTTTCCTTCAAATAAGTTGTTGCAGTTAGTCGAGTTTTGGTTTTGGATTTTTGAAATGCAAGAAACATAGATTTCTTTTGCTTTGCAATTAAGGTTGCTCATAAAAATTAATTCTTTAATTAGACAAAGAAGAAAGGGTAGGAATCAATAAACACGTCATTCTACGACGTCGTTCAATGAAAATATGTCACGACAAGATATTTAATTATATGTAATGTAGAAATATTTTGCTGACTCATAAATTTTCTAAAATAACTAAAATGTTCTTTTTGACCAAGAATCCTACCATTGACCTTTGTTTTTTCAGAAATTAAGAGAAGACAGCAATGTATGTACAAAAATAGTCAAACATAAGCCCATCATGAATTCTAGCTTGTGCTTACATTTAGGTGAGAATAAAATAAATTTTATAAATATAATAATGATGTTAATGCCACTCATAAAATATATTCTATTGTTTTATAAGTTATTGAAAAGCTTTTAAGGGCTTTCTATAAATTACTCAAACTTAATACTGAGATAATATTTTGTTAATAAATCAATGCCCACTTAAAACATATATTCATTATTTTGTGGAGTACTATTAAATAGCCCACAATAATCATCCACTAAACCACACTTGAATTCATGGATGAATTGTGAAACAAATAACCATTTTAAAAAGTTTTCATATAGATAGTGTACATGGGAAAGAAACTTCACAAGTTCATATTAGATTTTTCAATGAAAGGATAGAGAATTGATTGTGAAATTTCAAATGGGAAATACTTACATTGGCATTAATGAAATATTTCTAAAGTTACAAATTCATATTAGAAGTAAAAATTTATTTTGATTTATTTTCTATTGGTTGAATTATTTAATGTTAGAAATTATGTTAGAAATTTATTTTTTATCATAATGTTTTGATGAGTCTTACATACCACAAGTTAATGTATCTCTAATTAGATTAATTCGTATTTGTAATGTCATGTATATGAATTATCGAGTTGTAAGTCAGAGGTAATCACAAGCTTTTAGAGATTTGCTAGCCGAATTTCATTCACCAGCAAATGAGTTGGTTTCAAGTTTGCTGACTAAAAAACCTTTACCAGCAAAACGCGTTTCCTTTGGAGGAAGTTGATTGACATATCATCATCAACTATTGATTCACCAACAAAGAGTTTACCAGCAAGGGGATACCCAACAAGCAAGAAGAGACACAACCAAGCCAAGACAAGCGAGGACTTTACAAGTCCACACTGTAAGAAATGATATCTTAGAGTTAGTGATACTTAAAGCTTGTTCGTCCAAGAAATCTACCCGCAAATATTCCTCGGATTGGGTAAAGGTCGTTTTGACTAAAGCTACAAAGTCCACCTGTTTTGACAGAAAGGACACTGCAAGTGAAAAAAGTGAGACCACGATTGGGCATGTTCCTTTTCTCTCACAATGGCTCAAATTTCAAACTTTCCAATGAGCGCCTATAATAGAAATAGCAATTCATTTGAAGTAGGTTACGGTTACCAAAAACAACTTCAACACTTTTACCTTCTATGAAAGCACCAAAATCCTACTCAAGCTATCTAAAGCATTCATGTTGTTTTATCAGCTTTTTGTGTGCTATTTTTTGACATGAGGCTATGTGCATCTAGCAAGAGCTATTACTTCAATTTTCTTACTTAGAAAGTAAGAAAACATATTAGATTATTCACTACTCCCGTGGTAACTATCACGTGTATATACTGCAATCTGACATTTTCAAGAAGAATACATATTCCCACAACCAACTAGAGGTCAAACGGTGCTCCCACACTTCAAATCTGAAGAAGCTACGGTGTTCGAAAGAATCGATGAGTGCGCTAGTCGACTGGTGGACACGAGAATTCATCAGCTAGCAATATATTGTGCTACACCTTGTAATCTTGGGCTTAGTGACCTTCAGACTGCGCATTTGAAGAGATGACGCACGACGGATTGGTTCGAACGTCTATAAATCATTTGTGTCATTTACTGCTTTCTATAAATCCTGATGAAGCAAAAGAGTCGATTTGGCAGTCTAACAAAGCAAGTAAAAATTTTAATGTCTTTGTATTTTTATTGTTATATGAAAACTAACTATTATTTCTTCTTTGTTATTTGTTTTATAGTTGTTGTTCACTTAGCTTGAGAACTGGAAGAAGAATTATTTGGCTTCAGCAAACACTAAGTGGCGTCAATGGAAATCAAAACTCTATCATTCATATATCATTTCACACGAGGATCACCCTGATCTGTTATCTCATCCACCACCACATGAGAGAATCCAGGAGGATGATTGAAGGATTTTGTCATTAGTCGCATATCTAAAATAGCTAAAGTACGATAAATATTTTTATTCATTTTCTAATAAGGCATTTCAATTAGTCCAATATATTTATAGAAAAAAGTCAAGATCTAAAGGAGTTGAGAAAAAAATGTATATCCCCATTACCGATCACGCAAAGAATATGTTGGACTGCGTGAAGAAATGACAATTGTATAATATTCTCAATAACTTTATTTTTAAATTTTATATATCTTACTAACTACTTATAATAACAGTTGCAGAAAAATCAACTCACGGGAGATGAAAAGATTGACAAAGCCCTTTTGTGGAAGCAAGCACAAGCAAATAAAGAAGGAAAGTTCGAAGGTGAAATGCTAGTTGAGACAGGTGCAAAAATTGTAAGTATCACCAAAAAAAATCTGAATAAAGATATGAGTTTTTACATAATTCATTAATATTTCATTGTAGGATGAATACATACCACTGATCTCACAGACAACATATTGTCGCAAGCACTAGGAAAGCCTGAAAATTCTAAATGTATAAAAGGGTGTGAGTGGTTACATTACCCCCTCTATTTATCTCAACATCTGTTCAAAATTTGTGAAAGGCCATGAATTTGCAATAATCAAACAAGATTTGGCGGCGATGAAAGAATGCATGGATCAGATGATAAAGTGGCAGGAAGACGTGATGAATAAAGGGGCTTTGAACGAAGAGAAGGGAAGTTGCTCAGTGAAGAATGATGTTGTTTCTCTTGTCAACGATGAAGTAGAAGTTGTTCTTCCAAAAAAGGTGTATATAAAATAATTAAGTATTATATCTACGTATGCTTATTAATTTTTTTCAAATATCAATTTATTTGCTAGGGCAAGGTGATAAACGCTGTAGAAATACAACAACAAATAAATTTATAAACCCAAAGATATGTCGAACCCACATGGATAGTACAACGAAATCATCTCATGTACTGGCATAGTTTATCTATTCTTTGTTTGAGAAAATCAATATTGGAAAGGGTTTTTGTTTGTGAATTTAAAAATATCAATTGCAAGAAAGTAAAGAGTTTTGAAAACAATAAAGAAAAGCACAGATCCTAGGGCAGATATTCTAATAATCAACATGTAAATATCAATCAACTCAGCAATGGGGAAAACATAGATTTTTGTGGATTAAATTCCTTGGTCAAGCAATTAAATTCTAGATTATTAATTAGTGACTATCTCCTGTCGGTCTCAAGAACACCAAATTAATTATTCTCATAATTATCTAATTATTCCTATGTAGGTTTCTTCCCTTTGAGACAGAAAACAAACAAATTTAATTCTCTCTTCCTATTAACAATCTTCACCTCTTGGTCCTTCGATTAATTAACTTTAAACCTAGATCTCAATTCACCTCTCAGTCCTTCTTTTGATCTAGATAATTAAATTAAATCAGAGAATTAAACCATGCCAAATAGTTGATATCAATTAACATGCATCAGAAAAGAAATCATAACCCTAGAACCTGTTTAGGGTTCTAGCCACAAATCATGACTAGAATGAAAGAAAACATTAAATTAATTGACTTACAAATAAAGAGGAACCTTGAATGTCTTGTAAAAACTCCAAAGCTCAATTATTCTAAGTGTAATAATGCATAAAAGAAGTCTGAAATTCGTGCCTAAGAGTTCATATTTATAGAGGGGGCGAAAAGACCTAATTTGAGTATTGGGTAAAAATAGCAAAAACTGCCAAAACAAGCCAAAAATAGCCTTCTCGGACCTCCATGTCGATCGACACAACCATCCATTCAAAATCCGGGTTAAGTTTTGTGTCGATTCTTCAAGTTGGGCCTGCCTCTGTTTCAATCGACACAAATCCTGTCGATCGACAGGAATGCACGTGTTGATCCCCTTCTGCGCAGTCTCACGGTTTTGGCCATAACTTTTGCTCCCAAACTCCAATTGACCCGATTCCAATTGCGTTGGAAGGCTAATTGAAAGATCTTTCTATTTCCATGCTCCATTAGCTCGGATTCCACGTGTGGAAAAATTAGTGACTATTCCTTTGAACATCATATGCTTTCGGTACGGATTTCCAATGAATTCGGCTTAAAACCTGCAAAAATCACCCATCAAAGGCATAACACCCTCCAAAATAGACTCATGCACAATAATAACTAAAAACATACAATAAAGCACTTGAAAAAATGGAGAAAAATATAGATAAGTGAGTATAATTATGAGCTTATCACAAGGTAAAGAAACGAGCATCTCCACAGAAGTCGATGAAGTTAAATGCTGAAGATATACCGACTTCGTTGAAGCTATTTCATGTGACCGCTAAACATGTAATCAGTGATGACGACACCATCTAGGTACCAATAGATGAGGATGTCTTTGGTCAAAAGGAGAAAATTGTGTATATTTCATTTGACGATATCCACCAATTATGTGAGCTTCTGCCTATCGGAGCAGGATCCATAAGTGTTTATATATTGTAAGTTTTAGTTTAACTATTTATTATTTGTTTTAATGGTATATATATGTTAGGAACTGAGTTTCATTTCACCCCGTAATTTGATGTTTTGATATGTCAAAACTTACTTTAATACTAAGTTGCTAGAGTTATCTTTTGTAATATTTGTATAAGATTGATCGAGTTGTAATCGAAACTTAGGTGTTGAAGACCGAGCAAGAAGACATTCAAGAAGATAAAGCTCGAGATTTGAAGACAAGTGTTTCATGCTTAAAACTTAGTAAGTTCATAAACTTAGTTTCTGGAAACTAAGTTTTGGAAATGAAAATGAGTTTCACTCAGTATGGAGGAGGCTTATACGGACTTTGGAATGTCAATATAGAGGTTCTATGTTTCAAAAGCACGTGAAACACAAGTGTTCGAAGTCAGACTTAAAGCCAATTCAATGCTAAGTCAAAGTCAGTACGAGGATGTCTCATACTTGGATTTCTCGGACTGAAACTTAGTCTGACACAAAGTTGATGGAAAGTACACTGCCAAAAGCATAAAGTAAGTGGCAGAGCAGAGCAGACCAAAGCATGGGCTACGATTGAACAACATTCTCAATAAGTCTAATGACCGGATTCATGTGTCTAACGGGTGGAATTTCAAATTGTCCCCCATGAAGACTATAAAGAGTCTAGCACTTCGAACGAAGAAAATAACTGAAACTCTTGTAAAGCTAAGCCGACACTTGCTAGACTTTCTACTCATTCTCTCTAAAAATCTGTGAAGTTCTGTCGCGAGACTTGAGTTCCCAACTCAAGTTATGCATTCCGTGTAAATGTTTAAAGCATGAGGTTAAAGCTTAAAGTTGAAGCTATTCTTTAGTGAATATACCTTTCTAAGTTATATTAATAGCAGTCAATATCCTTCTCTGGAATACTGATTCTCACAGGTAGGGGTGCTCATGAGCCGAGCTGAGCCGAGCTTGGCCAAGCTCGAGCTCGAGCTCGACAAGAAAGATTGAAGCTCGAGCTCGAGCTCGACAGGAAAGATTGAAGCTCGAGCTCGAGCTCGACTCGATCGAGCTTGAATTTCTTAAGCTCGAGCTCGACTCGAGCTCGATTTTTTATTTTTCAATTTTAATAAAATACATGAATTTAATTAAAATGCAAAATTTTAACAATAAAACTTAAATCAATATATCTATGTTTTTCTTGAAATAAGTATAATTAAGTATTGGAAATTTAAACAACACAAATATTTCAAAATTACACAAAGCAAAAATAAGAAAGAAACACGATTGCAAGTCGGAAAACTTTTAGCATTCTCCTCATCTTCAACTCTCTCCAGAAACACGAATGCAAGACCGTAGAAATGTAGCATTTTCAAATCAAACCTCCAACAAACCTGCAAACATTGGTGCCATGGAGAAATAAATGAGCACTTTGTATTTCAGAATGGGAACTCAATCAAACACATGAAATAAAATAGCTAAACAGTTATTTAAAATGATAGAAGAAGATAGTTATTTTACTCATAACACATCTACAATTTGTGCACCAAGATAACTAAAGATTTGTGGGCAGCTAATAACTAGTATAGTATACTTTCACCAATAATATATTTCTGGTATGCACTCGAACTCGCCACAAGCATTCATTAAATTAGGGTTCATTTTAGACTAGAGAGAATATCAAGTAAGCATATCCAAATTCCAGGTGGGTCTCCATAAACAAAATACAGAGGACGCAATATCAAAAAATTTTGGGCATACTTTCTAGATAATATAGTTTCCCAATTTCAAATATTATTTATATCCCAAACATATTCAAATTCGCATAAGACACAACAAAAATGGAGTAAATTCACCTTCTCAAAAATCGCAAAAATATGTGCCTTATAACCATCCGCACTTCACAATGTATGCTTCTCCCTCCCAGCAACCTTCGTTTGGTGTTGGAGATATATTTTCTTGAGGTTAAATTTCAGTTGATTAGAGAGAAGAGAGGGGAAGCGGCGCTGGCGGTAGAGTGGACTGTGAAAATATGATATGAAATGCTAAATGGGGTAGGGTTTGGGTATTTATATAAAGGGGGTAAATGATAAATAAACATAATATTAAGGGTAATTTTATAAATTAATAAGTTAGGCTCGATTAGGCTCGCGAGCCTGTCGAGCCTTGTATTATTAAGCTCGAACTCGAGCTCGATACTTACTCGAGCAGCTCGAGCTCGAGCTCGACTCGACTAATATCAAGTCGATTTCGAGTTTTTTTCGAGCCGATCTCGAGTATCTCGCGAGTCGGCTTGACTCATGAACACCCCTACTCACAGGCATCTGCCAACCAAGCTTAATTTTGGGAAGAACAAGGAAACATCCAACCATCCAGGAAGAAGGTTGCGGGGTGCGTCCTCACTTCGACCTGAAGAAGTGCAAGCTTGCAAGGAGTTCCTAGGCGAGTGACGTCAGAAGACCGAAGGACGGAGGTTCCTACGGGTTGGCCATAAATCGTAAGGAGGCTTGTAACCTGAAACTTAGTGGATTTCCGATTGAGTTTGGAAGAATGGAGGTTGGATTTAAGTCCGAACCACTATAAATATTTTGTGTCATTACTTGATTTTATTTAAGTTTCTACATTGTCAAGTTTCCAGACTTACTTTGAAACCTTCAATACTTGGCTAAGTATGGAAGCGTATAACTCTAAAACTTACTTAGCTTAAACTTATTTTTTTGATAAACTGAAACTGAGTTCCAGTCAGTCTCAGATAATGATTGCAAATCAAATTGACTTCCGTGACATATTAGTCAGTTGGCCTCACTCGCGGCAGGCGATGAGAATCGATGAATCAACGGGCTCGATCGATCAGCGGCAGAGTTAAGAGAGGAAAGCAGTCGATTGAACAATGACGAGCTAGGGCACGCTTATTCATTAAAATTGATAAAACAGAGACGATTCGGACATTAGCTTCGTCTATATGTACATAGACGATGCCTTTCACCCGCGTCTTCTATCAGCGCATGTTTTTTTCTCTACACAAATACACTTACGCGTCTTCTATTCGGATATAGACAATGCGAATGAATATTCACGTTGTTTATATCGCGTAGTCTATTTCCTCTTTTCTTGTAGTGAATCCTCCGATTCGTTAGATGCCAACCAAAACTAGATCTACAATGTTAGAGAGAAACCTAGCCGTCGTTCAACACATGAACTTATGAAAATGACAACTACGGTTTTTCTCTCAATCATAAGATCCTATTTATAGGCATCTTCTAGGGTTTCTAGTTGGGCCAGGCCAGAGATCTCTAGAAGGTATAGGATTGGGCCTTGATAAGCTCGTTTTTCTACTCTCTTATCGCATTGTTTTTCTTTTCTTTTATGCATTTTTGTATGTTTTCTTGAATAAACTGAGCATGAGTATATATTAGAGGGTATTATGCTTGCCATGGTAAGATTTCGCAGGTTTTAGGCCAAATCCAATGGAGAACCCGTACCAAAAGCAGCAGATGTTCAAAGAAATAGTCACTATTTATTCCACCGATGGAATCTAAGCTAATGGATCATGTCCTTTGAAAGATCTTTGAGTTAGCTTTCCAACGCAACTAGAATCGGATCAATCGGAGTTCGGATGCGAAAGTTATGGCCAAAACCGTGAGACTGCGCAGAAGGGTCGGAAGTGGCGGAAACATCTCTGTTTCGACCGAAATGAAGCCATCTCGGCCGGGCCGAATCATCCATCTCGGCCGTGGCAAGGGCCATCTCGGCCGAGACAGACTGTTTTGGCGAGATTTGGCGAGATTTTCACATATTTTGGGCGAGAGTTGCTTGGGGAACAAGATATACATCAATTTGGAAGCAATAAATCATACCTTTTGAAGATATGCATCCAAGGCCTCAACCCTACTACTATATAAACTCTTCAATAGCTCAGAATTATTAGCCTTTTTAGTTTTGAAACCCTTTCTTTTAGTTTTTATCTTCTTTCCCCTTTACAGTTTTTACACCTTTATTTTCTGTTTTCTTTAGAATTCCTCTTTACTTTTTGTTGAACCTTTACTTTTTAATGCAATCTTTATTTTTCCCTGCAATGTTTATCTTTAATATGTTAGGCTAGAACCCTAAACAGGTTCTAGGGTTTCTCCATCTGTGATGCTTGTTTAGATTTATTTATTCAAACCCTTGTATTGGTTTAAACTCTTTGATTTTATTTCAAATCTATTTTTTCAATTGAAGGATCGAGAGATGAAAATTGTAATAGGTTTTTGTTATTAATTGAAGGACCGAGAGGTGAAAATTGATAATAGGAAGTGAGAGTTTAATACTTTTGATTATCTGTCTGACCACGAAGATTTCAATTGTAGGAAAATTTACATCTTTATGAAATTGATTAATTGGTGTATTTTGAGACCGAGAGGAGATAGATCACTAATTAGTAATTTAGGTTTTAATTGCCCGACCAAGGAATTAATTCCACAATAAAAGATTTTCCACCAAAATTATCTTTTATGGGTTTGAATATTTGTTTCTTGCATGTTGATCAGATTGGTAGATTTCCCTGGAATCTGTGCTTTTTATTATTTGAATTTCCCTCTTTAATTATTTGTTTTGAAAAACCTAAAACCCCAAAAATTGATTTACCCAAACAAAAGATCTAAAAACTATATCCAGTACATGATTTTCTTTCATTGCACTATCCCTGTGGGTTCGACAACCTTCGGGTACTTATAAATTTATTTGTCCTATGCTATAATTTGTATGTAGATTTAGCATCGATCAGGCCTCCCATAAGTCCAAACACATATATTCAGCCCAGAATATAATTTGAACTTATAACATTAATTCATTCCACTAGAGAATTAATGTTGAAACTGCCATCCTATCCCGATGTGAATCAGAGCTTCTATTTGACTTAATTAATTCCCCGTGTTTAAGATAATACACATCCATTAATTAATTAAAAGCTCTAACAACATTAATTAATTAATATCTTAATTTTTTAAGTAGTCCCTGCTCAACATTATTATCGTATCGGAATAAATTCCACCTACATAGTTTAATACGATAAAACTTATGAGCTCCTTAAGGGGATGTCATCAACCTGGATGTCCAGGACACGGTGCCCTAATGTGACTATATAAACACATACAAATAATGTTGTTACCCAAGATACGGAGCATATTGAATCATCATTTTCATTTTTACCCATGGTAAGTCAAAGTAATAAACAACTATTTGCATATATCTAAATATCACATCTATGGTTAAGAATTGACAAAGTCGCCGAGACCTTGGTTCTTCATAGAGTCAGAACAGAAGAATACGTCTCACTGCGATCCATTCAATGCGACACCACGCACTAGCATAAACTAATAAACAAGACTAGTTATCTCAAGTTTATACTACAACTTAAAACGATAGTTTATCCAGAACTATCTCAGTTGTGAATACATTTTATATCTTATAAGGAACCCAATGCGATCTTCAGTGGGATGACGCACCCACCACATTGTCTACAATATAGGATAAGTGGATATACATGCAATCATGAGATCACAACAATGTGATAACGTTTGTTTCAGTTATTTACAGGAGATTAAGTACATGACAAAGCTCCCTTAAAAGTTCGCTTTACAGTATACTCCAACAATCTCCCACTTATACTAAAGCTAAAATTTTAGTATACACACATGTCATTACAAATCTCCCACTTAGACTTAAAGTGTAGCTGCAATGTATCATCAACCAAGACCCTCTACGTGTTTTCCGAAGATCTAAGTTTCCAAAGTCTTCATGCAAGGATCAACCAGGTTATACAACGACACAAATTTTCCACAGCCACGTCACCTCTCTTTACGATATCTCGTAAAATGTGGTATTGTCTCTCCATGTGTTTACTTGCCACATGGGCTCTAGGTTCTTTTGAGTTTGCTACTGCACCAGTGTTGTCACAACAAATTGTGATACACTTAGGCGTACTCGTAATCACCCCCAAGTCCAACAAGAAGCTCTTAAGCCAGAAAACTTCTTTGGCAGCCTCTAAGGCAGCCACGTAATATGGCTCCGCCTCCCAAGGTAAACACATATCCCGAGGTTAACTTTTTCATATCTCAATTAGCTTAAAATCTGAATTTGAATAACCCAAAGGGGTCAGACTGTCTGATAGGTAAACCAGCATATAATCTCGAGTATTTTTCAGATACTTGAGAACATATTTTACCGCAGTCTAGTGCCCCAGACCCGGGTTAGATTGATATCTTGCCACCATGCCAACTACACATTAGATATCATGTCTAGTACAAAACATAGCATACATAAGGCTTCCTACTGCCGAAGCATAAGGAACCTTAACTCTTTCCTCCATCTTGTCTGGCGTTTTAGGACACATGTCCTTAGACAGAGGAACTACATGTCACAATAGGCAGAAATCCTTTCTTGGAGTTTTGTATGCTAAACAGGGCAATAACAGTGTTGATGTAGGAAGCTTGGTACAAATTCAGCATTCTCTTATTTTGATCATGAATGATCTTAATAACAAGAATGTAAATAGCATTTCCCAAATCCTTCATTTGTTACTGTTTCGACAGCAACACCTATACGTCCGACAATACCCTCAAGTTGTTGCCAATGAGAAGATATCGTCTACGTACAGTACTAAGAATACCACCATGTTTCCATTGCTCATTTTGTACACACAACTTTCATCTTGACATTTTTCAAATATAAGGATTTGATTACTTCGTCAAAATGAATGTTCCAAGATCTAGAAGTTTGTATAAGTCCATAAAGAGACTTCTTTAACTTCCAAACTAGATGCTCTTTGCATTTCATTACTCAACCTTCAGGTTACCGCATGTAAATGTAATCATCCAGATTTTCATTAAGGAAAATTGTCATAACATCCATTTGCCAAACCTCAAAGTCCATGTAATCTGCTATGGATAAGAGATTGCAGATCGACTTCAACATGGCTATAGGTGAGAAATTATCATCACACACGATTCTCTCTATTTGAGTGAATCCCTTCGCCACCAACCATTCTATAAAAGCAATGACCTTTCCGTCCGATCCTCTCTTACACCTATATACCTACTTACACCCAATGGCTATGTTGCCTTTAGGAAGGTCTAAAGGTCGTAACCATCCATAACGTCTATAGATTCAATCTCAGAATCCATAGACATATGCCAAGACATCGCATATACATCTTGGACTGTCTCTTTGTCTTTGTAAGTTCAGGGATCGTTCGCTTCATGTACAACAATGTGGACTAAGTCCGAAGATTCTCCCACAACCATGAAACAATTAGATTGAACAACTCTCCCACTAGAACAAGGCAGTACCTGTGTAGATACACCAGAGTCAACACGTTATGCAGTCTCTTGTGGTATAACACTTAGTACACTCGATGTACCATTGTCTCCTCTCTACGCATTAAGAATGATCTTACTCTTGGATTTATGCTTACTTATATAGTCTTCCTCCAAGAATCGGGCATTGGTATTAGTCACCACCCTCTGATTCTTTAGGACTATAAAAGTAACCGCTTTTCGTACCCTTATGATATCCTATAAAGAATCGTACTTCCATTCTAGGTGCCATATCGATTTCTTTATCCAACACATATGTTGGGCAACCCCAAACCAGAATATGGTTTTAAACTAGACTTTTGCCGAATCCACAATTCTATTGGAGTCTTTATAATCGATTTAGAAGGTACTAAGTTCAGAAGGTACGTCGCTGTTTCCAAGGCATAACCCTAAAACAAAAATAGGCAAAGTGGCATAACTCATCATCGACCTCACCATCTCCAAAAAAATTATGTTTCTTCTCTCTTTTATGCCAACTTGTGGCGGAAAATCAGGCTTAAACAGTTGATATGTAATCTCGTTACCCAATAAGTATTGCCTAAATTCAGCACTGAGGTGTTAGAAACTACAATCAAATCGTAGTGACTTAATACTTTTACTTTTTCGATTCACCACTCCAGTCTTAAATTCTTTGAACTTGTCAAATCATTTAGACATGTGGCGCATCAAGTAAATGTATTCAAACCTTGAGTAGTGATTCGTGAAAGTCACGAAATACTCAAGACCACCTCTTGCTAGAATAGACATAGGCCCACACAAATTAGATTGAATCATTTTCAACATATCATTGGCTTGAAACCCATAGCCTTAAAAAGAGGCCTTAATGACATCTTACTCTCCAATTAGGATTCGCAGACTGAGAATGGTTTAACTTGGAGAGATTCCAATGATCCACGACTTATCAGTCTTTGGATCCTAGTCAGATTAGCATGACCCGGTCTTAGATGCCAAATATATGTTTGATTCAACATAGAAGAAACTATTCTTTTAAACGATGAATATGCATGAGTTTCAGTTGCAGAACGATATACACAAGTAATAGTATATAAGGAGTTTTCCAATATGTCAGAACAGATAAAAGAGTTATTTCTCATAATAACATCAGTGTTATTAAAAATAACTGAATATCCATCCAGAAATAGTTTTCAAAGCTGAAAATAAATTCTTTCGAAAACTAGGCACGTTTAAAACGTTCTTTAATACTACAACACAATCCGAAAAAGATTAAGTGCATATCTCCCACTACAACAACCACCACTCTAACAACATTTACCAAGCTTACAGTAATATCGCATTTATTAGTTGTCTTGTCTACATAAACCACGCAGAGAAAAAAAAAACATGATAGTGACACCAATATTTACTATCCAAGAGATAGTAGAACAAGCCACAAAACATGTTTCAACAACTAAAACAGAAGATATATCCGAGATATCCTTCATTAAGAGGAGACAATTATATCTATGATGCCCAGACTGGTTGCATTTGGAGCACTTTCCCTTTAGTTTCATGACATTACAAAAGGTGTCATACTACCAGAAAGTATTACTTATTTCCTCCCACTGCTCCCACAGTTCTTTTTCTTTTGTGGCTTCTTCTTCTTACCGTCATTACACAAAGAAGATGATGCTTCAAAAGAAACCAGAGTCGTTGAACTCTTACCCATGAGATCCTCCACCGTAATCAAGCCAGTAAGAAACTCAGCGACAAAGTACTATTTCTTACCCATGATTACTTTCAAGTGGAAGTAAGGGTTCAAGAGACCTCAAATAGGTGTCTTGCAAATATGTACTCTTTAGTAACCAGTACTATATCCAGTCCAAACAAATTGGACCAATAAGCTTGTTATGATAGAGAACAGTCATAAGCAGATTAAACGACATGGTGATAACTGAAATAAATTAAATGCAAACACGTAAGCATTTAAATCACATTAATTGAAGCATAAAACATGGAAACCTTCAAAACCAATGTTTATGCAACCTCCAACAGCCCAACAAATATATATGCAAGCCACAGTGGGTGGACGTTTACACACATATTCATTGACCAGACAAACTATCTTTGATTCCAATATCACATCAACCTCTACTTAATGACGAATGGAATTAATAGTCGAACGATATACACAGGCCATGTGAATTAAAACAGGGACTCCATTGGGGAGTTATAGAAAATTCACATCTAAGTGATGACCACAATTTAACCAATAAAGAAAATTATTTACAATTAATGACCTTACCATTAGGACTTTACATCGCTTGCAAATAATTTCTTAAGGTTATCTTGAATTAAATCTTTACCAATGAACCGTGAATGACACATCCGTTGGGGGGTGACGCCCAGGGTCACGCGAGTGTCACGCACTTCATTTAAAGATAAAACTCATTTTTATTAGAAGTCTTATCCAGTGAACCAATGAATATTGTATCCGTTGGGGGGTGACGCCCAGGGTCACGCGAACAACACACACAATCACTTATTAGACCAATTGTGGAGGCCTAAATAAATTAATTAAAAATTTATTTTAACTCACTTAGTCATTTTAAGTCGAAGGTTTTTGACAGCATGCAATAAGGAATTAAATAAATCCTAGCATGCTCCTAACATGTAAAACATACAACATGCTTAGAAAATAATTACACATCATGCAAGAACAAATAAAATGTCCTCGTGGCCCCAAGATGCGTACCTGCATAGCTACCTATTCTATTACATGAATATTTGATATACAACTCTTCAAATGGGTCTTCAAATCAGATCCGGACTTCGAACCATTCAAAAATTGGGCCTTTGAATTTACTGCAAACAGTCTTTTTCGAGCCACTGTTGCTACCAAACGACGCACAGTCAACGGCCGAAACTTAATGGGCTTTGAAGACCAAAGTTTGGACTTCTATCTCCAACCAACGGCACCAGAGATTCACGCTTGAATCGCCGCCAATTGGCCGGTGAAAATGGCTAGTTGAGCAGCCTGGGCTAAAAACCAATGCACAGGGCACTTTTCTCGCCTCCATTTCCATTCATTCCAATGACAATCATGCCGGTAACCTACTGGGCTTTAAAGCCCTAGATTTTGAACTTTAATTCTACGTCATCGGTACTGGAAATCCATAAAAGGATCACCTCCGAATGAACGTGAAAAAACATCCAGTTGCATGCTGCCATCCCAGAAAATTAGGGTTTTCTTGTGACTGGGCCAACTTCATCGGCCCATTGCGCCATCATGATCGATAATCAACCTCCAAAACCTACTGGGCATTGAAGCCCTAAGTATGAAAAGTAAGATCATGTTGTTGGAATTATGGATACGACCCAAAATAGCCACCAATCGACGCACAAAATTAGGCCACACATAGACAGAATCGCAAGATTCTCGCGTGCAACCATTTTCACATGGCAATCACCGTTAATTCCACCGCTTTCAACACCAATCAACCCCTAGGCATTGAAGCCCTCACCACTGCGACCAACTCCATGCGGCCGGAACCAACAATCCTCGTCGGAATCATCACCGATGACGTGAAGAAGACAGGTCGTGAGTGCTGTAGCGAGGAATATCAGCGCAAGCGGCTTACTTCTCACGACCACAACCGCTGCTTCCGCTGTCGATCGGGCCAAACTCTGACATCCCGGTGGTCGCCTACCATCGGGCTACCACCGCCAACCATCGCTCCACCGGCTGCCGGGGAGACCGCAAACAGGCTGTAAAATGCACGCAGACGAGCGCGTGATTTGCAGCCACTGTTGCGCCGTCACCCATCGCTTTCCCGGCCTGCCGGTGTTGCGGCGGTGATGTCCGCTGACCCAGCTACAATCCCCACCGGCCGGTCACCACCATTGACGCGCCGGTGAGCCGCGACTGAGCCGCAAACAAGCCCTGCGCGACTGCGATTTGGCAGTTTTCCGTCGATGTTTGTTCTTCGTGTTCTTTAATTCTTGGTCTCGTTTTTCACATCAGATTACATCAAAATTGATATAAATTACAGGAAATAAAATTACATCATTTCCTACACTAACCACAGATTTTTTCATGGTAAAAAACGATTACAAACCGCGAATAAACCATCGCGCCAAAACCAAAAACAGATCGGGAGCCACAAGGAACAAAATAAATATATAAAATCATCGATGAAATGCTTAAATAATTTAAAATACAATAAACCAAGTGCACATCTCAGGTAGAGCCAACAATCACGAACGAAGCTCTAATACCGATTGATGGAACACGCCGGTGAAGTCGGTTCGTCCCCACGATCGACATTGGATACCAAACGTACACATACATGATTTAATAAAATTAAATCAAGAAGATAAATGATTACCAATAGATCTATACAGATATGTAGATGATTCCACTGGAGATCTTCTAGCTTGTGTCCCGCGAACCACGATCGGATGTTGGGTGGATAACAATCCTCCGATTCGTTAGATGCCAACCAAAACTAAATCTACAATGTTTGAGAGAACTAAACCTAGCCGTCGTTCAACACATGAACTTATGAAAACGACAACTAAAGTTTTTCTCTCAACCATAAGATCCTATTTATAGGCATCTTCTAGGATTTCTAGTTGAGCCAGACCAGGGATCTCTAGAAGGTATAGGATTGGGCCTTCCATAAGTCCAAACACATATATTCATCCCAGAATATAATTTGAACTTATAACATTAATTCATTCCACTAGAGAATTAATGTTGCAACTGTCATCCTATCCCGATGTGATTCATGGTTTCTATTTGACTTAATTAATTCCCCGTGATTAAGATAACACACATCCATTAATTAATTAAAAGCTCTGACAACATTAATTAATTAATATCTTAATTTCTTAAGTAGTACCCGCTTAACATTATTATCGTATCGGAATAAATTCAACCTGCAGGGTTTAATATGATAAAACTTATGAGCTCCTTAAGGGGATGTCATCAACCTGGATGTCCAGGACACGATGCCCTAATGTGACTATGTAAACACATACAAATAATGTTGTTACCCAAGATACAGAGCATATTGAATCATCCTTTTGATTCTCACCCATGGTAAGTCAAAGTAACAAACAATCATTTGCATATATCTAAATATCACATCTAGGGTTAAGAATTGACAAAGTCGCCGAAACCTTGGTTCTTCATAGAGTCAGAACAGAAGAACACGTCTCACCGCGATCCATTCAATGTGACACCACGCACTAGCATAAACTAATAACCAAGACTAGTTATCTCAAGTTTATACTACAACCTAAAACGATAGTTTATCCATAACTATCTTAGTTGTGAATACATTTCATATCTTATAAGGAACCCAACAATGCGATCTTCAGTGGGACGACACACCCACCACATTGTCTACAATATAAGATAAGTGGATATACATGCAATCATGATATCGCAACAATGTGATAACGTTTGTTTCAGTTATTTACAGGAGATTAAGTACATGACAAAGCTCGCTTAAAAGTTCGCTTTACAGTATACTCCAATTATACACTCTGATTTCGGGACCAACAATATAGTATTTTTTTAAAATGTAAATTGATGCATGTGATAATATCTAGGCACTTGTATACTGTAAATGTGAACAAGGACCTTATATATAAAATTCAATTTGTTGACCCGTGTGTTGTCTCACACAATCCAAACATTAATTCGGCTATAAAGGCCAATATTCTAGCAAATAAGGCGAATACTGTGGTCTATCTCCGGATAGGCTACACGGAAATCTACGTCGTCTATCACCTTATTCATATAGACTACACTTTCATAGACAACGCAGAATTGAGTAATAGACTACGCGAATTTCGCATTATTTATAACCTTATTTCTTATAGTGACCTCAAATGTTGGAGTATATTACTAAATATTAACTAAGTTATATATCGCTCGCTAAACAACCAATTTTCAAAACCCGAGTTGGTACAAGAATAACCAACTTGGATAGTACAACCCAGCAAAACTTTCGTTGTGCATATTATCTTACTCTGATTTGGAACCAACATTTAGCCTTTGAATAAATTGAAAGTTCATTTATACATGTGATCAAAGGAAAATGTGACCTGATTCTCAACTCAATAAATATTTGTTCAAATTCATTTGACAATATTCGTGCACAATAAACCAAACTTATAATTTTATAATACTTCGATTCCTAAATTGACAAATAAACTCATTTACTAAATTAATTTGAAATATAAAATTATTAACTTTATAAAATTTATATTCTTCATATTTTAAATCATATCTCGTATATTATTTTTATAAATAAAAAGTAAATATTTAAACATAATTCTAAATTTTTTTAAAAAATTTTGTCCAGACACGAAAAAATAATGGATTGAGTTCATAAACATAAATAATTCAATAGTAAATCTCTAATGTCAACACAATAATAAAGGAAGATCAATAAGTCACTGCCAAGTTTTCTTACTAACACCCATGATGGAATATAGATTCGCCCGCCCTAATTTTGAAATCGGAATTCAATTTTGAAAGGGAAGTAGTAAAATAAATCTTCAATAATTGCTACAGCCTTTTCAAATACTGCTAAAACCTCACCTTTAACCAAACGAAATTCCTCCACGCCAAAATATTTCAGATCCAAATCTACTCAATTTTACTCCCATCACTACCATTTTTTTCTGATGGAACATCCGGAACCCGCTCCCTCGATTCCTCTTCCTGCTTCTCTCTCCGAGGTATGGAGTAACAATTCCATCTTCATTTATTTTGTTCGTCTGTTTTGTGTTTTTCAAATGTGATTTCCCCCTTTTCTTATCAGAAGAAAGAGAATGCATTGCCGGCTAATCCCAAGATTGCGGTAACGATTCAAATCTAGTTTTTGTCGGTTTTGGGTAATGTTTGAGTTCGAATGTCACTCTTGAATTTGGGTTTTGCAGGAATTGGCTGAATCACGGCAGGAGCTTTTCAGCAGAATACAGAATCTAAAACAGGTTGCTGCATTTAATTAGTTATAGGCTCAATTTTACAAGGGGTCTATTTTTGTTGTTCGTTTAGTTTTGGGATAATATTGAAGAAATTATGTAACCCAAGTTGAAACTGCCGCAAGTTAATGAAGTGTATGTGGCAGATTAAGTGCGTTAACAGTTGTCAAAATAATTTCCTGCCATGTGGTCTGCATCTCTTTCTGTTCTTGACATTCGTTCTAATCTATACCTTTTAATGCAAACTCAGGACCTGCAAAACTGGAGAATGAAGCTGGACACTCAAGTTAAGGTTTACCGGAATGTGAGTTAGATCTCGAGGTGTTGTTATGCCTTGTTTACTATTCTTTATAAGTTGCTATGCCTTGTTGACTATTGTTCAAATTATGTATACTTTTATAGATTGAATATGCTGTTTCTATTCTTTGATGGCTCGTTGCTTAGGTTAATTATTGTAGCTTAATGTGATGCTTTGAGAGGATTTGCTAGCACCACTGTGCTCCATGTATTTGATGAATTTCTAGTTTCGTATCATGTATCATCTAACTGCAAAACATTCCACCTGTTGGTGCTTAGGATGATACTAGATCGATCCTTGCCTAAGTACGAGCCATCTAATATCTTCTATGATCCATAATTGAAGTACCCATCAAACCTGAAAAACCAGCGAGAGCGATGAACTAGACTTAAAAGAAACACCTCTTTGTACATGATGAATCAATGAAGGTGAACTCAATTGGGATTCAGGTGCATATTACTCCAAACCGTAGAATAATTGTAGGGTGACTACTTGGGGTTATTTCGAAGTATATGCATGGGCTGATAGTCCATTAACCACCTTTGGCAAACTCAAAATGGCTCTTGTTGGTTGACTCCTTGTTCAACTGAACTTACACTTCTGTGGATGTCAGTCTGAACATTTGAAGTATAGACATGAATGCTGTCATATTCAGCTTAGTTGTATGAAGGTCTTGTGCTAGTATTTTGTGCATATTATAGATGACTTATAACAGGGAGTGGCAGTATGCAAGAAGGTTGGAACTTCATAAATTTAATCAAAGATTTGAATATTGGTAGACAAATGTCCTTGAAGTGTTCTAAGGTGCTTTCTTCCGGAACTTCAATGTTTTTTAAGTGCATTTGTTATGACAAGAGATTTATGTTGTCTTACACTAGACATCTCAAGACGGTCTGATCTCGGGAATCAATTGCGATAAAATCTTTTTTTTTTAGCCTTTAAAGTTTGAAAGCTGATGAATTCGTTCCTTGGACCTTGGATCACCCATGTTATGGTTATGCTTTATTTCTTTCTGCAGGAGCTCTCAGATCTTAAAAAGTCTCTAAACACTGAAGTTGATCAGCTCCGAACGGTGAGTGACCTCCATTATTTCTAGCTTACATGTAAATTCATGCGCTCATCACCTGCTTGTTTGTTAAATAATAAAGGAATTTCAAGAACTTAGGACCACTCTTCAACAACAGCAAGAAGATGTTGCAGCCAGCCTAAAAAATTTAGGGGTCAGCATTTTTTGCCATTGCTTCGTTATTTAGCCTTTGAAACTCTTTTCCAAATTGTCGATTCTATTATATTGAAATTTTCGTAGCTGCAGGATGATGTGGGAGAAGCAAAAGAGGTGGAAAACGTCAGTCAAGACGGGGGTAAAATAAGTCATGAATAGATTGAATTTTTCCATAATACCTAGTGTACTACTAGTGGTGAATACTTTGGCCACCCCCATTCACCCTAGGCTTTTAAATTTGATTGTGACATTTGCCCTGTGTATCACTAATAGTGAAGCTAGCTAGTGAATTTTTCCTCAATCTAAATTAAAAATTTATTTTTTACCAGTCATTTCATCTCAGTTTGATGGAGCGTTGAAGTTTTTTTTTTTATTTTTTTTAAAAATCATTCAATTCAGTCAGTTTCCCTTTGGCTTTTCTAGTGATTAATATTCACAGTTGTCAAGGCATGGAAAAATGGATTGGCTATATGATATCCTCATTAACTGCAAATTTTTCAAATTTCAAATTTTGCCTTGTGCACTGTAAACAAACCATTTCATTTATTAGCTCCAGACCCCTTTCTTTCACACATTTCTATGGCAAAAAATATTCAATTCTTAGAGAGAGACAATCATAGGATTCCTCTCTCTCTCATGAAGCTGAGGGAGGAGCCGTGTCTTGATCTGTCTTGTCTCCGGCTAACCTTGTAGTAATTACAAATTTCATGTTTTAGTAGGTGGCGTTGGAGTGATGAAGCATATTCATTCACAAACACACATGTATACATATACACTAGAATTGTATCTAATTATATATATATATATATATATATATGTGTGTGTGTGTGTGCAGCAATTAATTGAAGATATATGAGGGGGGGCCTATTTTGCTGGTTTAATTGGTGGAGCGGGCCGGGCGACCATATTACAGCCCAAAATTTATGATTTTATCTAACGAAAGAAAGTGTGGGAGTTGAAGATTTAATTCCGACAAGAGAAAATTAAATTAGGGAAATAATAATGATGGAGAAGCAATTAAGATCTTCAATATTTCAACACGAAATAGTCTTTTAATTTTGTAGCTGTCCCATCTCATCTAAGTTCTTACTGTGTTAGATTGAATATCACTCAAAATTTAATATTTTTTTTTTCAGTTGAATTAAGACTGAATAATTGAGTGAATACCTACACAACCATTTATTTTCATGAAACTCTAATGAGTTTCGAGAATGTACTGCAACTAAAGACTTGAATTTTCGTGGCTACAACTTTTTTTTTTTATAAAAAAAAACTTAAATAAAATGAGATGGACTAACAAAGGACTCGTCAAAAGGAGTAACATTAACTACAGGGACAATGGATTCTCCTATAGTTATAAAATACTACTATTTCATTTTAGTGTGAGTGTGTATATATAAATATTAGTGGTAGAGATATGTATGAATTGAAATAAGGGAATATTGTAAAGTGGGATGATAGATAGGAGGGAGGGGCATCTAAAGTCATTTTCAAAAAATGAAGTCCATCTAGGGTCTTATTTTTGGACAGCAATGAAGTGAGTAGTATAGTAATAGTAATAGTAGTAGTATTCATCTCTACTCTCTTGCTCGTTGCGCCAACTTCTTCATTCCTCCTCCAAATCCCCTCTCATGGCCGCCTCAGCCTCTGAAGAACCTGCTTCACTCCCTCCTCTTCACTACCAGGTGACATAAACTCCTTTTTTTTTATAAAAAAAATCTCGATTTCCTTCCAACTTTTTGTTTTTATTAATTACATGTATATCTCTGGTTTTCAGACATGGGTTCTGAAAGTTTCCATCCACTGTCAAGGCTGCAAAAGGAAAGTCAAGAAAGTGCTTCAGAGCATCGAAGGTACAACGCCTTTCAATCTTTTTGCATGTTCCACCATTTTTAATTCTTTGAGTTTCCATCCTTTTTTTTCAAAAAAAAAAAATCTTTATGTTTCAGGCGTTTATACGACGAATATTGATTCCCAGCAGCAAAAAGTCACCGTCACCGGCAACGTCGATGCGCAAGTCCTGATCAAGAAGCTGGTGAAAACCGGGAAGCATGCAGAGTTATGGCCGGAAAAGCCCACCGCCGGCAAGGAGAAGAAGGGCGGAAAAGGAAACGACTCCAAAAGCGGTGAGAATAGTGAAGAAGAGGAGGAGGAGCAACCGGGGGAGAGCAGTAATCTTCACGTGAAAATCAGCTCTCCAAGAATCGGCGGTCCTACGGTTAAGTTCATGGTGGACCAACCGCCGGGAAACGCCTCCGGCGGGAAGAAGCCCCCGGCGGCGGAGAACAAAGGCGGAGGAGGGCAGGGTGGCAAGAAAAAGAAAAAAAGAGGGCGAAAAGGTAACAACAGTAGCAATAACAATGCGGGAGCAGCGGGCAACGGAGCGGCAGCAAGCACAGGATCGGAGATGGCGAAGGTGGGATTCGCCGGAGCCGTCGATCAAATCAATCACAGCCCTACACAGAATGTGTTCCATTATCCTCCAAGTTATGCTCTGCCTCAGCAAGCGTACGTGGTGAGCTACAATGCGGCGTATCCCACCGTGCCAGCTGCTCCCGGCTACTACATGCCTCCGTCGCCGTCGCCCTTCATGTACGCGTCGCCGGAGGACTACCGGGTAGGGGTGGGAAAAAATACCGAAATGTCGAAATACCGTGCATATCGTATCGAAAAAATATCGAAAATATCGAAATCTTGATATACCGTTGTAAACGGTACGGTATCATACCGTACCGAAGATTAACGGTACGATAACGGTATGAGATTCTAGATATCGGGGTATACCGTCTATATACCGTACCGAAAATATAATAATAATCATAATTTATTTTATATTTTAAATAAATATTAAAATATTAATAGTAGTCTTAAATTATCAATGAAAATAATTTATTAGATCTATAAAATTTTTAAAAACTCACTTAATTCTAAGACACATTCCACATTCCACATTCCACACTTAAAAAATACTAACCCTAAATCCACATTCCACATTCCACACCCATTCCCAATTTCCCAACCCTCCTGCGGCGCCCCCCTCCCCCACGTCTGCAACCTCCGGCTCCGCACCGGCCGACGCCCCCCCCCCCCACGGCTCCACCTCCGGCTCCCACAGCGGCAGACGGTCCGATTGCTCTCGCTCGCTCTCCCTCTCCCTCGCTCTCGCTCCCACTCTTTGTCTCTGACTGCCCTCGCTCTCTGCGACTGCTCTCGCTCTCGCTCTCCCTCGCTTTTGCTCTCACTCTCTGTCTCGCACCAGCAAAACAGCCGACTGCTGCTCGGCTACTGTCTGCTATTGCTCACCGGCAAATGGCATGCTCGCTGCTCGAGCGCCAGACTGCCCACTGCCGTGCTCACCGTCTGCTCGACTGTCTGCTCTCGCTCGCTGCTCGCACCGGAACGGCGTGCTCGCTCTCTCGCTCAAGCGTCCCAAAACCCTCGAACAGGTAAACTTTTGCTAGATTCCTCAATTCTCTATTCAAATCGTTTCTAAAACATTTTATTTTATTTTCTTTGTAATAGATATGCAAGGAGTGTTTCTATGCAGTTTTTGAAAATGAGATCCACAGAGTTATAGTAGATAATCAACTTTTTAAGCGGGGCGAACACGTAACAATTGGAGCTTCTGGAGGAAAAGGTGTAGAAAAATCGTGTCTTTTTATTATATTACTTTGTTTGATTTTTTTTTTCCTGTTTTTGTTTTGTTGGCTTTTTGGTATTTTGTTGAGCATAATAAGTGAAATTGCATGACTACTTGTGGTTTTTAGGATTTAAATTGAATAGGTAGTTCTGTGATCTTGGTTTCTAAAAGAAAATACATTGTAAGTGGTTTTAATGGGTTTGTGTTGTGGCAGATTCCACCGTGCTTGCGTATGTTATGTCTGAATTGAATCGTAGACACAACTATGGCCTCGATCTTTTCCAGCTTTCAGTTGATGAAGGCATCACTGGTTATAGGGATGATTCACTTGAAACTGTTAAAAGGAACGAAATTCAGGTATTGTATATTGACCAAGCTTTGCTTTCTAGTTTTTTTGCACGAATGTCTGGACATGGGAGCTTAAGCAGTTTCTGCAAAACCTTATTATTATTGTTTATTGATTATTGGCTTATATACACTTTCAGTACGGACTTCCTCTTAAAGTAGTCTCATATAAGGACTTGTATGGGTGGACAATGGATGAGATTGTCAAGCTAATAGGTCTAAAGAACAACTGCACATTTTGTGGCATTTTTCGTCGCCAGGTATTAAAACTCCTTCTGTTACCTCATAAGTAACATGCTCTTTTAGCATTTAAACTTGTTTCTTTCTCACAACAAGAGTGATGAGATTTAAGATAATGAAAAGAAGAACATTACTTAGTTTTTAATTATGCAGCTTTCATTGAGTTTGTATATTATTTTCAGGATGGAATCAGAGGCTTCACATTCGATGCCACATACCAATGAATCTGAAACACTAAACACAGATGACATTGAAATAAGTGATCAAATTGTATGATAATTTCTAATATTTCTTTTGTAGATGGGAGTGTTTCTCAAATATTTTCTCCATCTCCACTTTACTATGTGATATAAAAGTAGGATTATATTTGTTTGTAGTTATTTCATTTATATGTTTATAAGTTTTAATTAGATTATCTAATACATTTTGCAGGTTTACGAAGATGTTGGAGTTTATGAAGATGTTGGATTTTTAATATTAAGACTTGTATCTTATTAGGTTTGTAGTACCGGGTGCAATCTGAGCCGTTGGATTCGTTCGAGATGCTGAGTGATGAGAACCCTAATGGATGCTGCATCGTCTGATCGATGATCTTGCGCTTGATCGATCGGAATGTATATACAGAATTAATTAAATATGCGGGAAGATTTTTGATGCATTGCTTTCTAGTAATATAATATTGTCTATGCATTTCATAATATGAATTCATAGTTTAGAGCGACCATCATCTCATGGATTATATTCAAATGTTTACTTATGTCTCAATATCGATGACTTAAAAAGATAAATTTGGTTGTATGTAGTAGTATTGTTTTAGATTTAACAATACTAATTAAATCTATTCTATAATGCTTGATATTTCAAATTGTTCGGTTGGTCAAATCAAAATATTTAATATAATTTGACCAATTTAATTTGAAAAATTATTTAGTGGATTTAGTTTCCAATATAGAGAAAACATTCAATATGTTCTAAAGTATACATAATTGTGAAATCTAGTTCTATTTTTTAATTTTTAGGGAAATAAGTTCAATATTTAGTTTTGTTAGATAAAAATGTCATCCGTTAGTAAAAATATTAATTTCGTGCTGAGTCATCCGTTAGATGCCACGTGTCAATAAAATGGATTTTATTTATTTTTGAAAATTCTAATTTTCATAGAATTTTATAAAAATTACTACTAGGCAAAGCTTGAGACAAATATTGAGACTAAAAATATGCATATGTGAAATTGTTAGCACGGTAATCAAATATTATACTACACTTAATTTATTATTTTCATAATAATAATTATTATAATTGTTGTGATTCAAAAATATGCAAACTCATTTCCAGGCACATCAAAGAAGAAAACTTAGAAAAGAAGCCCAAAAATATTAAAATGGGAGACGACCCATGAAGAAGACAAAGGCAAGTTCTTCGGTAATACAAACCTGGCCTGAAGTGCATCCCAAGACGAAGAATGTTGTTCGAACAAGAAAAATAAGTCAAGATCGAAAAAGTGATTTGGCATGTAAAGTTAACATTCTGACCTACGGGACGTGACTGTTCGAACGAGCGTTCCAGCTGAAGAGTTGCCATTTTTTGTCAAAGGGTGCATTTATTACACTTAGTCCCTATAAATAGGATCTCATTTATTGTGAAAAGACACATTAAAATTTTATAATAAAAGCTTATGAGGAAACAACCAAGTTCTACAAATGGCAAGTGTAACAATTTCTATTCTTTTATTTACTATATATTCTACTCTTTGATTTTTATCTATTACTTTTATAAAGAGGAGCCATAATATTCGAGCATCAACAATTGGCACTAGAAGGAGGGCGATTAAAAAGAAAAAAAATAAAATAAAAAATTGAAATTAGTAACAACAATTCAATCGGATGAGGAGTGTTACGAAGCCAAGCCGAGTTCGAAGCGGAACTCAAGAGGCGTGAGGAACAACTCCAGAATTTGCAAGAGGAAAATCGCTCTTTAGCGACAACTAGTTTTGAACCAAAATGAAAGTCAGGATGAGACTCCTTCCAGGAATGCAACAAGATGACCAAAAACAACAATCAAAACAATCACGAAGAAACATCCCAAGCTCCGACTGATCTATCCGACAGTAGTCGGGTGATAAGTTCGTTATTTCGCTAACTTATCGATGAGTTTTTGTCCATTTAGTGTTCAAGATGCATGATTTTCATGATTGTGCATGGTTTTGTTCTGGTGTTATATAGTTGTCTGATGGTGAAAATTCGCAGGAAAATGGCTGAGTTTGGAGTGAGTTGGGAAACAGGCCAAATGGCTCTGTTTCGACTGTGGTGGAACCGATCCCGGTCGAGCTGCAACCCCAGGATGATTCCTGTCTCGATGTAGGAGGATCGACGTGGGAGCTCTATCTCGGCCGTGGTGAAACTTGCCACGGCCGAGATGGGAGGTTGAGATGCCGACGTGTCAAGCCGAGATGGGGGATTTCGACAGGAAGCATCCCGGCCTAGGTAGACCTTGTCTCGACCGGGGTGAATGCTGCTGGGGCGAGTTTTTGAAGTTTTTAGCCTTTCTTTCCTTGTTGAATTACTACCTTGTTGGGATTATTCCCACATCTATATAAACACTTGGTTTTCGAGATTTTAGGGTTAGACAGTTCATATTGAGAGTTTTATATTATTTCCAAGGCAGAGATTAGTTTTAATTTTGATTGTGAAGTTGAAGACAATTGATGGAGATGATTTATTCCATCGAGACTTAGATTTAAATGCAAGTTATTATTTCAGGTTTAATCTTTTCATGATGTCTTTTATTATGAATATGATGAACTAACTTCACAATCAGATTCTAGGGTTTAAAATCTATCTATACTACTTGTTTTAGATTTATTTATTCAAATGTCTTTCCTTGGCTGATTTGTGGAATTCTGTGCTTTGATTTAAACCTAAGTTTGTTGGCCACTTAATTAGGTTATTAGTTAATTGATTTGAGACTCAAAAGGTGATAATTGATTAACAGGAAAAGAATTTCACAATATAATCATTTATTCTTGTCTCAAAAAGAGGGAATTAGATTATAGGAAAAATATGTTGTTTTATGGAGTTGTTGATTATTTCTTGAGACCGAAAGGGTAAAGGATTTCAATAATCTACTTTGTAAATTGTCTTAAAAAGAAGTTTACAATAGTTTTCTGATTTCCATCTTTCAAGGAATTAAATTGGCATTTGATGAATTTATCTTTGCATGTTAGGAAAGATAGTAATAAAATCCCTAGAATTTGAATTCTTGCATCTGTTTGAAAAACCCGTTAATTTGTTATGCTGATTATAATTTTTCCTCAATTGAAAAAGTGTTTCCCATTTAGTTTTTGGAAGTTAACGATACCAAACCTTTTCAAAATTTGATTGCCTCAAACAATCTTCCGAGAAGCTATAATTCAGTACTTAAGATATTCGTTATTTCATTCCCTGTGGGATCGATAATTTTATTTGCCGCTTTATTATTAGCTATGCTAAGTCGTTAATAAATTTTAGCGATCAAATTTTGGCGCCGTTGCCGGGGAGTGAATAGAATGAATCTTGATATTGAATTTGTTATTGGAATTTTGATTTGAGCCCTATTTTTACTGCTTTCAATTTAATTTTTGTGCAATTTTCTGTTCTGTTTCCGCCGAGTTAGGATCTGCCACGGCTGAGGCGAAAAATTTTTCATCTCGGTCGACGTGGGCTCTGCCACGGTCGAGACATATTTTTCTTTTTTAAAAATAAATAAATAAAAAATAGCTGCTTTATTTTTATTTTCTTTGATATTTGTTTCCCTATTTATTTGTTTCCTTTTAAATCTGTTTTCTTTGGTCATTTATTGCCTATTAGTTATTGTCATTCAGTATTTATTTCCTTTTGAAGTTAATTCCTGTTTAATCACTTTCTTTCTTTCTTTCTTTGTTTCAGATAGTTTATGAACACAAGGAGGAGTGGGAAAGCACCAATTCCATTCGATCCTGAGATAGAAGCTACCTGTCGTAGAAACAACAGTAGAAGGAACCGAGAGGGAGGAGAAAGCAGTGAAAACAAGAAAATGGGGGATAATCCGAACAATCAGAACCCTCCACAGGGTCTTACACCGGAAGAGCAAGCTGAGATGGTCCGTGAGATGCATGATATGAGAGAGCAGATCCGAATACCGAATGAGAGGAACAACCGGAATCCTCGAGAAGAGAGGCAACCGGGTGATCCCCCAGAAGATGAAGATGATGAGGAAGAAGAAGAAGTAGAAGATCAGGGGAGGTTTGATGCTGATGAAGATGATGATGCTATTCAAAAAAAGTACAGGCCGAAGTTTCAGGAGAGTGACATCAGAGTGGGCATCAATGCCAATAATTTTGAATTGAAGACTGGCCTGGTGCAAATGGTTCAGCAGAGCCAATATGGGGGCCGAGCTACTGAGGACCCCTACGCTCATCTTGATAAGTTTCTGATGCTCTGTAATACAATTAAGATCAATTGAGTCAGCAAAAGTGCTATCCGAGTAAGGCTCTTCGCCTTCTCTCTGCGAGACAAAACTCAATCCCGGTTCTCTGCCTTAGACAAGACCAACATCAGCACATGGGCAGAATTGAGAAATGCATTCCTTGCCAACTTCTTCCCACCCAGTGTTATCAGACAGAGGAAGAAGGACATTAACAGATTTGCTCAAAGGTCCGATGAGAATTTTTATGAAGCCTTGGAGAGATACAAGGAGTTGTTGAGATTGTGCCCTAATCACAATCTAAGTCTGGCAGATCAGGCTGAAACTTTTTATGCAGGGTTGAATGAGAAGACTATTGAGCTAGTAGACTCTACGTTGGGGGTTTCTATCATGACAAAGGGTCCCAAGAGGGCTATGGATTTCTTCCAGAAGATGGCGAACAATAGTCAAATGATTAACTGTTTTGAGCCGGTGATTTCTTCTCATTTTTCTTCGCTCAAATCTGATCCTAATTTTCTTGAAATCTGTTTACTGCACTCTTTTTTTTCTTCTACAGATCTTTATGCTGCCAATGAAGAGATCCAGAACCTTGTGATGGAGCTGGATGTGTTTGAAGAACTTTCGAGGAATAAAGAGCTAAAAAGGGAGAAGTTACCAGCCCAATTCAGCCAAAAGTTGGAACAAAAATGTGGAAAAGGTTCAGTTTCGCCCGAGGTGAAGAGCATAATGGCCGGGACAAAGCTCCGAGGCAAGATGGCCGTGGCACAGCTCAAAACGGTTGACATGGCCAACATGACCGAGATACATTCTACCACGACCTGGACAATCAGGACGGGCGAGATGAAGCTTACATCGGTCGAAACAGAGAGACGTGGAAAAGGGATTCGTCCAACTTCGCCCACCCCGATCGAGATAGAACCCATCTCAGTCGATGCAGACACTGGGGCAGGACAATCTAACTCCAATCCGCCTGTTTTAGACCTTAAACCTCTACCTTCTCACCTTAAGTATGCCTTTCTTGGTCCAAATGTCACTTTTCCTGTAATTGTGTCTTCTTTTCTTACGTAGGTTGAGATGGACAAGCTACTCCGAGTTCTGAGACAACACAAAGCTGCAATTGGATGGAAACTGGGGGATATTAAAGGGATCAGCCCTTCCATTTGCATGCACAAGATCATTCTGGAAGAGGATGCCAAACCGAAGAGACAAGCACAGAGAAGGCTGAATCCAATCATGCAGGAGGCAGTGAAGAAAGAAGTACTGAAGCTTCTTGACCATGGGATGATCTATCCCATTTCAGACAGCAAGTGGGTGAGTCCCACTCAGGTGGTTGCAAAGAAAGGAGGGATGCAAATCGTCAAGAACGACGATGGAGAAGAGGTTGCCACCCGACCTGTCACTGGATGGCAGTTCTGCATCGACTAAAGAACTCTCAATGCCGCTACATGCAAAGATCATTTCCCACTACCTTTTATTGATCAGATGCTTGATAGACTTGCTAGTTATCCCTATTATTGTTTTCTTGATGGTTATTCAGGATACAATCAGATCACAGTTGCACCAGAGGATCAGCACAAAATAGCCTTCACCTGCCCATACAGCGTATTTGCTTATCGGAGGATGCCTTTTGGCCTTTGCAATGCCCCGGAGACCTTTCAGAGATGCATGATGGCCATCTTCCACGATCTGATCAAGGACATCATGGAGGTATTCATGGATGACTTCTCTGTTTTTGGTAGCTCATTTGATATTTGTCTGCAGAATCTAGCTACCGTTATGGAGAGGTGTACCGAGACCAATCTCTGCCTGAATTGGGAAAAGTGCCACTTTATGGTGCGTGAAGGGATTGTACTGGGATACAGAGTGTCAGCTGAGGGATTGGAGGTGGATCGAGCCATAGTCACTGCAATTGAGAAGATGCCACCGCCAGCTAATGTGAAAGGAGTGAGGAGCTTTCTCGGCCATGCCGGATTCTACAGAAGATTCATCAAGGATTTCTCTAAAGTTTCTAGGCCTTTGTGTAATTTATTGGAGAAAGATGTGTATTTTGTATTTGACTCTGAGTGTTTGCAGGCATTTGAGCAGTTGAAGAAGGCCTTAGTTACCGCACCGGTTTTGACTTCTCCAGACTGGAGTGAGCCATTTGTTTTGATGTGCAATGCCAGTGACTATGCAATAGGAGCAGTCCTAGGCCAGTTGAGGGGGATGCTATTTCATGTCATCCACTACGCCAGCAAAAGCATGAACCCGGTGCAGTGCAACTACACCACTACAGAGAAGGAAATGCTATCAGTAGTATATGCTTTTGATAAATTTTGGTCCTATCTGATAGGGTCGAAAACTGCAGTTTATACTGATCACGCTGCTATTAGATATCTGTTTGCCAAGCCAAGGTTGATTAGATGGATCCTGCTACTTCAGGAGTTTGATGTGGAGATCAAGGGTAGAAAGGGGAGCGAGAATGTGATAGCTGATCACTTATTGCGTCTGGAGCCCTCATCTGAGGCAGGGGAGCAGGAGTCGAGGATTCGGGAGACCTTCCCCGATGAGCAGATGTGCTATATTGAAGATTTGAGAGCCATGCTCGAGTCCAAGACACCGTGGTTTGCCGATTACGCAAACTACCTTGCCACTGGTGCTCTTCCTCCAGACAGTTCCCCTTATGCTCGGAAGAAGTTCCTGCAAGATGCCCGATTCTACTATTGGAAGGATCCCTACTTGTGGCGCCGATGTGCCGATGGCATTATTCACCGCTGTGTTCCTCAGTCCAAATGACGGCAGATCTACGAGGCATGCCATTCCTCTCCTACAAGTGGTCATCATTCAGCCAACCGCACTACTTTCAAGATTTTGGCCAGTGGATTTTATTGGCCCTCTATCCACGAGACCTATCGTGGCTGGATTACTGGTTGTGATCGTTGCCAGAGGACCGACAACATTTCCAGGAGGGATGAGATGCCACAGACGCACGTGGTAGAGGTTGAGATTTTTTATGTCTGGGGGATAGACTTCATGGGACCATTTCCATCTTCTAGAGGTTTCTCTTACATTTTACTTGCAGTGGACTATGTCTCGAGATGGGTGGAGGCCATCCCAACCACCACCAATGATTCGAGGGTCGTGGTCAACTTTCTGCAAAAGCTGATGACCCATTTTGGAGCACCGAGAGCCTTGGTAAGTGATGGTGGATCTCATTTTCTTAACAAATTGCTTGTTTCCATTCTTGCTAGGTATGGAGTTAAGCATAGAGTCACAACACCGTACCACCCTCAAGGGAATGGACTGACTGAGTTTTCCAATCGGGAAATCAAGCAAATTTTGGAGAAGACTGTCTAGCAGAAGAAAGATTGGGCTATCATTCTGGATGATGCACTGTGGGCTTATCGCACTGCCTACAAAACTCCCATAGGTATGACTCCTTATCAGCTTGTTTTCGGTAAATCTTGCCACTTGCCTGTAGAGATGGAACACAAGGCATGGAGGGCACTGAGAGAGCTCAACATGGACTGGAAACACGCTGCTGCTACTTGAGTGATGTCTCTGAATGAGTTGGAGGACTCCCGGGATGAGGCCTATGAGAACAATGTCATCTACAAGACAAGGGCCAAGAGATTTCATGATCAAGGGATTCGCTCACAGGTGTACAATTCAGATGATAAGGTGTTGCGCTTCAATTCCCGTCTTCGCTTCATGCCCGGGAAAATGCAGTCAAAGTGGAAGGGTCCCTACACAGTTGTAAGTGTTTTCCCCAATGTAGTGGTCGAGTTAGCAGGACAGGATGGCACTACTTTCAAAGTCAATGGCCACAGACTGAAGAAGTATTACAGTCCACAACAAATCTTTGTTGTGGACACTTTCTATTTGGATAGGCCGTAAAGAGAGGTAATGTCGAGCTAGCGACATTAAATCAAGCACTTATTGGGAGGTAACCCAATGATTTTATTGCTTTGTGTGAGTTAGATTAGATTTTTAAGCTTTAGTAGAGTTTAAGTTAGCCTTGGTCTTTGTTGTTTTTAAATTATTGATGTTTTTGCCTTAGTTTTTTCTTGTTGATTGAAGCTTGGAAAATTCCGTGGGAGGGGTCTCTGTCTCGGCCGAGACAGCCCACACCACGGCCGGGATCGAAGCCTACATTTTGATCGCGGCAAATCTTGCCACGGCCGGGGTAAATATTTCGGTCGAGGTATGTATAATTTAGTTCCTTTCTTTTTATTAAATTAATAAAAAAATAAAAATAAATAAATATAGAACCCCTGCGTCACGGCCGGGGTGGACTTCACCTCGGTCGACATAGAGTCTCGTGTCTCAGTCGGGGTAGACCTCACCTCGGTCGAAACAGAGGCACGAGATCTGATATTTTAAAAAATAAAAGTCGACTTCCCCCTCCCCCTCACTTTCGCACACACGCACGAAAACTCCTCCACAAACCCTCCTTCGATTTTCCCTTGCAAATTCAACTCTTCCAATGGCAGGTATGTTCCTAAACTCAATCCTCTTCAATTTTCTATGCTTATTTGAAGTTATTCAAGTCCAAAGTTTAGTTGAACTAGATTTTTTCGCTTGCTTGGGATTTGTTTGAATTATGGACTTGGGTTTCCTTTTGATTGCATACTTCGATATGGGTTGTATGTTTAGTCAATATGATTGTCATTTTTCGCATCATTGCTTTTGATGAGTTGAATTTAGATAGTTAGGGTTCCAAATTGTGATAACTATTCCACCCCCAATTTGGCCAATTCATGAATTAAGTTAAAATTTAAAATTGTTGGCATGTTTTGGCTCATTCAAGTGTCGAGGGTAGTAATTGATATCCAATTTTACATGGGCACTTGTATTGGGGGGGGGGGGGATTTCATATGTGCTCGATATTAACCTTGAGTTTGTGCTCTTTGTAAGCTTGGTTGAAGAATACGTCCCGGAGTTTGATGATGAGCAAGAGAGTGCCAGATTTGAAGAGTTGCTCACCTATCCGGTTAAAGCAACTCCCTTCCTCGACCATGACACCATGCAGCAACTCGAGATTGAGGAGGATGTATGTGCCCTCTTCCGCCGCATAGGTTGGAGTTGCTTTCTCAACAAGGAGTGGCCCACCTATTCCACTCTCACTCGGGAGTTTATGGCTACAGTTTGGGTCCACATGAGCACAAGGAAAGGCCCGGAGCCAAAGTCAATGACCTTTCAAATACTGAATCAAAGGCACCGCCTAACCCGGACAGAGTTTAACACTATCTTGGGCTGCCCGGCATGGGGGATCTTCAACGACCATTGAGACTTCAACGTTGCCCAGACGTGGAGGGACATCGCCGCTCTGACTCCCGTGGGTCCCGGTAGATTTGATACAGGGAACATGAAGTCCCCGCACGTGGACAACCCCATTTTCCGCTACATCATCAAGTGGATGGGTTCCAGCATTTTCGGGCGACATGAGAGTGGGAAGTCCCGGTAGAAGGAGGTCCATGTTCTTTATTGTATGCTCGGGGGCATCCACGTCAGCCTCGCCACCTATATCATGGAAAACATTGCTCGGCAGTCAAAGGCAAAGCGGGGAGACATCTGGTGGGGTGGTCTGATCACTCCTATAGCCCTTGCCTACGGGTACGACACTGATGCCCTTCGGCTGGCACATGGACGACGTGTTTTGGACTCTAGCCACTTGGTCACTCGGATGATGTTGGTCCAGGATCCACCACTTCACCTCAAAATGTCCACCGGAGATCTTTTTCCCCTGCCAAACACTCCTCTCACACATGTTACAGACTTGAACTTCAAGGAGAACTGGTTCATGAGCACCCCTGCTCACATGGCCCTGATGATCCCAGCAAATGGGGTGGCACCTCAGAGTAGGCTCCTACACAGATTGGGAGTCCAGCTAGACCACAGGATGCTGACACACGAGGAGGTAGCCAACCAGGTAGCCGAGAGAGAGATGGGACCGAGTGGTTGCCGAGAGAGCAGCTATGGAGCGAGTAGAGGCTAAGAAGAGACGGGCTGAGTCTGCCCAGGATGATGAGGAGGAGGAGCAACATGATGAGGAGTTTTGCACATTTGACGAGCCCCCACATTGGGGACCTTCTGGATCCTCGAGCCACTTTGAGGGGGGTACTTCCTCCTCCGGCTCCGGCATGGACATAGGGATGCTTTACCAGTACATGCAGCAGCATGCCGCTCTCCAGGCCACAAAGAGAGTTGCTGCCGAGACAGCGTGTGCAGCAGCAGCCGCGGAGTATTCCCGGAGTGCTCAATTTAGAGAGGATGTCTACTACCGGCTTGGGCACATTGAGACCCAGATGCGACAGTTGCTGTCGATAGCCGATGACCAGCCCGAGATAGTTTATGTCCGCCACCGCAGGATTCGCTGCCGTAGAGCTCAGGAGGAGTTTGAGGATGTGCCCGACGATCAGGATGGCCAGGGTGGCCAGTGAGGTACAATTTTACTTTCCCTTGCCCGATTTGCAAACTTATTCTTCATTCTGTTGAATAAGTTTGGGGGATGACGACAGGGATTGTAAAACTTGTGTTATTCTGTTATTTACTCCTTTTATTGAAATTTTATGTGTATATTATTTCCACTGCCTTGGAACTGTTTAGGTTTTACTGCTTTAGAATGTTTAAGTTTCTGCATTGCATTCACGCGCTTGAACATAGGACAGTCGGAACTTATGAGATTTGTATGCTTGAGATTCTGAAAAATCCTCCCTATTCTGTAACTATGATTGATGATTGATTGGTTCTGTGGACATTGAATTGAGAATCTTTGTTGCGATGATAGCCGATGATAGGAGTCTCTTACTTGATGAGTTGCTTTTTGAAGCGTGTTTTGTGCATGCTTAGACTAAGATTGGACTTGAAAATTGTTAAGGGGGAACAAAAATTAACCCGAGTGAGATTTGAGCCTAAAGCGTTTGTTTGATGTGTGACAAGGTGCGTATGCAATAATCTTCTAGAATTTGACTTGTTTCTCTCTCAATGTTGCATAAGTGTGATAATAGAGTAATATGATCTAGGCACGTTCTTTCTTAGCCGAAATCCTATACACTAGCCTTAAAATCTCCACTTGTAGCCTTTTTTAGCCTTGTGATTTATTCCTTTGTTTAGAATGGTTGATGAGTGAGAGGGTATGATTTGATAGTAAAATTGGATTTTGTGATTAGGCATTAAATTGTGATTGGGGTTGAGAAGAAAAGTTTGAGTTGTGAAAAAAAAAAGGTGAACTTAGAAGTGTATAATCTAAATTCTGGGTAAGTTCACCAGAGTTGTGTTGAATTGAAAAGGAAAAGAATTAAAAAAAGAAAAAAAAATAAGATGAAAGGAAAGAAGAAGTGGTTGAGTTGAAAAGCAAGTATGGTGTGATGAGTGAGTGAGAGTTGAATTAACATTTGAGTCACTTTGCCAAAAACATCCCACTTATCGTAGGAAGCCACATTACAACCCGAATAAAGACCTATTTGATTACTTGATTTATTACACTATTTAGCAGTGGAGAGATGAGAAACTTGTCAAACATATGGTAAGTGCGCATTGGCCTTGAATTTGAGCGTTGTTAAACAAACTAAACACTTGAGGGATGAGTGAAAACAAATATCCGTGTGAGGTTCCCTTTTAATGATTTGATTGTTTGATTGCAATCTCGACTGTGCATTACATGTGGATCACTAAGACTTTGATAGTTTGAGATATGTGAGGCATTGAAAATTCGTATCTTGCATGCTGATTTGATTTTCTGTCTATAGACTAATCGAGGACGATTAATGGTTTAAGTTTGGGGGAGTTGATAAGTTCGTTATTTCGCTAACTTATCGATGAGTTTTTGTCCATTTAGTGTTCAAGATGCGTGATTTTCATGATTATTTGTGCATGGTTTTGTTCTGGTGTTATATAGTTGTCTGATGGTAAAAATTCGCAGGAAAATGGCTGTTTGGAGTGAGTTGGGAAACAGGCCAAATGGCTCTTTTTTGGCCGTGGTGGAACCAATCCTGGCCGAGCTGCAACCCCGGGATGAAGCCTGACTCGACGTACGAGGATCGACGCGGGAGCTCTATCATGGCTGTGGTGAAACTTGCCACGACCAAGATGCCGACGTGTCAAGCCGAGATGGGGGATTTCGACAGGAAGCATCCCGGCCTAGGTAGACCTTGTCTCGGCCGGGGCGAATGTTGTTGGGGCGAGTTTTTGAAGTTTTTAGCCTTTCTTTCCTTGTTGAATTACTACCTTGTTGGGATTATTCCCACATCTATATAAACACTTGGATTTCGAGATTTTAAGGTTAGACAGTTCATATTGAGAGTTTTATATTATTTCCAAGGCAGAGATTAGTTTTAATTTTGATTGTGAAGTTGAAGACAATTGATGGAGATGATTTATTCCATCGAGACTCAGAATTAAATGCAAGTTATTATTTCAGGTTTAATCTTTTCATGATGTCTTTTATTATGAATATGATGAACTGACTTCTCAATTAGATTCTAGGGTTTAAAATCTTTCTCTACTACATGTTTTAGATTTATTTATTCAAATGTCTTTCCTTGACTGATTTGTGGAATTTTGTGCTTTGATTTAAACCTAAGTTTGTTGGCCACTAAATTAGGTTATTAGTTAATTGATTTGAGACTCAAAAGGTGATAATTGATTAATAGGAAAAGAATTTCACAATATAATCATTTATTCTTGTCTTAAAAAGAGGGAATTAGATTATAGGAAAAATCTATTGTTTTATGGAGTTGTTGATTATTTCTTGAGACCGAAAGGGTAAAGGATTTCAATAATATACTTTGTAAATTGTCTTAAAAAGAAGTATACAATATTTTTCTGATTTCCATCTTTCAAGGAATTAAATTGGGATTTGATGAATTTATCTTTGAATGTTAGGAAAGATAGTAATAAAATCCCTAGAATCTGAATTCTTTCATCTGTTTGAAAAAACCGTTAATTTGTTCTGCTGATTATAATTTTTCCTCAATTGAAAAAGTGTTTCCCATTTAGTTTTTGGAAGTTAACGATACCAAACCTTTTCAAAATTTGATTGCCTCAAACAATCTTCCGAGAAGCTATAATTCAGTACTTAAGATATTCGTTATTTCATTCCCTGTGGGATCAATAATTTTATTTGCCGCTTTATTATTAGCTATGCTAAGTCGTTAATAATTTTAGCGATCACAGGGCTCTGATCGAAATAGATAACTCGGGGGAAAAAATAAAGTTTCTTGAGAAGCAACTCGAGCACATGCAGAAACTGATGGCCCTAATCCCAGGGGCCCCAACTCCACCCAAAAATATATAGCTAGATAGCTATGCCGAGTCACCTTTCACATGAAGATAAAAAGTAGTGCAGCTACCTTCTCGGTTTACCATACCTACAATGAATGCATATGATGGATAAATAGATTCGATAGAATTTATAACACTTTACAAGATAAATATGCAGACAATCGTGATCCCTGATCACCAATGCGAAGCTTGCATGTGTAAAAGGTTTGTCGCATGTCAGGACGGACCCGCCATGCAGTGGTTCATGCATCTGCCTCCTAACTCGATCTCATCATTCTCCAAACTGCACCAATCCTTTACTTAGAACTTCTCCAGCAGCCGAAGAACGACTAGGTGGTCAGATGATCTCTATACAGTCGTCAAAAAGGAGAACGAATCCCTTCAGGATTTTCTGAGGCGATTCAACTCTGTTGTAGTCACTATACCTAACTTCCTCAAAGAAATGATTGTCTCGGCCTTTAAAAAAAGCCTTAAAAGGAATTCCAATTTATTCTAGAAACTAGTAAAGTACCCCTGATCCACTATGGCAAAGGTACTGGCAAGGGCCAAAGCTCAGATTCGGTCGGAGGTCGAAGAGGAGAACTTCGGCCGAAGAGACAAATAAAAAATCTAAACTGCTCAAATGGAAAAAAAAGTGAGACACGGAACAACCTCTGGTACCAATCTTACCCTGCTCGAACCAAGTCTATGAAACAAGAGGTAAAGGTGGTATCAAAATCATCTTTCAATATTTTGAAGGTCCCACTCTGAATTACCATTCAAGAAATACAGAAAATGGGCAATGAGGTCCAATGGTCAAGGAAAATGATCTCGAGGCCTGAACGAAGAGATACATCATTATATTGTGAATTTCTTCAAGACCATGACCATTGGAGCTAAGATTGCCATGATTTGAAAAAAGAAATCAATCGGCTCTTGGCCGACGGACTCTTGATGCATCTCTAACCACCCAAGAGGAGAAATTTTTGGACGAGGAATAAGAAGCATGGCGAGGGACCTTCAACGAGTCCCACACCATCTACAGGGGCAAACAGACAACCTCTCCTCGAAGAGCATTGGCAACCGCAGATCGAGTGAGTCATCAATGTCCTTACAGGTGGCTCCTCAATAATTGGAGCATCTCGTAATACCATAAAAGAACATTGCCTAGAAATTAGAAACCAACCTATTCACCAGACCAAAGAATCTCCTCTCGAGATATGCTTCGGTGCAGAAGATGAGAATGGGGCACATCACCCACACGATGATGAGCTTATTATATCTTTGATTATTGCAAATTGTCAAGTTAAACGAATTCTAGTTGACAGTGGAGCATCATCGAATGTCATTTTTCTCAAAACTTTTCGAGGAATGGATATCTCGAAGAACGAAATAGTAGGCAACCCAATAACACTAGTTGGGTTCAGCAGGGAGAAACTCAGCTCCCTCAGAGAAGTAACACTGCCAATGTTTGCTGAAAGGATGAACTTCTCAACAAGAGTTTAAATGGTTGACGCCTCTTCAGCCTACAATGTTCTGATTGGATGACCCTGGATCCATACAATAAAGGTCGTTCCTTCCTCCTATCACCAAATAATCAATTTCCAGACTTCTTGGGGAGTCCGAACCATAAAGGGTGATCAACATACATTGAGAAGTTGCTATGAGATCACTCTTCATAACATTCACTTGATGGAGTCCGAACAAGTCGAAGCATGATCGTAGGTGCAAATTGATCCAAGGGAGTCAACTCGGACGACATTTACAGGAGAAAGACTGGTTGAGCAGCAAAAAGTCCGAATCAAAAATTCACTCATCCAAAATATTGAAAACTTCGCCTTCTGCCATGCCGATATGCCCGGGATCGACCCAGCTGCCATTATCTCACACCGGCTGCACGTCGATCCCAAGTTCAAGCTAGTTAAACAAAAACAAATGAGGTTTGCCCCCGAACGAAATGAGGCTATTTTCGAAGAAGTACCTACTAAAAGTTAGTTTCATTTGGAAAGTGAAGTATCCCCAATGGCTCGCGAATAGTCATGGTAAAAAAATAAAAATGGGAAAAATTGGGTATGCACTTACTTGAATAAAGCTTGCCCAAAGGACCCATTCTCTTTACCTCATATCGATCGGCTAGTTGACGCTACATCATAATACGACGTAATGAGATTTATCGATATTTTCTCTGGATACCATCAAATCAAAATGAATCTTACAGACGAAGAGAAAACAACCTTCATGACTAATCAAGTCATATATTTCTACAAAGTGATGTCGTTCGGTCTAAAGAATGTTGGTCATTTTATCAAAGTCTCATAATCCGCATGTTTTAGTAACAGATTGGCCGAACAATAGAAGTTTACATTGATGATATCTTAGTGAATTTGAATGACTTTGAAGATCATTTGAAACATCTGGCCGAGGTATTCGATATCTTGAAAGCATTCAAGATGCGATTAAACCCCGCTAAATGCACATTCGGCGTATCATCCGAAAAGCTCCTCGGATATATCATCACCCGAAGGGGGATTGAGACTGATCCAACCCAGATCAAAGCCATCCAAAATATTCAACCTCCCAACAACATCAAGGACGTGCAACGAATGATCAAAAAATTAGCGACTCTAAATCGATTAGTTGCACGATATTCAGACAGGACGAGCCACTTCTTCTCCCTACTTAAGAAAGCCAAAGAATTCGAGTGGATAAGAGAATGTGTTGAAGCTCTTCGACTTCTTAAGAAATACTTGACAACTCATTCGGTGATGGGAAAACCTAGGCCAAATGACATACTATAGTTATATATGGCGGTATCCGGGCGAGCTATTAGTGTTGTATTCGTACGTGAGGAAGATGGAAATCAACATCCCATCTACCATGTCAGCCAAATGCTTCTTGATGCCGAAACTTGGTATTCAGCTCTTGAGAAACTCATACTAGCACTCGTCATGGCTTCACGCAAGCTAAGCCCATATTTCAGTCACATGAGATCCCATTCAGCACGTACTCTCTAAGCCAGACTTATCTACTCGAATGATGAAGTGGGCAATGTAGGAACTGAGTCTACAATAGATAATGTGAATTGTCATTTATTATTTCAGTCGTTTGGATCGTTCCTAGGGTATAAAAAACAATCAGATTGAATAAACCATGTGAACCTATGCATGCTCCTAATATTTTAGTTGCAGAGGAAGGATTTACAGAATACCTGAATTCCAGCTTCTGAGTTTTAGATATGGATGGTGGCGATACTAAAATATGGATGTGGGATCCAATCAATGGTGTTGTGTTCCAACAGATTTGATGTTCTAATATCCCTTGCTCCTAAGAATTCTAGTGAGGATACGCTACCGAGTTGAATGAAAACCAATGAAGTCGCTCAACTTCCCCTTATGATCAGCTGCCACCCTTTCTCTCTTTTCTCTCAATTATGTATTGTCGTACTGAATATTGTGTTGTGTGTAATGATCTGATAAAGAGCGGTGGTTTATATAGTTTTAAGGTTTGTAAACCCTAATACTAATGGGCTCTGAGAAGTTTGTGGGCCAGACCAAGGACCAAATGCAGACATTAAAGTGGGTCCTCCTTATTAATTAATTTTTTATGTCCAACCCAGAACATAATTAATTAATAAAATATTAATTTACTTTCACCAAGAAAATCCATGTTGACTCATGACGAGTTCATATTTTCACTCGTTTCGGGTTTGATTTGTCTTGTTCTTCGTTACATTTAGTTTATTTTATTTATTATCATTGTTGAGTCTAGTTAGAGTGGTTTTGTGCTTGTGGTATTTAGTTTTTATGTTTTTAGGAAAATACAAGTAAAAAGTGCAGAAAATACCAAAATAGTAGGGAAGGACATTCTGTGTTGACAGACACATATTTGTATCGATCAACGTCCATGTTTCAGGCAAGTTTCTGGAAGACTTGCACATGTTTTGGGCAAGATTTGGTCAAGATTCAAGATATACATAAACTTGAAAGCCTTGAAGACTCAAAAAAAGGAAGATATATTCACAATAGGATATTAGGATTGATATATACATTAAATCTAATCATATTCCTTATAGAATTCATCCTTGTAAAGCCTACATAAACACTATAAATACCCCTCTAGTGTAGACCATTCAATATCTCTTATTCTTCTTAATTTATGTGGTTAGTTAAGAGTGTTATTCCACTTTTGAATTCTTGTTTTTATTTTTATGCAAGTTTATTTTAGTTTAATTATGTCCTTTATTTTACTATCTCTAGCTAAATTCCTAACAGATTCTAGGGTTTTGAATATTATTTTGGATGCATTTTTAGGATTAATTAATTAGGTTTATGATTCTTGTGTTTATTTTCTAATTCTAAATTAATTCAAGGACCGAGAGGTGACAAATAATTTAGATATTTAGCTATTGAATGAAGGATTGAGTGGTGAAATTTGATAGTGGGAATTAGGAATGCATGTTATGATCTATACTGTCTGACTAACAAGTATTAGATTATAGGAATCGAAATTGATTTGCTTATGAGATTGATTAATTTGGTGTTCTAGAGACCGAGGGGATATAGTCACTAATTAGTAATCTAGGTTATATTTGCCCGACTCTGGAAATATACCATGATTGCAGTATTCCACCTGTTAATTTAATTGGTTCTTGCAAGTTATCTAGAATAAGGATTCTACTCTAGAATCAATGTTTCCCTTATTTTTTTTAAATCCTTGTATTATTTTGATTGCCTAGTTTAATAATAAAAAAATCTCTTTTCTGAATTGCTCAAACAATTAATACGATAACTATGCTTTATTTCGTGCATTTTTTTCCTGTGGGTTCAACATTCGAGTATAAATTTATTTAACCCTACTATTTCTCGTTTTATTTTCATTTATTTCCCTTATGTTTTGCAGTAAAAAAAAGAAAAGGAAAAAAGAAATCGTGTGTCTGTATCGATCAACACAATGTTGTGTCGATCGACACAGAGGTGTTGATGGAAGCCAATTCAAGCCAGTCTGAAGAGGTCGGATTTGGGAATTACATCGACCGATGCTAGCTCGCGTTGAGCGATGAAGGAGGGTCAATAGAAAGGACACATCGAGCGAGGTTGAAGCTCGGCACGAGGAGTCGACATAGATCACAAGGAAGTCCATTGATCGATGCGGAGAGAAGAATCGATGCAGTTCGCAGCGTATAAAGCTGGAATGAAAATGAGGATAAGATGTTAACGCTTGAGGTTGACCGCGAGGTTAGTGTTTCAAATTTTGTCTTATTTTCAAACTTTTTCCACTCTTTGAGTGAAATAGGTTTGGGGGGATGTGGACAAGAATTTGAAAATTTTGTCCTTTTTATGGTTTCCATATTTAAGTTTTTACATGATTGTTTTTAGTTTAAATTTTTGCCTAGACAAAAAAATTTCAAACCGTTTGAGTTGAATTTTTGAACATTGTCTCCTTTTGAACGCAATATGCGATTGATGATTGATCATTAGATAGTTTGAGTCAATTGTGATTGCGATTGAAGTAGCCAATGAATGTAGAATACCACATGAAGAGTTAGATTTTGAAATTCTTACTTACATGATGAATTAAGTTTGGATTTGATGTTTACTATGGAAGAATAAATATGCAACTAAGTGAGATTTTGAGTTTTTATTCGTTTGATGTGAGTTTTGTATATATGTATTCTCTAGAACTTGTATTGTTTCTTTTTCAAGACTGCATAGTGCGCACAAATCTAGATAATGATTTTAGGCTATCTTTGTTAGTCAATTTATCCCAAGCATTGTCTAGGAGAGAGTGGCATAAATTAGGTGAATTGTATCTTGTCTATGTGATTTGGGTAAAATAAGGATGATTGTTGTGAGTGGATGAGAGATTTTTAGAATGGGTGAACAAAGAAAAAGTGAGATTTAGAAAGAAAAAATGAGATTTAGAAAGAAAAAATGAATGATGAGAATCCTTATAAGGGGGGGGCCCCCCCCGCGGGAAGAGCGAAGGACGTAACAGAGTCGAGAAAAAAAAAGGGAGTTATGCGGTTAGAAGTGCAAGATCTTAGGAGAAGGGTGAATGAAGTTAGATGGTGGTTTGGATTGGTTGAGGTGCGCAACTCAATTTAATTTAGTCACTTGGCCAAAATTTCCCTACCCTTCACAAAAGGCTACATTACAACAAATAATAAAGTCTTATTTGATTCGAGGTCTTGTGTGCGCATTTAAGCAGTGAAGAAAGTAGAATATTTGCAAGCTTATGGCAGATGTAAATCATACATGATGAGTGCAAGCACATTAACACTTAAACACTTGAGTGATGAGCGAAACTTGCATTGTGATAGCTTTAAGTGATCTAGTGTTAAAGTTATGGTTCCCTCAAACTTGCGTTGAAGTATACACCATGCTTCTTTTGCTTCTGAACAATGGGAAATGAGCCCGAAACATGCAACATCAACAAAAACTTGTATAGCTTTAAGTGATCTAGTGTTAAAGTTAGAGATTATCCTTTCACTTTGTGTCCATTGTTGTTCCGGTTTGATTGACACCAACATTTTGTCTGAATTCTTTGTAAACTGGTATTAACACTGTTGGAGGTGTCCATCCATCTATCACAGCAGACCATGTTTTTTCATTCAATGACTTGATGTACATATTCATTCTTGACTTCCATAGGTAGTAGTTGTTGCCATAACTATCAAGAATGAGAGATCTACTTACTGAATTCCATGTGTCCATTGTAGTAAATTTGCACTGCTGGAACTTGCTACTTAGTCCGTCAAGTAGAGGCTCTAGATACCAATTAAAATAATATAGTGCCCAAATTTACTACTTTAACATAAAAAGTTAGTACACAAAACTACTAACATTATTGCAGCATAAAATAAATTGCCACAAGTTTATTTCTAAACTTGTGAATACCTTACCAAATGTTTAACTCTGAGAAAAACTATAACACTGCAATGTTAAAGTGGTGCTCAAGTTTAACTGAAACGAATTAGTCTTAAAGATATAGAAAAGTTTAACATTTAAACACAGAATGATGTACGCAGCGGATTTTAAATATATTCTAGGATTTATTGCTAAACCCCAGATTGTCTCATGGCGAAAGTGATTTCACTAAAATAAAACTAAGTTTTCCAAAGGAAATCAAAGCACATAAAATACACAAATTTTTTCTAAGTTCGCTCCTAAGAATATATTTAATTACAATACTTACCAATCAACCTAAACGACACCAAGCAACACTTCTTCAGTCATTGGATTTACTTTCCGAAGATCGTCTCTATGCTGGAATGGTGGTCTTCGAATAGTATGGAATAGTATGGGTGAAGAACTGAAGGCTTGAAGAACTTCCCGTATGATATGGAATAAATTCAGTCTCTCAATGTTCTTCATTCTTCGTCCTTCCTTTTATTCATCATTGGAGTGCACGTACGCCAATCCCACGTCCTTGCAGTCGTGGGCTTGTTCTCCTTCCACGTCCACTTGCTCATTTACACAAAATAGAAGCACCACAATAGCTCACGTAGGTGGTGATTTGAATCGTGGAGGCACTCTCCTTTATTTTACTTAGAAATTATAGTAATTGATTATAATATATGGTTAGTATACATAATATGCACGACCCCTGAAAAGTAGGACCTGAAAAGATATGGAATTAGGGTTGAAATATTCGTCCCTAAAAAATAAGAATCAATTATAACCAATTCTTACAAGGCAGCCAAGTATAACATTAGCATGTCTGTGTCAGACTTCGATGTTAAACATTTGAAATCTCTAACAATATCAATCTCCCCATTAATGTTATACTTCCTGCTATCATTCCTCACTACACGAAGTACATATTCATGGTTCAGCCATGATAAATAACCAAACCCAAAACAATGGATCATCCATAGCACAGTAGTAAGAACTAAAATATGGAATAACCATAGCAAAGTAGTAAACCCTGGAACATTCATAGCAAAAGGAAAACATTAAATATCAAACCACCAGAAAGGAGGTTAAAGGGATACAAGAGCTCCCCCATAATGTTATCCTTCCATACTCATCTTCATGGTGCAAGCATGATAAATATACAAACCAAGTAAAGTGTTTCCAGCCTATGGATCAACCTTAGCATAAATAAACAATTCATATGAAACTGCAAATGGCTAGCTTAAACATCAAATTGTCACACTATGGTGTTAAACATAAGTGTAACTCTGACACCTATAATAATATTACTACCGACTGACGGTCCTTGGTCAGTTGATCAACCAGGTCCTGCAAACTTTTTCAGTTCTACAGTGGCAACCGACAGGTCGGAGATGGCTTTATTCCGCTCCAGATGGAACTTATCTATTTTCTTCTCGACCAGCAGGCGGTCTTTTCGCTCTTCCTGGAGGTTGTGGAGGCACCGATCGAAATCATCTGCCATACCATTGAATCCCTGAAAATAATGTGTATTAATTAAGTCAAAAGATTCGAATCTGGAACATAACCAACTCACCATCAGAAGCATCTGAGAGTTGTTGAGGAACACCTCCCTGGCTGGGGTCTTCGTCGGCCATGGTGGCTCAAGGAAAAGCGTTTGGGAAAATTTTTGAAATGAGGCAATGGATGCCTCGATCCTTTGTTTCTCATTCAAAATGCCACCCTCTCCTTGGATAGACCTCTTTCCCTTCAACTGGTCAGGGTTCGGACTCCTGTTGTCCACATCATCACCTTCCAAATTGTATATCTCCCGCTCTTGAAGATCTTGATCGTTTCTCTTTTTCTGGAGTTTGCGTTAGAGCAGGATATGATCATCAGTCTCTTCCTCGGAGGGCTCAGGAGTCCTGTCCCGCTTCTTGCTTGGGGGTTTCGTGGTGGTTGGGTTCGAAGTGCCACCAGGTGGTTTCTCCTTCGTATGCTTGTCATTTGGCCCCTTCTCTTTCGGCACCATCTTCATCTTCTTCTTCTTCTGTTGTTGCTCCTTCTCCTACTGATATCTCAAAAGCTCCCCCAGCATAAATTTCTCCATTGTACTGTAGACTTCGTTGATATCAACCCAGCAATCTCTGTGAATATTATCAAAATGTTGAACCGGGTGGTTGTAAGCCCTTCGGATTCAATGAATCTCTACATCATATGGAATCGACCTCTTCTGACCTGCAAAAAGGAAAAGTCAGCTTGTGAGATTACAAAAAACAAGTCCATGAAAGGAAGCAGGCCATGATTAACATCCGGGAACTAGACGAAAAAGAACTCTTGAACCAACTTCTTTGAATTCGATTTGGTACTCTTTATGAAGGGTTTGGGATTCTTTGAATGCTTCGAAAAGAATAATAATCCTGCTTGATTTTTTGGAGCAAGTTATATAACTCAACCCACTCCCGAACAGACGGTTCCTCAAGACCGATGTCTTTGAAAAAAAGAAGTGTTCCAATCATATGACACCAAGCGATGGGAGAAAGTTGGATGGGGACTAGATTGTATAGCTCAAGAATTTTGACAAAAAATGAGTGAAAGAGGGAGATAGATCCCGAACTTAAAAAGGTTGGCCAAAAAGGCCATAAAGTAATTAGGTGGACGGTGCAGACGATGGTATTCATTCGGAGCAATAGAGTTCAGTCTAAAGGATAAATTATATTGTTTAAAAATAGAGTGAAGCACTACGTCATCTATGTCAGAAGCGGTCTCAACTAAGGCCCGTTTAAAGTTATAATCATAGTACAAAGGGAAAATGTCAGGAGCTAAACCCGACGACACATCTATAGAAAAAATATAAGTCGTGCGGTTCAGAACTCAAAATAAGTCGCTCCCCACTCAACTAGTGATGCAAATACAAAAGGCACACTAAAAATCTTAGGGTATTCTCTGTGTAGAAGAGTCGAAATTAGCCAGTCACGGACTCAGGGTGATTTATGATACAAAACTCATGGATGATCCCCAATAAAAAAATCTTCCTAACATTCGAAGATGATTGACTTGTAAGATGAAACTCGCGAATAATCCCTAACTAAAAATCTTCCTAAAATTCGAATAGCTAAGGTTCACGATATGAAAAATATTCTACTTCATGAAAATCCACGGACTATGGTTCTGGATAAGAAAATATTTTTTCATCTTTGATTATTGCAGGATGAACAAATGCTTATAGGCCAAATTGGTTGTTTCGGCTTAGTCGAACTCCGCATTAGTTCGAACAAAGCCGGTGGGCTATTGTTGTGACCTAACATGTGGAAACCCATTTGTAGGAACATCAAAGAAGAAAACCCGGAAAAGAAGCCCAAAAATATTAAAATGGAAGACCCATGAAGATGACAAAGGCAAGCTCTTTGGTAATACAAACCTGGGTCGAAGCACCTCCTAAGACGAAGAACGTTGTTCGGACAAGAAAATAAGTCAAGAACGAAGAAGTGATTCGGCATGTAAAGTCAACATTCTGACCAACGGAAAGCGACTGTTCGAATGGGTGTTTCAGCCGAAGAGTTGCCATCTTTCGTCAAATTGTGCATTTATTACACTTGATCTCTATAAATAGGACCTCATTTATTGTAAAAAGGCACATTAAAATTCTATAATAAAAGCTTGTAAGGAAACAATCAACTTCTACAAATATCAAGTGTAACAATTTCCATTCTTTTGTTTACTGTTCTACTCTTCAATTTTTATCTCGAACTCTTATAAAAAGAACCATAAAATTCAAGCATCAACAAAAGTTAGTTAACGAAGTTGTGAATACTCCCCAAAAAAAGAGAGAGGAAATATGAATTGGAGAATATCTCCACGGAAAGAAAGAATAATTGATGAAATGGAGAATATAGAGAGGCATCAATGAGTGTAATTAATCAATTAATTATAGACAACCAACCTTAAAAAGATAAACACCACTCTCTCTCTTTTCTATGTTTTTGACTGGACTGGTATGGAATCCAGCAACAAGACAGATTCTCATCTCAACATTTGCTGGTCTACAACACTCATCCAACCCAAACCACCTCTTTTTTTCTTTTTCTTTTTTTCATATTCCACAAATTCAACTACCTTCATCATCAAGCTTCTGCATATACTACTATATCACAATTCACAAACATTTTTTTGCTAGCTTTATCAATCTATCACAGACATGTTGATGCCTTTGACGTGCGTTTGTTCGTCCCCAGAACGATCACCATCACCGTCACGTCGTCGTGATACTTCCGTCGTCTCCCCGCCGGGATGCTCATCAGCTCCTCCATGCTAAAACCTGCAAGCCAGATTCTGCTACATTCAACTCTTCTTTAAGTAGATGGTGTAAAACAATGATGGCATAAGCTAGAGCAATCACATGAATGCCTTCGGATCTTCTACATCAAAAGGAAATATACGTATATGGAACAAACCAACCGAATGTATATGGTACCTGCTGAATCTGCTGCTCTTGCGGCGAGCTGCTCGACCAGGAATTTAGCCGGATCACCAGAGGGGTTCCTTAACGTATACGAGTGCACCAGATTCACGACTTCCTCGTTGCTGAAGAAGTCGAACAAGCCATCGCTACCAAGCACGACGAAGTGATCACAGTCCGACACTTGGTGAGCTATGAGCGATGGTTCGACGGATACATAGGGAGGACTTATGAGGTTACGAACTCGAAGAATGCCCATCAAAGCATCATTCATGTCTTTCTGCACAACAAAAACCAGAATGATCAGATGAATCTTGTGATATGAACAAAATAAAAACCAAGCTGTTGCAGAAAGAATCCTACCCTTTTCAAGTAACCAACCCCAAAAGCCCTTGACACCTTCAGCTTTCCTTTAACTTTTCCACCCACAACTGTAGCAGGGTCATCAGGATGTTCGCTCACAACTCGGGTTCTTTCGTCTTCGTTGTCCACGGTATGACTGTCAGTGAGCTGGACTGCTCGCAACCCCTCACCGTGCTTCGTATCTGTTCCTTTGCTATAGGTAGCCAAGACGGCTCGACTGTCACCAAGATTGAGTAGGTACAAGTTTTTCCCATGGAGTAGAACAAGTAACACACATGATCCTATCGAAACAAGATCTGGACGCTCATCCATTTCCTGTTCAACCATGTGAAGAAACTCGGACTCCGCTTGATTGAGAGCATGTTGAAGGCTTTCAAGAACGCTTTGCTTAAAGGAAGTAACAGAATTACGATCTGTTACATTTCCTGTAGACTTGCAGTCAGACGATTTTGGTAGATCTTGCTCCAGATCCCAGTCTAGCATGTTGAGGTGAGCGGTGATCGTCTCATAAAGCGTTCCAGCCAGAAAATCAGCAGCATCCCTTCCATTAAAGCCATCATAAATACCACAGAAAAGCCAGCCATTCTCTTCGGAGCAAACAGCTTGAACTCTATCTTCACCAGCTGCGCCTCCCGCGATTTGCAACTCCATTGCATTGAGAAAGCTTTCGCTCCTCGAAGGAGCACTCATGGAGTTGAGCAGAAAGGGATCATAATCAGGCGTCTCATTTGGCGAGGATGGACTAATACTCAAGATTGACATGCTACTCTGGAAAGAAGATGACAACAGATCCATATTCGTCAAAGATGGGATCCTGCGGAATGAATTAGGAGAGTCCAGAGTCGGCAGTATCTCAGATGCAATCAGCCCATTGCAAATATTTGTGTTAGCTAATGTAGCATTTGCACTCAATGCAGCACCGGAGAGGCAAGAGAAAGAGCTGTGGGCTCTTCGGAGTCCACCGGAAGAAGGGATATCGATATAATTAGGTGTGTCACAACAACTATCGTTGCAATGATAGCCAAAACTAACTTTAATCTCTCCTTCAGAATTGCCTATGGGTTCACCATGCATCATCATAACTGGCAAATAAAACTTATCCAAGTTAATTATCGAAACTAAAACTTTTCAGTCATAGAGATGACAAATTCTTGCAGAGATGCAATATCCACTTTCTAGTGGTTGGTTAAGATGAAAGGATGCTCTTTGAGATCACCCTAATGAAATATGCAGATCCAAGAAAAGAATTTTCAGATACAACGAGTTCATGCCTTCCACAGAAGCACTGTGAATTCAATGGAAAATCAATCTAGTATCAAAGGAATCAAATTGTATAGTAGGCTAAAAAAAATACTCCTATAAAAGCTTCAAATAATAACTTCATCACTATCTTTGGGAATTGAAAAGTATAGATCTTCTGCATCTAACTGCAAGATTTCAACAAACCACAAGAAAGATTTAACCCCAACAAGGAAGCCACCCCATTCATTAATTCAATTCATTCTCAAAATGAAGATATATTTTCAATTAAGGGACACTATTTTTGTATGGCAATGTCTTCTATAGATACATGATATGAAACATCGAACTCCTCCCCAACTTTACTCTTCAATAACATAGAATCTTTCTATTGAAGTCAATCGACAGAGCAAATAAAAATCATACTCTCTACAGAAGAAGAGGGCTAAACACAGAAAACCACAAAAAAAAAAAAGAAAAAAAAAGAAATAATAAGCACAATCCCAAGCAGAAAAAGATCAATATTTTACAATAACAAAACTCACCTACTTGACTGTATGCAATCAAGAATCCACCTTCAAATCTCAGAATGCCAACTTCTCTCTCTTGCTCACGAACGCCCACAAACACTCACACACTTTCAGGCCACAAATCCTAATAAACGAAAAGGAAAGCAGTCCATAAAATATGCAAAAATGTGAGTAGTCCCACACACACAGGGAGAAGTGCAATAAAGCAACAAAGGAGAGAGAGAGAGAGGTGGACGGAGAGGAGGGAGTTTGCTAGAGATAGGGAATTATGAAGGGTGGCGTTTCTGGCTGGAGACAGGTCAAACTATCTTATGATTCACTACAACCGATGTAAAGAATCAGTTTTCTGTGTGCATAAGGAAATATGGTCGAATCCCTTCTCTCTGCAAGAAAACTTATTTCTTCTCTCTTTCTTCCCCTTCTTTGGTGGACTCGATAACTCCCCCTCCTTTACCAGATGCTAATCAATGCTCTCCACTCTTTTTCCTCTCTCTCAAACACACACACCTTTTAATTTGTCGACGGCGATATATATTTGATCATACGCCAACCAGCCACACTTAACACGTCATAAATCCAAACATAATAATTCTGTAAACAATTTTAAACACTAAACAATGGATAAGAACAAGATCTTATCGTCACTGAGATTGAGAATGAGATTTCTATCAAAATCTTGATTTGGAATTGGATACATCGAAATTAAAAGTTAATGGGCCTCTAAGTAATCATCATTCATCAGCATAATCTGATCTGTCAATTGGATTCATCAAAAATTTTGATTGCAATTCGACAGAGTTCGTTTGGCTGTGCAAGTGGAATATATACAAATTTATTGCAACGTAGGCAGCAGACAAATCTTTCTTGTTTTCATTTTACTAACCACTAGAATAATAATAATAATAATAATAATAATAATAATAATAATAATAATAA